>NW_024102841.1:15526377-15908839 GCF_013122585.1 Styela clava | reverse complement strand
GTTGTAAATCTGTCTCGTTCACTTCTAACAAAACAGAGATTCGAAGATGATCCTGCTATAGAAGAGTGAGTACGAACTGCTATGATATATTCAGAACTTGTAATATTGCTACAAAAAATCAATGTCGTAGATGAATATTACTTTCCAAAAAAAAAATTATTTTCGATTTAATGTTTATTATTATAAGGTTTCTTAGGAAAATATTTTCTACGAATTTTAACTTCTTCTTATTGGACAAAGCTTTCTTCGACGGCCCATTTAAAAATGAGGATACTCGATTCAAAAAACGAACGTTCAAGCTGCCCAATTTCTCACTCGAGAAATAGATGGGTTTATATCACCCTGTAGATTAATTGACCCGCGGTTGAAAATGTTCTGTAGCAATATCGTTGTGTAAAAAAGTCATTTTTTTTATTTAGAAAACTTGGAACATGGTCGTTGCTAGAATCGCTAATCAGTGATTTAAATTCGACATACAAGGTTGAACGTAGGTTTGGATATTACTCCACTCACGGGGTTTGTCTTCCCACTTTGTTCCCAAACCCTGATACTGACACTGCTTGGTTGTATTCACTGTTCATCCTAATCGTAAATTTCATCGCATTCTTCGTCATTCTTATCGGATACGTCCAAATATACAGGTATGTTTGTATTATTTCTCTATCGAAAACTATATCAAAGATGAAAAAAAAAAATTTCAAATGCAGCTAATTTTGGATAAAATATATATTTCACAAATAAACCCATCATTAGAATAAAAAATTCCAAAATACTTTTTTAGCGACAACACAGAAGGGAAGGAATAGACAGACATCATTGTCACATTTATTAATAATTCAGGCAAATTATTTCTTGTCTGTTGGCAACTCTTCTCGTTTCTTGCATGAAATACCTCGCCCGTAGTTTTTAGCTATTATATTAAATAGCAGTAAACATGTTTACATTAACAGTCCAAGAGATAAATATATTGACTTAGTTCACTGATTTTGTAAATATTTCAGGAAAACACAAGAACAGAATGCTGCCGTCAGTGACAAATTAAAGGCAGAAAGAGCAATAAAAATGCAAAAAAAAATCACTCGGATTATTCTCACTGATTTTCTTTGCTGGATGCCTGTCTGCATAATGGGCTTCTTACAAGTTTCTGGTAAGACGACCTTTCACAATGTAAAAACACTACCTTTGTGAATTTTATTTTATATGATTTTTTTAAATACATGCTTGATCTGTTATATTAAAATATTTCTCTCTCTATTTTTTATTTTTTTATATTTAATTTTGTTATAAAAGAACGTCTATAGATGATACACATGACATGACACATCAACAAAAAAATTTTTGTTTGGTATATTGAAACATAGAAATACAGATACACATATCCACAGAATTCTTTTTATTTTGGTATAAGGACACATAGGAATACAGATATACACATCTACAAAAATTTGATTAATTTTTATCTTTATTTTGTGATAATGTCACATATAGCTACAGATACACACCTGCAAGATTTTTGATGCATACGTTATCTTTCTCTCCATCTAAACATTAACATACCATAATATGCATACATTATCTTTCTATTTATTCAGGCATCAACATACCATATGATGCATACGTTCCTGTAGGTTTGATTATCATTCCGATCAACAGCGGCCTCAATCCTTTCCTATATTCTGATGGCCCTGATTACGTGTGGAAGAAACTAAGCCCCGTGAGATCTTGGATTTACAAAAATACCATGGGACGATGTGTTCGCGGTAAGTTTCGTAACCTCAATTCAATTATTTGGTTGATGTATGAGGCTGTACTAGTATATTTATCACGTGACTACCACGGGTGACACATAAAGATAAATAGGATTTAGCCATCAGATACAAGTGGTGTATCACACCGTTCTGAGCGGTGCTTGCCGTGTGTCGCTTGCCACAGAACCTGTGCTTACCGTGTGTCGGTTAAAATCAGTTGGAAGATAATTATGGGAAGAGGAAAGCTAAAATCTTCGTCGCCGTAGGGTGGTTTACGTATCCGCTGGTCAGTTACGTATTACTGCACCATCAAGTCCATGCATCTGGATACAAATAACAGACTAACTAATTTCATTTCCGACACGGAAAGGTAACTGAACGAGATTATGATTAAGCAATTTTATCGGCCTTTCTCCCCATAGGAAAAAAGTAATTCTTATTTAAGAAGTGAACAAGAAAGTAATCGATTTTTAGTCCACGAATCCGGCTAATCATTGTTGCGACACGCAGTGCTAGAGGGTTTCTTTGCTATTTTTGTATTCTTTCATCATCTTGTACGGTAATATTGATGAATGAAGTGTGATAGACTCTCTGTTGCTTCAAAGTGTCAAATGAAAAAATGAATGAACTCGGAAAATGACTCAATTTTTCTTTTTAAAGATGCGAAGAAAGCAGGTAGTAATAGAAGAGATGTTCAGAGTGGTTCACGACAACATATGGAAAATTTAACAACGCCATTACAAAGAGTCGTAGGTACTCAAGTGTATATTCATCTTTTTAAATTCACTTCAAAACATATTCAACAAGTTTCTCTGATTCAGGATGCAATGATTGGATTAGGCCATATCAACATAGAATCGAAACCGCTTGAAATTCTGATTTATAGCTTTACACTCATTGTCCTCAATATGTTGCCCCATCGTTTACCTACACCCGAGCCACGCAATAAACTAATTTATTTTTTTTTATTTTCAGAAATTCAATCCCCAATTCAATGCGAAACTCGTGTTTAGAGGGAACGACAACAAAATTTATATTCTCCCTGTCAGATTATAGAAATATAGAAACTAATTAAAAGACACGACATATAAACATTTTTTAATGAACTTGAATAGAGCATTTTGCCCTCGAACTTTTTTGCTGATTCTAACTCTAAAGTTAGAGCACAAATGCAAAATTATATAGTTCTATAAACTGAATCAAATGTAATAGATGGATAGAATAGAAAGATTTCATCCTCAGATCACCGCTCGTTGCTCGGAAATGAATTGAGAGAAGAAATAAAAATTTGGTTTGGAATTGAGTATGGCAATTGTTTCAAAGAATTAATTCGATTAGTTCCAAAACAGATATATAAAATATAATAAACTGTACTAATTTAAAAAAAAAATCAAGATAAAGTGATGTCAGGTTAATTAAAATATCATAGTCCAAGAATTTGACAAAATTGCTGAATATTTCTGTGAAAATTATGGTAATATAACTGTATGAACATAACTTCGTGAAACCTATTCGCTTAAAAATTTCGTGAACTCTGATACTTACTCAAACAAACATTTGCTGTTTTGAATGAACTCAAAATAATTTGTCACGGTAATTAGTTAACGTGATAATTAGGTATAAAAATTGGTTGCAATGTTTACTTTGTAATTGAATGGTTCACTTCACTAAGCATATCGTAATATCATTATAGCAGAATTGGAAAAAAAAATTGTTGTAGACTTGTGTATCTATAGTTCTATGTGTCATTTTAAATAAAATAAAAATATTGTAGATGTATCATATGTATCGGTAGCCCTATGTGTTCTTATAACAAAACAGAAATAACTTTTTTTGTAGATGTGTGTATCTGCAGCCCTATGTGTCATTTTATATCACAAAATAAATGAGAGCAATAAAATCTTGTAGGTGTGTGTATCTGTAGCCCTTATGTGTCATTATAACAAAAAAAAGTTAAAAACAAATAAAAATTTTGTAGATGTGTATATCTGTAGTCCTATGTTAATTTATAACGAACCAGGAATGGAAAAAAATATTTTTTTCTGTTGATTTGTCATGTGTATCCATAGACCTACGTTCTTTTATAACAAAATTCAATAAAAAAACAATAACAATTTTTGTAGATGTGTGTGAATCTATATTTGCGTGTCGCTTTTATTATTATCAATTACTACTTAAATTTAACAACAAAATAAATAAATTTTTGCTTTTTGGTTTTATGAATTTCACTCCATTGATGAGTTTTCCACTTTAGTTATACAGTTTAAATATAGATCTTTAACTATATATTTTTGAGACTTGTATGGTTCTATACTTGCAAATGCAGTTTTTGATTAATGAAACTTGAATGTACAAATTCTCCGTCAAAATTTGACGGAGTGATATTTGACAAAATTGACTGAACGCTGAAAGCACAGTTTTGATAATGCTACTAATTCACGAGTTCGATTATTTCCATATGATAAATTACAAACGACGCCAGTAGCATCTATTACCATATTTATATAGGTAAAACTATTTCCCAAGTCACCCAAAAATAGAAATAAGTCAGAATATGCGATAGTCTGTTAGAAAAAAACGTTTCCATGTACAGCAGTTTTGAATGCTGGATTCTTTCATTAATAATTAAATACTTATGATTTTGGCAAATCATGCCATCAAAATAGATTCATACAAATCTAATTCCAGTGCCTGTCGACTAAAAAATCACATGATTTTAACACGCCATACCTGTTAGTTGATTGCCGATATTTTGTGTGCGAGCAAAAAAATAATATTTTGTTTGCATACCCGCTTGATTGTTTATTTATTACTTATTGTTATTATCTTTTTATAACGTCGTACTGATAATTTTTAATTGGATTTTGAATAATTGGGTTTCCACTAATAACACGAAAATCGCTCAATTTCCCGTGCCCGTAGGCTGTCATTCTTTTTAGTTTATTGTCAATATTTCATGTGAAGTAGAAACAAATATTTTGTTTGGATTCCCATTTAGTTGTTTATTCATTACTTATTATTATTATCTTATTATAAGTCGTACTTCAAAAAATCTATGAATCTACGTAATATTATAAATATTGATCAATGTTCATGTTTCAAGAAGTTCCTATTGTGATTCATATATTACAGATTTGGATTTTTCCTATAGTTCAAATCATCCAAGTAATTAATATTCTTCAGAAGACTTATTTATAAAAAAAAATCTTCTCTCGAAACAACAATTTTTGACCAAGCTCATGACATAGTTGCAGTATAGTTTATTGCGTTATCAATGGTTTGGGATATAAGTCACAGTGCTGGTTATTTCGGAGAGAATGATAATTTTCCATCCCAATTTAAACCCGTACAGGTCTTATCTTGGATTATCGTTTGTTGATGTTCTATTTACTTATTCAACTTTGTATATTTTTACTAATGTGTATATTTTTATTGTGTATTTATAAGATCTGAAGTACAAATGTTGCACAAACGCTATTATTTCTCTAAACCCAAATTACTTGGTTTCTTTCTATTAATAAATTTATAACCAGGCTATAAATAGAATTCGATTCATATTGCTAGAAGCACACTTAATCAAGTTTTGAAGTCTCTGCCATGAGAACAATTAATTTTTTGTCTAGTTGACCTGTTCAATTAAGTCTTTTCTAAACTCATATTTGTAATCAAAGTAAAAAATGTGATGACCAATGTTGGCATTGATACAGAAGTTGACTGTCAATTATACGTTTCACAAATATCTAAAATTGATAGACAATCACTAATTTGTCAAAATCATTTGTTTTATTTCGCCATTTAACAAGGAACGGAATAAGATGGGTGATTATTATAAATACATTGTGGACTTAACCTTAACGCCGAAAAGTCACGTTTTTCTATTCTCGCTCCTAATGTGTAAGTCATTATGTATAATGTCATGACCGTTTACAGCAATATGTATTACCATATTCACATACCATACAATTCAGTAAAATCGTCAAATATTCAGTAAGCCAGATCCTGATTTTCCCAATACTTCAGCTCATCAAATAAATAATATTCGCCCACAAATTTATTTGTGAAATCATTGTTTGTTGTTTTCTCTTGAAGCAATAAATTCCCACCAAGCTCATGATGTGGCTGCAGTGTAACTTAATGTCTTGCCCCTTGCAGTGAGAACGATAAATTAACTTCGTACAGATTTTGTGTTGTTTGATCATTTTTTGTTACTTTGTCATTTTTTTGTTTAATTTTCATTAATGTGTATATTTTTCCCTTTTTGAAAGAATTTACCAATTTTGAATAAATCTCCTGGCTGAAACACTTTTTAGGAAGTTGACTTCACAAAGAATAGTTCCAATGTAGGCTCATACCAAGTTTTTTATTGTGTACAATACTGTCAAGCCCAGTAATATTTCAATAAAATTATATCATTTTGACTAGATATCTTTGCGGGAGTAATATTAATTTCTTGATTATGACTTCTGGCAACTGTTAGTGTAAGGCATAACTCACATGTATCTATCCTGTTGAACCTGGTTTAGGAATTTCAGTTCTTCCATATACGTCAAGTGTGATATATCGGATTAAATTTTAATTCTTTCTGAAAGATTACGAATTAATCTAACTTCTCTAACTCGAGACCATTTTACCGTTTTTCTACCGGCTCCAGTCCAACTGAAATATAATGGAAACCTTCTAACTCAGTGGTTCTCAACCTGTGGTACGCGTACTACTAGTGGTACGCGGAAGCTTTCCAAGTGGTACGCGAGCAGCTTTGAATAATTGCAATAATTAACTTTCGCGTACTTGTATTTAGAGATCGACCTCCCCGCTACTGCCCGCTTTAAACGAAACGAGAAGGGCACGTTCTTGCACGTTTTTCGTGTAATGTCACAATGCGTCTGCATCGAGAAAAATCGGACAAGGCGAGTCAAAAATCGAGATACGGATGTTACAAGTGCTACCTGCAAAACATGTTGGTTGGTAGGCATACTCTTAAGTTTTAAGGCTAATTCATCAGTATTTTTTTGATTACTTATTTAATCATGTCGAAGCGAAAGTATACCTCCGAATACATCAAAGATGAGTTCATTGCTATCGAACATAATGGAGAAAGTTTACCGCAGTGCGTAGTCTGCATGAAAACCCTTTCAAATTCAGTGATGAAACCGAGTTTGCCTAAACGACATCTAGAATCCAATCACGCAGATAAGAAGAACCGCGATAAAAGTTATTTTGAGCGACTCGGGGAACATGTGAAGCGACAGCGCATGGACCAGAGAGGTCTGTTTCACCAAACGAATGCCGGGATTGTGAAAGCATCCTATGAAGTATCGCTTCTCGTGGCTGAAAACAAGTAGCTCGCACCATTGCGGAATCGCTTGTTTTGCCAGCAGCAAGAATATTAGTCAGAAACCTGATTGGCAAAGAGTCCCTGACAAAGTTAGATCGTGTATCGCTTTCTAACGATACTGTGAAACGACGGATCAAAGAAATGTCCATTGATATTGAAGATCAAGTTATTGCTGGAGTGGAAGGATCGATGTTTGGTTTTGCTATACAACTTGATGAATCTACTGATCCAAGTGTTCTCAATTACTCGTTTATGTCCGCTTTATTCGGAATTATTACTGAGCACGGATATGTTAGCTACAACAAAGGGAATCGATGTCTTTAACGTTTTCGCCAAATTCTTCACCCCAAATGACCTGGATTGGGGCAAGTTGGTTGGATGCACAACAGATGGTGCTCCATCCATGCTTGGTCGAATTTCAGGGTTTCAATCGCATGTTAAAACCGTATTCCCACGCGCCACATTTGTTCACTGCTTCATCCACAGGTTGGCTCTTTGTGTCAATGTGCTCCCTCCGGACCTACTGTCATGCTTGGATCGAATAATAAAAATGGTGAATTATGTCAAAACATCTGCTCTTAACACTCGACTGTTTGCAAGATTGTGTGAAGATTTGAATTCAGATCACAAGTGTCTTCTTTACCACACAGAGGTGCGTTGGCTCTCTCGCGGAAATATCACTAGAAGAGTCTTTGAACTTCGACAAGAACTGTTCACATTTTTCCAGGCTAAGAGACAAGATTTCAAAAAGGATTTGGAAAACGAGGAGTTTATATTACAGTTGGCTTACTTATCGTATATTTTTCAAGCTCTTAACGATGTGAAGATACCAAGGCTAAGAAACTGTGCAGAACTTTTGCCACCATATCGTGAGTTTCTGGAGTTGCTCATGAGATTTATTCGCGAAGAATAGTTAAATTCATGCCGATATTTGATTTTCCTATGAAACGTGATATATTTTTATTCTCCGCCGTATTGAGTTATTGAGAGTCAGACCGAATCCATCCTGGTTAAGAACAATATTTAAGCGAATACTGGATCATATCTAACGAAAGATACGTTTCATGATAAAATCTTGAGATTAAAACTATAGTAAACATCATTCTCACTTTACATTAAACTTGCGTCATTCACTTAATATATAAAACCCTAGGCTCAGCCTTCAATATTGTATTCAAATGCAGCTAGTTACCTCCTTCAGACGTTTTGTTTCAGTGCCTGATTTTTCTCCGTGAGACAGGGGCGCTGTGTACGTCCTTTCTATTGTGTCTGGTGTTATAAGCTGAGATTATGGCCCACAAGTCAAAACGAAAATATATTATGTAACCTAATCATGATTAGAGCAATTACCTACTCATTGATATGTTAAGAAACTCAAGTCAGGAAATATTCAAAGCGATGAGGCATCACATGTCTAATAAATCATCTAACCAAGTGATGGGCAAACTACAGCCCGGCGTTCCTGCTCTTGAAGAAAGATGTCTCTCTATTCTTACAAACCAGAGACGAAGGAATGGACACAAATGCAGGTAGGAGACTTAAAGTTTTCTCCGGATACCTTAACTGACAAATATTTTGAATTCGACTTTGCACTTCGGATCAAAAATTGAATTTTTACTCTGATTTTCAATTCGGGGGAATGGGGAGGGGGAGGCTGATTGTGACCGTGACCGACACCTCCTTCTGCACTCACTTTTTTAATTTTAACGCATTTATTGCTTCACCTCATACACAAGAAAATATAGTTAAACCGCATAACTCATAGATAAAATTATACAATCCCAACCCCTATTATTTCAGGAGATTCATAAGTCTGTTCATTTTGGATTATTTGCTATAGCGCTAAGATTCAATTAAGTCTGTTTTTCACCAAAATTATATGAAAATACTCGAAAAAAAAATTCAATCAGTTTTTCCAATTCCACGAAATATACTATTACTTATTTGAAGTCAGTCATGCGTAGCTTAATCGGTTTCTACATGAAAAAATTTAATTGTAGTTTTTAATGCCATAATTATTAATTTGAAATTATTTGTTAGTATGTTATATTTAAACGATGGATCAGTTTCTCCCAATTAAAAAAATTTCAGTTATTGATAAATTATTTGATGTATAGAACAAAATTTTTGGTCAGCAATTCTTAGTAATTTTTTTTCAAATAATACATTTCAGTGAATAAATTCAGTTATTAATAAATTATTTGATGTATGGATACAATATTTTTGGGCAGCAATTCTTAGTTAATTTATTTTTCAACTAATATATTTCAATGACTAAATTCAGTTATTGATAAATTATTTGATGTATGGATACAATATTTTTGGGCAGCAATTCTTAGTTAATTTTTTTTTTCAACCAATATATTTCAATAAACATAAAACTCAATTCCAGTTTTTATTTGCAACAAATTAGTTATTTGAAATTAGTTGATACAAGATAAATTTAACGACACGCCAGTTGTGTCCAAAATTTACAAATTCTGATTATTGATAATATTTCTCGAAGTATAATATCTTACCTAATTGCGTGAGTTCCAAAACACAATCTTCTATCTCCCTCTTCTTTCTTCCATCTTCCTTTTTCCTCTTCTTTCTACTTCGTCTTAGTTGCGGACTACTTCTAAAAATTTATGTCATTTCCAATAAATTTCTTGAAATTTATAAATTCCCTGGAATATTCATTTTGAATTATTTGCTGTAGTGCTAAGATTCAATTAAGTCTGTTTTCCACCAAAACTAGAAAAAAAAAACACTTGAAAAAATCGGTTTTTGCAATTCCACAAAACATACAATTACTTATTTTAAGTCAGTAATGCGTACCTGAATCGTATTCTACATGAAAAAATTTAATTGTAAGCCATAAATATTAATTTGAAATTATTTGTTAAGTATGTTATATTTAAACGATGGATCAGTTTCCCCCTAATGCAAAAATTCCAGGTATTGATAAATCATTTGATGTATGGAACAATATTTTTGGGCAGCAATTGTTAGTTGAATTTTTCACATAGTACATTTCAATGAATAAAAAACTAATTCCATATTTCATTTGCAACAAATTAGTTAATTGAATTTAGTTGATACATGTTTAAATTCAACTACACTCCAGTTTTGTCCGAAATTTACAAATTTTAATTATTGATAATATTTTTCGAAATATAATATTTTACCTAAATGCGTGAGTCCCCTAACACAATATTTTTTCTCTCTTCATTCACTTCTTTCTTCTTTTTCTTATTGGCGGACATCTTCTAAAAATATATTCTCTCTCAACAAAACTCTACACAGTGGTGGTGCACAGTCAATTTCTTTTTTCAGCGCGGCCCTTGAAAAAGACTTTGCCTTCTCCAGTTCTAGAATATGTTCCAAATAACCCAAGTCTTGGGCACGCTGTGCTTACAATGAAAGTGTTAGATTAGGTACGCATTTTATCTTCCCACAGCTTGCCAAACTACTTCATGCTTTTTTTCCAACGTTTGCAGATAAAATACAAGTTCTTCTTTGCTCAGATGTAAAAAATTTTCACCCAAAATCAGAGACTCAAAATTATTTAAAATGAATTGATCAGCAATGGTTTCTAGCACTGTGCGATCATAAAGCTTTGCCAACCTGGCCACTAGGAGGCAATGCTGCACTGACAGATTATTTTTCATGAAATTAAAGCATATACTTGATAATACATCAAGCTGCATTAAATGAAAAGCATACAAAGTATTCTCAACAGATTCCATGGATGGATTTGCTTGACCAGTATACATGAAATCTACACACTGCCCTACAGCATCAGCACAGATGTTTTTCATAATGACATAACCATTACGAGCCTCAACCATGTTACATGAGAACATGCCTTTAAAGTAATTTTGATACTGCGGCAAGCAGGTCTCGATGACTTTGAAAGATTTGTCACCAACTTTGATTGTGAAGTTACAAATGCAGTCAGATTGTTTTAGTTCATTGAATGATGTAAGTACATTCAATGAGTGGGTAACTTAGCAGATTTTTCAAAATCAGCCATTTCTGAATTGCTTCAAGATTTTACTGATAATAGGGGCTTTACTGTAGATTGATAATTAAACTAGATTGTTTAATTATGTTAAGAGTAAATATATTACCGTATTTTCTCGAATATACGCCTATCACGCGGATAAGCCGACTCCCTAATAACAGCTTCGAAATAGTGAATTTATAAAAATTCGCATATACGCCGTTTCACAAATCGTAAACACGCTGCACGCATTATACAGTCAATGATGTTCAATTCAAATTTAATATTAAAATATCGCGATTGCTACCTTCTTGTATATGGCACACACATTCTAGCGGCCCGCTGTCCACATTTGATTAAAACAATTTTCGGATTATATTTCGGTTTTATCGAATGGAAGACAGCACTTTGCGGCACAACTAAATTACTGCCAACATGAAAGGAATCAAATCAGTGCCGACTTGAAGTACCAAACGTATAACGTGAGGACATTTTTGATTGAAAATATTTTACAATCATTATTTTATATTAAGGTAGTCGAGATATCCTGAGCGGACACGGCAATAAATTTGGTTATTTTTCGCAAGTCTTCTCAAACATAATTTGTGTGAGCGTCATATATGGGCTGATATATTTTATCATGTATGCCAAAGTGTCTGCCGATTATTTAATTGACTTTGTATACCAGCTGTTATTTGTTTTAATCAAAAACGTGGCCGGTGCAATGAAGCACTCCCTGCCCGATAACGGCACTTCAGAAAGAAAACGGCTACCACGAAATAAAGTGATTGATTTATGACCCTTCCGTTTTGCTGATTCAGGAAAAAACCGAAAACACAGCTGTTGCCTAACCCATGGACGTACAGCACAGTATTTATCACATCATATTCATATGTTATTTCAATTCTTCAGTTACCGTAAATGGTTGTTCAAAATGATTGAAATTACAGTTTTATTGTTAAGAATTAATGCTGTGAGTATTATTCTACCTGAAACTTCTATCTGAATCTTACTTGTGCACAAATGATAACGTTTTGACCACGAGACGGCTGGTAGACCAATGCTGTTGCTCTTATGCAAAAGATACAATTAAATTTAATCAAATACAAGCGGTCACGTTAATGATCAGACAATCACACCTAGACAAGCGATCGCGTGTGTGGTGTGTGCGTGCACGCTCTTTATCGTGAGAATTAAGCATGGTCTGTAGCTGTTGCAATTACCGGCAAGTCAGCATTATATCATTTCGTTGCGTGATCAAAGTCTCGATGCGCGAAGGAGTCGATTTTTTGGTGCTATCTGAGTTATGCGCGCATAAGACTGTCCCTTAGTTGGGCAACTTTTTTTTTGAGTTTTAAACTCGGCCTATGCGCGATCATATACGGATAATAAAATATATATAAATAAATACAAAAAAACAGCTCAAGGACCTTATACGAGTCTGGTGTAGTTTCGTACCACAAGTCTGTCTAGTTGCGTAGCATAACGATTTTTGTACATCTCTATCCTAACCCCCCCTGACTACCCCATCCAAAAATTATGTCACTACGACATCACAATCACGTCATAGAGCTTGCCAAACTATACCTATGATCGCGACAATAAGAAACTCACTAACGGCAGCAATCTCTCTAGTCGTCGAGTAATCTAGACCAGTGGTTCCCAAACTTTTTAGAGTTGGGACCTACTATTTATTACCACAGCTTATGGCGACCCATTTAACTTTGTATGACATACCACAGAACACAGCAAGGGCTAATCATCGCAAAACTACCGTGTTTGCTCTAAAATAGGACCTGGCCTGAAAATAAGACCTAATTTGATTTTGAAAATGATTTTAATTAAACCCTAAACTTAAAATAAATTTAAAATGTGTGGGACAGGAAAGGTTCAATAACCTGAGGTAAGGTGAAGATCACACCACTATTCAAGATTGTGTGATTTCACAATCACAATTATGATATTTGTCACTTGATTTTTGTATAGGAAATACAAATAAAAACGATGTAATTTTATTTTTAATAAATGAACACAAAAGACCTCTTCCAAAAAAAATATAGTGTTATTCTTCAAAAGAAAATAAATCTAAATCCTGTCTAAATTTCGGGGAAACACGATAGGAAGCAGTGTACAAAACTGCTATGCGTAAAAAAGCCACATGGTCATTCTTCGTGTAACAAATTTTTGTTCCTTTGAGAAGATCGTAAGAAGGAAACTTTCACAGATTAGAATTTAAATTCTATTTAATTTCTTTTGTTTTTTTGAAGATTTACATATTCGAGCCGCCACCGATCCTAATAACCAGTATATTCAATCAAAGCTTTCTACATCTTTTCACGACCAACCAAGATTCCTTTTGGAACAATTACAGCTTTCTGTGCAACAGTAATTCTGCATAACTCGGTAACATCATATATTGACCATTTGCAAGTCGAGAATATACAATCTGTGAAGTAAAACTTCACCGGTCAAGTTCATACAAAATATTTGTGTAGTAACTTTGGCTTCACATGGGTTGAGGAAGTTCATGACTGGGCGTATGCGGTGGTGGGATTCAATTTTTTGTCAGCCGGTACCATCACAGAAGTCATATTTTTTAGTAAATAAACTGATTAATGCTGTTCGCTGGTTAACAGGTTCGCTGATCTCATAGAATTCCGTGACTCGCGACCAATAGTTTGGGAACCGCTGATCTAGAGAAATAGCTTCGCACGACTTGGATGTCAGTTCGTATATTAACGATAATAATAACAAATATTAATTGTTGATCTACAGCAAATACTACGCAAAATTTCTCACCAAAAAAAATCCTCCTTGGTTGGGTATAGTTGGAATAAGCCGCCTTATCGACTTCCCTCAACATTGCTACATAAAAACCTCATCCTTTGATACGGCAACTATTCTTATCGACAAAACGTCTGAACATAAAGAACATCAAATTGCGGAATAGATCTAGAGAAAAATTCTTTGATCCTATTGTGTGGCAGTGAACCATGCTTACGGTTGCGTGACAAGTAATTCACTGTTTAGACGTCATTGGGGGACACGGTAGGTTCACAAGTATTACAATTTACAAAGTGATTTAGTTCTCATATTACACTTGATTTACAAAATTTCAGCTAAACATATTTGATCAAGTTTAGTCAGTCTTGATTCTTGTATAAGAAATTTTTGTGATGAATCAGCTAAAAGTTTAATTTCGCTGTAATTGGGCTAAAATAGTCAAAAAGGGTAATATATGTCCGTCATTGTTACCTAATTATTTGCATTTCCTTTGCTCTGAGTGCATAACATAGGCGTATATTTTAACAATGCTCACAAGCTTAAAGTCCGATTAGTGAGTGCTTATATGTCATTGTAATTTTTCATTGTATTTGTATACTATCGCAATGAGCACAAACTTAAAACTCGATACCTGAGTATCTAATCGTGATTTTGCTTATATTAAATATCACAAGGTGAGATTTCTCATGTAGTACTTTTATGTCTGGTGTTTTTAAATCAAAGTAAAGTTTTGCTCAATTCCCATGAATTTCAGTCCTATGTGTCACCGTTTCTGTACCATGGCGGACTTCAAAACGACTTATCTATTCTATTTGAAATACTGTCACCCAAATTCTTCAAATCCTTACAAATCAGTGGTGCTTGTTCAGGGCCTTGTTCGGAGTGGATGACGCGCAATTAGGCGTCTTATAATAGGAAGTTATGGTTCTGATTCTTTTTGATAACGATTTTGACAATTAGCAATTTCAATTCAGTCGCACACGTCCGTAGTTTTTTCGCGAGCTTGTTATTTTTCATCTATAGCAGGGGTGTGACCCACAAGAAAAAAATGGTCCGCCCGGGGAAATATTCCCAATGTGAATGGTATGCGGCCCTCGAAACAAGTTGTAATTTCAGTTCAATCTAGCATTGATGCATAAAATAATTATTTCTTTTATACTTATCCTGGGTTGTCCCTATGGCTACGGCTTGATCGTGTACAGTACTAAAAATTCCCAATATTATTTCAGACAAGTCTACAAAAACAAGAGTGGAACAAGTCTACTACCTCTTATATGTTTCTTAGCACACGCTAATCCCCTACAACATTTGAAATAGCAATATGCCATATTGGTTTTGTACAATTACTTTTTTTCATGAATCTTTTTTAATTGAAGTCAGTGAAAAAAATTGCAGAGAATAGATCATGGAACTTCTAAAGGTAAACATGACATAACAAAGCGATATGATTGCAATAAAAGCTAATTGCAGTATGCATGCCAATATATCTATACATATGAAACAGGACTGTCGAGTCGAATTTCCAAACTTCACAGGGCCGCTTGTAGATAGTTGTCAGGAGTTTGACATGTTAATTCTCCAAGACTTAACAACTTAAATATGGAAGCCTATTCAATACAGCCCTACAATATGTCAAGAAAAAATGAACATTTGGAATTGCATACAAAAAGTTCAAAGTTTTTTATTGGCAACTCATAAATAAATATAATAAATAGTGATTGAAAGCTACTATAATAACAAATCCAGTTATATAAAAGAGAAAGAGTAAGACTACTACAGAGCAATAATATTCATCCAAGATATAATAAATTGGGTAGGAAGTGATTATGACCACCACACAAAAGTGCTGTACAATATTACATACACAAATGGGCACTCCTGAAGTATGTGTACCAGTATGGAGATATCTAATTTGGTATGCCTACGTTACATCAAGTTATGTAAAAAAAGGGCCTAAAACCTATGGGCATGGGGTATATCCACTTGGCTAACACACACAGTCCTCTAACACGTAATATAACTAGAATAAGGAAAATGGTTATGCCATAACCTGGTACACACACTACAGGAATACCCACAACCGATCTATTTTAACAATCTCATACAAGTAACAAATCACAAAAAAATATTTTGTCTGTTTGCACACCGCCAGGTATATTTCTATAATTTCGGATACTGTAAATTAAAAATAAATATGAAAATTAAAAACTCTGAATATTAAAACCAAAATCTGATGGGCCATTAAAAGCTAGTTATTATGCAACTATAAATATCTCGGTTTCAAACTAAAAAAATGCAAGGTTGTTGCTTTAGGCTGGAGTGTGCCAAGTGCAGCTCACAAGGAAAATTGTGTGGCCCGCGGTAAAGTGCCAACTTTGAATGATGTGCGGCGCTTGATATAATTTTTTAATTTAGTTTGATATGGTATGTGTGAGTAATTCTAATTCCTTTTGCGTTGCCTGAGTCCAATTTATTATCTATGCATATGAGGTTACAATGTCCTAACAGCTAGCTTGTGCAGTGTCATAATGTCGATAACCAAAATATTTGTGCTGCAGCTACTAGGAAGCCTATGTTAAAAAAATGTGCAACCGCGGTTTCGTCCAGTTATTTGTATGTGGCCTTCCTGTAATAAAGGTTGCACACCCCTGCTTTAGGGTTTGCAGTTGGGTTTGTGGATCGGAGGACATGTTGAGACATCGTGATTATGAAGCCTGTCTCTCCCGGTGGGTGTTGGTGTATAATGGTAGGGTGGCTAGGAAGGAAATACTTTTCCTGGGGGAACAATTACAGCTTTCTGTGCAACAGGAATTCTGCATAACTCGGTAACATTATATATTGACCATTTTCAAGTCAGGATATGCAGGCTGTGAAGTATACCTTCAATGCTACAAGTTCATACACAATATTTGTGTACTGTCTATGGCTTCACATGGGTTGAAAAAGTTGATTACTAGGCTTATGTATTTAACTGGTGAGTGAGTTGAAATTTATTGTAGATTGTCCAGGTGCATCATATGCAACCCTCGCATATTCAGAATTAGGGTTCCGAGCAATCGTTTTAAACAAACTTGAGTTTGCGTCACTGGATTGTCAACTGTTCTTCAATACACAAGACTTCAACCAGTTCTGTCTTTGTGGACAGATTAATGGCAACCTAGGTATTTTAATTTATATCTCTGAGAAATTAATAATTAATATGTGCATATTCATTAGATATTCATCCAATTGAATTGAAATATTCGGAACATTAAGGTGATTAAAATTGCACAATCGAACAAAAACTATAGATGCTTGGAATAACGATGTCAAAAATCAAACAATCACACAATTTTTACAAACAAAAAAATTCAGTTGTTTTAAAGCAATCAGAATTTTCATGAAATCTGACTTTAACAATGATTGAGTAGAATTTATATTCAGAACATTTAAAATAATGAAACAAATATATATACCGGTAAGTACAAAGACCAAATCTTGATTAGAAAGATATTTCATTCTTTGGTCATGGGCTGTGAAGATAGAGTCAAGTTTTGGCATGTTGTGAGTATTTTATTGATATGATTCAATAGGTGAGTTGATACAGTCAGTATATACAAGCCCATTTAAAGCATACTTCATCATCAAATTTTATCACTGATTACTCATTTATTGAGTAAAGCAACAGCAATAAACCCAGTCCACCTCAGGCCGATCCATTTCACAGACTATTTTCCATTCACCAGTTTCTTCATTGAATGTTTCAATAGAATCCTCAGTCAGGCCTTGAGCACCACCGACTGCAAACATTTTATTATCAACAACACATGCACTGAACAAACCTCTATTCATCTTCATTTTTGCAATTTCTGTCCAAGAGCGAACAACAGGGTTATAACATTGAACAAGGCTGCAAAGGCTCGGGAACTTTAAACCGCCAAGTACATAAACCATACTTTGAAAAACAACTGCTGCACCACATCGGGTTCCATAAATCATCTGTGGCAAGGAAGACCATTTCTTTGTTCCAGGATCATATATATTTGCTTCTCTCCCTGTTAACAAACCCCCCATGGCATATATGAACTCATCAGAGGCAGCAACACAAAAACCATCACCATGACCACATGAAGGCAAATTCTTACCCCATCTGTTTTTGGCAATGTCATATCGCACTGTATGCTCATCACAGCTGATAATATAAATCCCACCCTTGAGATAAACCATCTTATCGTATCTTATCGTACTCTTCCTTTCAACCTTGGCCTTCTTAATCCATCGATCATCTTGTAGCAAAGACAATTCATTCCCATCTGAAGCATACAATCGTCTCTGACCATTGACAAGGTAATGCCAACATTATAATCTGACTGCAAACTAGACCATTGATTTGTTTGGAGATTCAGAGCCTTTATACCAGTCTTTGTTGAGACAGCAATATGTGGGACAAGTCCGAGTTTCCCAGTCCGAGCTCTGGAATAAGCATCAAGCAATAAATCTTTACACTTATGCGACTCTTTAACCAAAGGTTCATTCCTGACTGTTTGTTTAATAAAATCATCAGAAAATTCCTCAAGTTTCATCAACTCGAACAAGTCTGGAAAAACTTTCTGATGACGACGACTTTGTTTGGCCCATTTCAGTGCAGCTTCCCATTTAATTTTCTCTGGGAAATATTTTGTTTCCTGAGATTTGAACAAGAAAAAAATTTCATTTTTTTCCAACTCAATAAATTCATCCATCGGTACAATCTGCTCAAAATTTTGAGCCATAAATTCATTGATTATATTTCTCACATTCTCTGAGCAAACTTTGTTTTTGAACAGATTAATCTTTCTTAAAATGAATAAAGTGTCGAGAGACAAATTCTCTTTCAACCCATCAATATTGAAAAGCAATTTTTTGATGACAAAACTTTTTGCTTCTGAAGAACTTTCTACCAAAGAATCATTTAGCAGATCAGTGAGCAAAAATTTATAAGGAAACTCTCCAAAATGACAAGTCTCCATTAATTCTAATCCAATCTTTTCACCTTTGTTTGAAATCCATCTTTTGACAGCATGCCAAACTACTTCATGCTTTTTATCCAACTTTTGCAGATAGAATATGAGTTCTTCATTGCTAAAATGTAAAAAATCTTCACCCAAAATTAGAGACTGAAAATTATCCACAATGAATTGCTCAGCAATGGTTTGTAGCTCTGTACGATTATAAAGCCTTGCCAACCTAACCACTAGAAGGCAATGCTGCACTGACAGATCATTTTCCATGAAATTAAAGCATATACTTGATAATACATCAAGCTGCATTAAGTGGGAAGCATACAAAGTATTTTCAACAGATTCCATGGATGGATTTGCTTCACCAGTATACATGAAATCTACACACTGCCCTACAGCATCAGCACAAATGTCTTTCATAACGACAAAACCATTCCGAGCCTCAACCATGTTGCTTGAAAACATGCCTTTGAAGTACTTTGATACTGCGGCAAGCAAGTCTCGATGGACTTTGAAAGATTTGTCACCAACTTTGATTGTGAAGTTACAAATGCAGTCAGATTGTTTTAGTTCATTGAATGATGATAGTACATTCAAAGAGTGGGTAATCTTTGCAGATTTTTTAAAATCAGCCATGTTCTGTACCTTTTACTGATAAACAATAGCTATAAATCACAGCGAGACGCTGATGTAACTTGACTCTGTAATATTGATAAATAAATATACAGTTAAAGATTTAGGGTGACAACACTATAATATTTTTTTAATATTTGAATCGTGATAATTTATCAAAGTTTACAAAAGTTAGGCAAATTCAAACGACACAAAAATTAACTCCAATTTGTTATACAATGAATATTCTCGACTTCTGACCAAGGATCAAAACAAGCAGCCACTGATATGTAACAGTATTTAAGGCGCTATCATTTTTTGAATCTTGCCAACAAATTTTTTTCATGCATTTTTATGCCAGTAACGCTGGCCTCCTCCGCACAGGGGGTAAAATGGTATTTGTAACATTAATGAAAATAGGATTTTAACCTAAATAAAGAATTGATTTGGACGTGTAAGAATATAACACGTCGATATAAAAAAATTAAAATTTATTTCTCAAGTTTGGGTGAGCCTGGGGGCATTCAATTTTAAATAAGATGTGCAGTCAACACAGTCGAGAATAATGCCGCTAAGCAATTACAACGTTAGCAAACAGTATTATTAAAAATTGAGCAATAATAACAAATAATTGTGCGAGGAAATATACACTATACAGCAGGGGTGGGCACGGTTTTTGGATCAGGGGACAAAAATTTTGCCAATCTAGACTGTCAGGCCATGTAAGCATGCCGTAAAGAGTTACATTTTATGTACAATGTTTACAAAAGCAACAGTGGAAAACAATAAACCTCATGCCAAAACTAAATTTAATCGCAATCTCAACAAATTCCTTGAGCTATTTTTAACTAAAAAATCAAAAATTTGTTTCAGTTTGGTTGTGGCAGCATCAGGCAGGCCAGATTGAATTACCCAGTGGGCCATATTTGGCCCGCGGGCCGTACTTTGCCCATGTCTACTATACAGGGTGTCCAAAAATTCTCGCCCGAGTTTGTTGTGGTAACAATTAAAAATTCTTTGTCATTGTTTATCAATGGATCTTATTGTGCTTGTAGTTCTTACCATTTATCATATACCGTAAATGAAAGGTATAATTAGCAGGCAAAGAGAGATTTTCAAGGTCGGATTGTTCAGATTGTATTGTTTAGCACAGTGGTCCCAGAAGTAAAATTAGATTAGCCAGAATTTGAGCGGAGCGCCCGCAAGGGGCTGATACCGGTACATACAATTAGGATACCGGTATATTTGAATTGTTGAAGAAAAAAGGAGTGTGCAACGTGCCGATATTAAAGTGTTACGAATATACACATGCTTTATTAACAATCGGAGCTATCCAGATTGCAGAAAAAAACGTAATTGTTACAGTTATTTCACTCAAGTTCGGCAGGCCATATTAAATCTTTCACAGACTGTAATTGGCCCGCTGCTTGGGAACCACTATTATAGACTCTTGGACAGTCAGAACAGAGTACACCTCAGGTTGCTATATAGCTAAGATTGGTGCTCATGCTCAATAAACAAAAATAAGAAACAAATATATTATAAATATTTTACTTTGAAATGGAACAAAATATAAACATGAATGATTGAATAAATACCGTAGTTCATGATTATAATTGTGTGATATGTGTTGGATTCGAAAAAGTAATATTTACACCACAACCTGTCAATTTAGCAATGGAGGATTTTGCGACGAATGAGCAGTGTATTCTGGTGGGTTAAGCTGTGCCTCTTGCTCTTTTGTCATTGGTTGGGTCGGTGGGTAGAGCGAAACCCCTTCAGTTTGTTGAGGCATTTGGTTAGCATTATAATAAGAAGGTCCAGGCATCTGCAGTGCTGGGTAGTTCTGGGGAACATTGACTGAAACCATCATATACTGACCATTTGCAAGTTGAACCATTTGTGGCTGGGAATACGCTGGCTGTGAAGTGTACATCACAACACCTTGGTAAGGTTTCTTTATGCAACAAACACCAGCACAACAGAATGATGAATGTACAATACATATTACCATTCCTATAAATCCAATCACTGCTATAATGCTGTGTAAAACAATATAACCAACAGCAAATTCTTTAGGTTCCACAATTCCAGCACAAATACTAGATATTATACATAAAGTTGCCATAAAAAAAGAAGCAACAATGGCAACAACCATATTAGCAACGTACATGCAAACGGATGAATGCTTTCGAGCTTTTATTCCGAGTACACCAGGTGCTATTATAGCAGCTCCACACCATATTCCTTGTCCGAGATCATTCAGGTCATAACGGATTCTCCAATAATATGAACGCTCGTCATCAAAGTCATAATCCCGATATGTTGTTTTAGTTCGAGCAATTACCAATGTTGCAATACATAAAATGACAGACAACGACCCCAAGATGACTTCAGTAATTCCTAGGTTGAATAAAACATTTTTGTATTTTTCTCTTGGATTTGCACAGGAAGCTGGTTGCATTTGTGGTTGCAGAACGATGGATTGCGGTGGAACTGTCAATGATGATTGTACGGTTGGTGAAATAGTATTATCCAATGAGGCAAAATCAGAACTTTGAATCATCGTGAAATACAAATCTATATATCTACGTTTATTTGCCTCCAAAATCTAACACTATCTGCATAATTGAACAGTATAACAGAGACAGAATCTAGTTAAACCAATTTCAAGTTTTTATGTCCCACAAATACTGTGTTTCTCAACCTGTGTTCAAACGAACCCCATACTTGGTCTGATGCTTAGGCTATTAATGGTTTGCATTTCTATAACCTTGTACAAAATTAACTTCAAATGTTTAAATAGTTTGGGTTCGACGGAAGCTTGAAGAATAGCATATGGGTTCGGCAGGTTCGCAAAGGTTAAGAACCATAGCACTGGTTTCACAATGCATTGTTAATTTACTTCGCAATCAGCATAAAGGTAATGAATAGAGATTATAAATATAAACAACAATACACTTTAGATCTTAGATATGATAACCAGGTCTATTTTCATTCAATACCTCACAGTTCTGGGATTTCAATTGTGCAGGTAAATATAAACTCGGAAACTCCTCTTTTACAAGACAGTAACTTTTTGAAAAATGATGCATAACGGCCCCCTTTCATTTTTTCCGATGACTCGCGGTCCACTGAAGAAATGAAAGCAAATAGCAACGCAGTATATCAAGCATTCCATCTATTGAATGACATTAAAACAGTTCAATGAGATGGCGCCTGCTTGGCTCCCACTGGTTCTCTTACCTTGGATTCTGTTTTGGATATTGCAACTCTCATATCGTGTCCCACTTATCTTATCCTTACCTTACAGAGGTACCGTAACTAGGCTATTTCCATACTGTACTGTACCTGTACAGAACATACGGTACCGTACCCTAGCCATTGTAACAAGATCAGCGACTCTGGTTCGGCACGCGACAAATTGGTCTCGTAATGCTAATGCTATTTTCGCGCCTCTCAATGACCAGTCTTCAACACTCTAATTCAGGGGTCTCAAACTCGCTGAGATGATGGTTTGTGGCCCCCGCCTTGGTATTAAAGTTTAATGTTAGTGCGGCCCGCAAGTCACTTAGCTCAGTTGGCATGATTATTGCTTTTAATGTAACAGCGTTTTCCAAACTGTGTTCCGCGAGCATCTCCCGATTGTTGAAAAAATGAAATTGGAATAAAAAATGCATCTAAATTGGTCGCCATGGCGATCTGAGTATCATGAAGTTGTTACCCAACTGACCGTTTAAAATTGCGTCACTGTGGGCCTAAAGTGGACTAACTAAGTTAGGGTAGTGGCATTTTCGTTAACCGTTGGTTTAGCTTTTTGACTGTTAACTTTTGGTATTGTTAAAGACAAACAAGTAAATCTGAAGAATAAATGCAAAAGGTGACCGTTCTTCCTCCATCTCTACCTGGTTTTACTTTGAAATTCTGAAAGTTTTTCGCGCATTTGCAACTCGCCACGGCAAAACCATTGGGAACCGCTACATTGCACCGTTTTTCTTTATCAATATAACCCTTTCATTTTTTGGTGTTCCGCGAGGAGATATAAAAACTGTAAATGTTCTGTGGTCTAAAAAGGGAAACTCTCACGTAGGGCAAAACAAAATATTTTATCATCTATTCCCTGGAAGGAATATGCGGTGCGGTAACCTAACAGTACCATACCTGTAGGCCTGATATTCGATCGCGGGACCGCCTGAAACAATTTAAAAACAGTGTTCCATGATATTTGACGTCACAATCACTAACGCTTAGATTTATCTTGATACATTGTAACCATGTTTCTCATGTGGCAAAACATCACTGTCCATCGGCTAAATGCTTGATTGAAACATCAGCGCAACAGTTATTACAAGATAGAATTTTATAATATTGCACATCTCTAAACGTGTCGTTGGAACTGAAGTTTCAGTAAACAGACATTTTCAAAAAACTGGGAAATGCAATATTTCTTTGTTGGGCGTGGGAGCATCCCAACATGTTTTATCTGCACAATTAAAGTTGCAGTGCACGAGGAATACAATTTAAACTAATTGCTCAGCTTTTATTGTGGAAAACCTGATGCGGCCCGGACTCATTTGAGACTCTGCCCCAGCGGCCCCCAAGTATATTGAGTTTGAGACCCCTTCTCTAATTGAATAACATTGTTAGCAGGATACCGCGGCGGTGTGGCTCAACGGGCTAAGCGTTAGGAATTTACATAAATATGTAAATCCTATCCTATCCTACCTTTACCAATTTACGCCCTTCAGCATTTCTGAACTTGTTTACCCGATCATTCGGGGAATACCCTCGAGTTACGTGGGTTCATCTCATATAACCTCGGTCTTGTTGGTAGTTCAGCTGCCAAATCCATATACACAAGAGATGATAGTTTCCTAAAAATTTAATTCTACCTTACAAATTTAATTAGATGTGTGTTAAAGTCTATTCATTGTTTTTTCTATTTCGTGTGTTATAATAATAATACAGTATATTAAATTTTTCTAAACTTTTCCATCGCAAAATTGCCGATGCTTATTTTGAACAATGAGCATATATACAATGAGTGGAAACTTTCAAATATTTGCTCATTAATCCATTGTGCCCTGCATTTTTTACGTCGTCCAGCTAAATGGTTCGTCGCATATGGAGAAAGCATATCGCTCGCTGCAAAAATCCTTTGCTTCGGCCGCGAAATTGGCCGTATTGAGGCTTGTAATTTTTCGATTCGTGTTCTGTTTTGGGTTTCGGAGTATGGTACGTTGAAAGGTACATATTTATCCAGGGGAAAGCAATGGCGATAAGAAGGCCTAAATGTATGGCGAACCACGGCTTCTCACAATCATAGTTTATAAGGTGCTACATACGAATCCCCAGGGCTCCCCTATTTTAAATTACTCTGTCAGTCTGGGATATCTTGACATTAAAAACGAAGACAAAAATTCGAAGAATAGCAGGGAATCAGCTTTCCTCTCCACCTGGGTAAATATGTCAACCCCATTCTATATCAATGAATACAATGCCCCCACGTCACCCTTTACATGGGTCGCATTCCGTTTGAGAAACTTTTTCATGCGAAACTATTTCCACAATAAAGCAGCACCGTCGTCGTTTTACGGTCGCGCATTATGGTTTCGTCAAAACGATATTATTCTGTGTATTATCACTGCAGCGCAATTAAAACGTCAGGCTTTTTTTTTATCTTTACGACATGTTATCTTTTTTAGTTGGCGCTAATAATGATAAATAAGAATGCGTGATTGTTATTCAGTAACGCGCATGTAACCGTCGTTTAGGACGTTCAAAATGAAAGAAGGGTTATAAGCTAATTTAAGGACATTCTCTTTTATTTTAATACAAATACAGGGCGCTTTAAAAGCAAAATAGAATTTATTAACATAAATTTACAACGAGTTACGTAAAATTTACCAACGACTATCGCCAACAGGCAAAACGATGAATGTGAGAATTTTTTGTTTTGTTCCATTTTTGCGCCATCATATTTTTCAATTTCTAATTTTGCGTAAATCGCGTTAACATCGTTTTTGTAAATTTTAAAAACGTTGAATCAGATAAGCAAGGCATATGAATAGGGTATTCTATGTAAATGTCCCGAGACATTGTGGAGAAATAATATTTTGATCACGTAGAAAAGCCATTATTGCTGATTTATTCACGTGTTAAGTATCAGTGTTTGAAACCAAAGCTGAGTTACGTGAATACTCAACAATATGCGGAGTTTTCTTAATTATTATTTAATACGAAAGTAACACGGAAACGATATAAAATTAAAACATAAAAATGTCAACTACCAGCTTCACAAATATCCCATCTCGGGGTCAGTAAGGATAATATTGTTCGCTCAAAATTGGGACCGTAACTGTGATACAAATCCTACACAGAAGATAAAAATCAGAATAAAATTAATTTTTGTTGTTAATGCATTCCTTAATAGTTGTCTTTAACATCTTCGCCGATATTCGTTAAAATATTCGAATAATTTTATATAAAAAAATACGATTTTGCCCACCACTAATCACGACGCATGTAAATAATCATTGAAAGACAATAAAAAATCAACTTTATTAGCAATAAATTCTAAGTAAAAGTTCCACATTTCATGCATTCAATCGGCGCTACACGCGAGCGTGTTTTTGTATATATAGAGGACTTGCACGGGTCACGTGACTTTGTTTACTGGACGGCAAAAAAAACAAAAACGTCCATTTGGCTCCTGTCAGTTGCAAGTCGGATTATAGTTTCCGTTTTGTTTGGCTGTTGAAAATGGTTATTTCGTATTGTTCCGTTGGCTGTACGTATAGTATAGACAACGAAATAGATCTTCAGTTATATTCCACTGTTTTCAAAAGATCCGGAACGTCGCGCAATGTGGATATCATCTATTGGCAGGACTGCTTGGTGTCAAGTCCAGAAGCCATCTCACTTGTGTTTCACTGTTTGCGGACAGCACTTCGTTGATGGTGAGTCATAATGTGCCGTTATCAATTTTTTTAAATATTCTTGAGCTCCCTCATTTCAATGGAAAGCATATGACAAACTACTGTTATTGGTTGGATAGGATAGGATATGATTTACATATTTATCCCGGGGGAGAGGAAAGCCGATAAGACGGCTTATCCATATGACGAACCACGGCCTCTCGTCCGGTTACCATTCCAAGTCGGGTATGGGATTAGTTTTACTGTATTGTTTGTTTTCGGAAGCATGGACTTGGTGGTGGAGGAAGCCGTAACCGACCAGCGGTTACGTGAACCACCCAACGACGGCGAGGAGTCCAGCAATCCTCTCGCACATAACCATCCCTGCATGGGATTCGAACCTGCGAACCCACGCAGAGTAATTAGAGGTGCGGTGGCAAGCGTATTCCTAACGCTTAGCCCGTTGAGCCACACCGCCGCGCCGGCGTGGGCCTACTTGCAGACTTGACTCGTGTAAGGTATTAATCAATAATTGCCATAAGGTATTGTTTCCCTAGTTAGCAGGTAATCTATTAGTAAGTGTGAAAAGTTGAATAGATAACTAAAGTTTAATGCCAGTGCTAATGCAAAAAATAACCAGAATTCAATTGAATTATCCATCTAAGAATACGCTTGTAGCCAATTAGTTGTTATGTAACTACAAAACTACACCAAATTGGCCCAATTCGTGAGAAACTCATGAAAAACAGAATTAATTATTCCCGTTATAGCAATTATCAATTTCTCAAAATCCAATTTCAAGATTTAATAGCCTTTCAGTGACATCCCATGTAAAAATAAAATTTATTTCCAGTAATATTTCAATAACGTAAATTCGAAATATCGTGTTAAAACCAAATTATCCACTTGAGAACATTTTTTTACATCTCATAATTGGAGTAAGTACGTGGCCAGGAACACGGTGACTTCGCAATAACAAGTTAATTGCTAGTAATGAACTTTAAGAAAACACTTTTAATAATGTTTGATTATAGTGAACCGAAAGCTAACCAGAAACCGGAATTACGCGTGATTCTTTCATTGCTAATGTAAAAATCTGTTTCTTTATTCTATTTTAATTACTTGGCAGAAAGCTATATATTCAGAAATGTGTTGTGTGTTAATCAGACTAGATTTGATCTAATTGTGTGTACATTGTATTTCTGTATATATTGTCGGAATGGCAATAAACTCATAAGGTGTTTTCAAACGTCTCATTACTACAGCCGAAGGCTATCGACAGATAGACAGTTCGAGTTAACGAACGCAAGACAAAATTATTGTCAGTCAATGCTGGGGTTACAATACACAAACCAGACTAATCTACAAACAATCTAGATGGCGAATTCAATTGAATTCTGGTTATTTTTTGCATGACCACTGGTGTTAAACTTTAGTTATCTATTCAACCTTTCACACTTAGTAATAGATTATCTGCTAATTAGGGAAACAATACCTTATAGCAATCGATTATTAATTCCATACTGTCTTACACAAGTCAAGTCTGCAACTGCAAGTAGGCCCACGCCTGGCGGCCTAGGCCTACTAATAACAGTATTTTGTCATCTGCTTTCCATTGAAATGAGGGAGCTTGTGAATATTTAAAGAAATTGATAACGGCACACTATCACCACATTATCACTCACCATCAACGAAGTGCTGTCCGCAAACAGTGAAGCACAAGTAAGATGGCTTCTGGACTTGACACCAGGCAGTTCTGCCAATAGGCAATAGATGATATCCAAATTGCGCGACGTTCCGGATCTTTTGAAATCAGTGGAATATAACTGAAGGTCCATTTCGTTGTCTATACTATACGTACAGCCAACGGAACGATACGAAATAACCATTTTCAACAGCCAAACAAAACGGAAACGTATAGTCCGACTTGCAACTGACAGGAGTCAAATGGACGTTTTTGTTTTATTGCCGTCCAGTAACAAAGTCACGTGATCCGTGCAAGTCCTCTATTCACCAAAACCGTCAGAGGCGAGCTACACGTAACTGTGGAATTTCGCTGTGAACGACGCATTGTTTTTAACTTATTACCCGCCTTACGCCGTCATGAATTGAACTTTTGGTGCACTGTTTTAAAACCACCGTAATCCTGGCTGCGCCCCTTGTCCAAGTTCTATATCTCACTATTAATTACAAATATATAATTGCATCCAAATCAACAGTATCTATCTATATATATGACTATATGAAGGATCGTTAAAATTAAATAATATATATGCAAAAATCATAATTGATAACAAAATGTACTCTAAATATTATGATAAAATTTTTTTTTTGTAAATTCACAAGACATGAAAACGGCAAATTTTAAATTTCAATGGCAATATATCCCAGAGTAATTTAAAGTTAAAATCAGTATTTTTAATTAATAAGTAAACGAATAGCTTACAAAGAACTGGCAGTCTGGGGGTTCATATGGAGCACAGAGCTATTTGGAGAGGCCCTGGTTCGCCATATATATTCAGGCTTTTCTTTCTCCCTGGATAAATCTGTAAGTCCTATGTTATATCAATGAATAAATACAGCAATAACCGCACCCCACGTGGCGACTGATTCATATTCTGTTCTGTAGCTACGTTTTCTGCCTAATATATATGCAATGCATTCACAATATGCATATGCTCCTAGTTAGTATGCTTTCAACGTACCATACTTCGAAACCCAAAACCGAACACGAATGGAAAAATTAAAGCCTCAATACGGCCAATTTCGCACCCAGCCCAGCTGAAACAAGGGATTTTTGCAGCGGAAGATATTCTTTCTCCATATGCAACGAACCATTTAGCTGGACGACGTAAAAATGCAGGTCAGAATGGATTAATGAGCAAATATTTGGAAGTTTCCACTCATTGTATATATGCTCATTGTTTTGAAGGTCCATTTGCGATATGCCCTTCATAAACTTGTTTGCATGTACAAAACAGTGATTTTCAGTCAAAATAAAAATCACTTGTAATTTAAAAATACTAATAGTCAATTTCGATTACGTAACCGGACCCAGCGCCGTCACTCCTTTTATGATTAAAAGACAGAGGGAGGACATTTTTTTGTCAAACAAGAAAGCACATATGATAGCAAAATGAGAAAATTTAGTTTCGGGGGTAACGATACGACCATTCACAGTCATCTGAGTCAGTTACCACCCATATGGAGCACATGAATCATCGTCTTATCAGATTTCATCCAGATTAAATATAAAATCCTTCACTTTAGGCATTTCTTTCATAGTTCATCATGGTAATTAATATTATTGCAGCTGACCCAAAATTATTACCACTGAGTTATGGAAGTATAGCTTAGTTTGGATACATATTAAATCAGGTAGAACCGGTTTATACATCCATGCCAAAATCTGTCTGAGTGGTTGTCTGTACAATGGGGTCGGTGTGCAGAAAACAATGAACGCATATGGATTTCGACCGATTGCCAGTTAGTGTCGGATATGGGATTAGTTAGCCAATTATTTTGTCCTCCGATGCATGAACTTGATAGTGGAAAAAGCTGTAAACGACCAGGATTTATCAGAAGTGCTGTGGCAAGCGTAAATTGATTATCTACACTCCCAGATTAACAACAACGTTGTAGCGAATGAGTTGCATTACCACTTCGATTAATTAATCATTTATTTTTGCTGCTCTGCCGAAACATGACGACATTTGATACTTAAAAATTCCAAACAGATCAACAAGGTCCACTGAAAACAAGGGTGGCAAGCATGTGAAACATGCATTCTGTCCAATAAGTTTTGAAAAGCATTACTCAAACTGTTAAGACACCCGCCTGTTTTCAAGTCTTTATTTCTTTGTTTTAATCAGAATCACACATAACAAAGAGATTCCAAATTTTTAAAAACTTGAATCCCTACTGAAAACTACCTAAACACATTATTATATCACTCTGACTCGTAAAATCTTGTTTAATTACCGTAATCTTGACTATTAACTGAAGAAAATAGTAAAAAAAGGCATTATGGGAAGAAATCAGCGGCATTCTATAGTATTGAAATGAGTCATGCATTTTTATGACAATTATAACACATTTCCAAATGTGCTTGTTGTTAATGACTAAAAATATATCTATTCATTGGAAAAATGACAATTAAGACAGATTCTCTGAAACATATGCAAAAAATAACAAACACTTACACTTGAAAAAATTGAAAATTTATAAACAAGAATATATCACATTGATAAACCAGATATACAGAGTTTGCTGCGATTTGCTGGAGTCAAAACATTTCAATTACCGGAGTTTGGTGTCTAAATTTCAATGTATAATTCGGTTTTTGGGAGGTCTCGGATCAGGTGGAATTTTTCTTTGATAGTAGAGTTCTATCCTTTACAAGATGAAGAATATGTTAAGTGTCAGCCGTACTAAAAAAGATCATTTGAGTTCCTTGCTAGCTCTTTTTAAAAATTGTTCATAATATAAGACTTCACACGCAAATATCATTCTATGGAAACTTTCGGTAACACACTAATAGTCAACCACATCAAAGCAGCCAAAAAATAACACAAATCAAGGGAACCAGTGGTACCACCTAGCCGTAATTGTTGTGGTCGCTCACACAATCCCCAAGAATGAAAAAAAAAATTTCCTCACCCACAGGATTTCCATTCATTAATTTTTGTAACTTTCAATTTCAATTCATTTTGACTACTCTCACTCGAATATTTTAGGTAGTGGTCTGGATTCTGGTTTATGGTCAAAATACAATTTTAGTATCAGTAGTGTAAAATAAACATTTTGGAGATGTGTGAATGACTTGAGTGTGTTTATCCATACCATATTGGCGTCACTGGAAATTGGAGTGATAAAAAAATGAATTACTTCATTTCAAACTATATACTTTCATGAATGTAGGGCTACAATGAGATATATCTGTAGAGAATAAATTGAATGGTCAGCATGTTATCAGCACTATATTGGAGTCATAGGGTACGTACTTCGTGCTTAAACTACATGCCCGATATGTGAAAGCAAATCACCATTCAACAAGGAATCAGTGGTCTGTTTTTAAGAAAAATTGAGAAAAAATAAAATTGATTTGTTAAATTCCTAGAATAATCAATCTTTCAGTAAAATAGTAATTTCTAATTTAATATCGGACTAAAGCGTGGCTAAGAAAAATTAGAAAATAAATTGAAACATAAATGAAAAAATCAAAAAATTTTTAAAAATATTTCAAAATTCGAAAAGTGTAGCAGATGAAAAAACACTTATCAAATTGGTTGCCATACTGCTCAATAGTAAATAGGATTCAATGTGACAACAACATATCTTTTAGTTGAAGTGGATTATTGAAATTTAAAAGAGTTGCAAGAAGTAATATAAAAGATTTACTTTTTTTATTAATAAAATGTCTGTAATAAAACAATTTTACTGGGGAAGGGAAACTGCAGCAAACTAAATCCGGTGGTTATCAAGCAACGACACCTAAGATTCACCCAAGGTTAAACATCTAATTGAATTTATAAGATCGTGTGACAGCGGAACAGCGAATAATTCTAATTCAACAGGGTCATTAAAATACAAAAATATCAGTAATCATTGTGATTCTGGGGTAATATATGAATAAATAACATAAGTAAAGAAGAAAATCAATTTGAGTAAAATTCGAATGCTCTCTAATCACATCTTGATAGTTTCCTCAGTTTAATAAAAAAAAATCATAAATATTTTACTGGATACTTCAGAATAAAAAAGGTTAAAAAGTTGATAATTAGAAATATTACTTTATGCTACTATACTGTGCTTTTTTCGCAAGATATTGTCTGTCTACCAAGGTGCAGTCTTAAGAGTAGGACAAATTTAGTGATTATCGCTTAATTGAATATATATAAATAAGTGATGGAAATTGAGATAAAAAATGCAGCGGTAGACGACAAGTTATAGTACCTGGATAAGGTTGACCTCTCGCTAAACGAATCTAATTAAATTTCAATTGTTGGAACATTTTCAATAGTACGCAACACAGTTTTTAAAGTCATATAATTCATTGGATGGCCTTTTCGATATGTTTCAGACACTACTTCATGCAAATAAATAATTTCAAGTAAATCTTGATGGAACCTAATAATATATAAATGAAAAACTATGAAACGCAAGTTCCGAAACTTTCCATAGAGCACTGTTCCACATAATTTTTCCTCTCAGCTCTTTCGAAATTGAAACAATTTTGGCAAGACTTCTGGCCGAATCTGTTGACTTCAATTTTAAGCCTCATTTTGGGGTTTTTCATGGTCGATACGTTCGAATCGCTCTCTCGATCACACTCCTACACACAGGACATGCTTGTAGTCTCTCAGCGCAACCAAAACAAGCGCAGATGTGACCACAAGGTTGAAACAACATTTGAGCATCCTCTGTCAAACATATTTTACATCTTTTCTCTCTTTCAAGCGCTTGTAGCCTAAAAAAAACAATAAATATTCAGTTATGGCTTTGACTTGTTATAACATTAGGCATTTTATTCATATTTTTGTCATGGTTTGTGGCGATAAAGTCACGGTTAGCGGCATTTTCATTATGGATTGTGGCATTCATTTGTGTCACGTTAAATTTTTGTCATGATTCCTACATAGCATTTGTGGCACTGTTCATGACATTTTACAAATGATTTTTGACGTTTCATTATGGATGTGACATTTTTAATATGAGTGCTTCCCTCCTCGCCGTACGGTGGTTCATGTAACCATTGGCTGCTTCATCCACCATCCAATTTTTGTATTCAAAACAGTGTTTCCCAAATGATGGTTGGGGGGGGGGGCAAAGGGGGAGTACTCAATTTTTTGAGTGGGGTTGAAGATACTTAAAAATAATTGTTACATTCGCCCTCCATATTTTGGATATTTACATTTCAAAACTTTTCATTATTTACTTTCCCTACACATATTTTCAACGTGTTCTTTAAATAAAACATACTCTGCCTTACTGTTAATTGTAACTTATTGTTAGCTAATTATTTTGGTGGTGAGGCGCAAGACTTGACAAATTCTAAAAAGCGTGCGCTGCTTCAATAGTTCGATCTAAAACATATAACTGATTAAACAATCCAACGGGACAAGATGCACTTCGCCATATGATTTAACCATCCTATCGGCTTTCCTTTACAGAGATAATTGAAAAACCCTTTTCTACAAATATGAGAACTTATTACTGACATTGCCAAGACAAGGTTGTGAGACATTAAATAAAAATTTGACTCACCTTTCTTCAGCAGATCCCGGTGTTGTCGCTGCAGTTGCTCCTTGCGAAGTTGTTGATGTAGCAGAAGCAGCGGTAGAAGATGTAGCAGGACTAGCGGTAGAAGCATTTCTAGTTGTGTTAGTAGGAGCACTTCTAGTCGTATTAGCCACATTAGCTGGGGCCCTTCCCGCAGCAGCGGCTGGCGCAGGAGCAGGGGAACGCGGAGATCTGGAACGTGCTGATATATTTCTTCCTATGTTATTGAAGACCACATGGGGCTGTGGTGCAGCAGGTGCAGGTATATTCACTACTGGTGCGTTATTTATCAAATGATCCATCTCACCTCGGAAGAATGGATGGTCAACTGAAATATAATAAGGAGATTACAATTTGAAAGATGTTGGTGCAATGATGAAAATGGCTTGCAAGCAGTAAGTTGTATGCCATTGTAACAAAATTTGTAACAACCGCTGCTGCTGTTATCTTATTTGTATCGCCTTCTTGTCTGTTGACTAATTCGTTAGTTGTTGTCCACTAGTTTACTATTCACTTGTATATTAGACTCCCATGCTTACTTATTAACAATATGTTGTATGGAGCGAATGGCACAAATTGCATAGATGTTGCGTAAAAAATAAAACCTGATAAAAAATCAACACTCACAAGCATTATGCATGATTTCATCTAACGATTGTCCGTTAATCATCAAGTTATCTGGGTTTGATGTGTATGTAGTTGTTGTTGAATATTGGTTTGGGTTATTGTTCGGTAAATGAAGTTGGCCGTTGATATAACTCGGCCCAATGAAGCGTATTGTTTGCCCATCCATGTGTATCACATTATCTCCTCCGCCAACGGCTCCTCCTGAACTTCCAGCAGCATCCGCGGCTTGACGGTCGCCAATCAACGCGTCAATCAGTGGTTCACTAGACTGGTAACAACAGCCTTGTTCAACAATGTGTCTGTGATTTAAAGAAAAGTTTATCAAAATAATATTGTTCATACTTCTCAAGCAATGTTCCCTCTAATTTTTTGTAGTATGTGTGCGCAGAAATTTTGGTGTGTGCGCACTTTTTTGGAAATGACTAATATTTGTGCAAAAACCAATGAAGAAATTTTGACGTTCTAACCGGGTAAGAAGTGGGCCAACAACAAACTTCTCAACCTGCCAACCGAGCACATTGTTACATTACATCGAAATACGTCTGTGCGCAGTAAATCTATGCGTGTACGCAGCCTCTGAAAGCTGTGTGCGCGCGCACTTGCGCACACCTTAGATGGAACACTGTTCTCAAGTCTTTGGAATAGGCTTTCTGTAGTGAAACCATTCGAGGAAAATTCATTTTAAACCGTTTTCTACTTTCTAGGCTCCTATTAACTTAAATATTACTGTTAATACTAAAACAAGAAAAAGAACAATTTAAAGCATGTAGCAATCTGGATGCACGCTAACCAAATGAAACATTCACTTCGCCACACGACTGTTAACATCTTCAAATAGCTCGGCAACAGTGCCTGGTTGGCCACATTAGGTGGTGCTAATTTAATTTCAGTTTCTGAAACCAGGCTCTTGGCCACTTAAAAGACCATGAAGCTGTTCTGGGGGGGGCACAGGCAAAAACTTTTATTGGGTATCATTTACAATTATCACCAGGGGCATACATAGCCAAGGGGGTTGGCCCCAAACCCCGCTTTTGAAATATAAAAAAAAAAACGTTTTTTTGTCTTCCACATAGCAATTTTTCGTAGCTTGGAACATTTTGGACCCTCATAACTCTATGATAGAGTGATTTTTAGGGATTAGAGCTTCACTCTAAGACATTTATTTCGTAAAAAAAAATAAGCTCGCTCACTTTCTCTGCTTATCTTTAATTCTCTCATCACTGAATCCCATTGCGCGGGCGGCTTGAACCGGTGCAGACAGCATTCCTGCTTGCAACATTTCCTCTCTCATTCGATGAATTTCAACGGGGTCATCTATATGGGGTTCGGGGGGCAATGGGTAGGGTGAAGAAACTACATTGGGCAAATTTTGTTGATTACGAACGGGTAAATTCGGACGCTGAACGTTGGGGTTTTGTACTGAAATTGATGTCACCCACCCTGGCCCCCGTTGTTGCAAGAGAAATTCACACCTGATAAAACAGAAGACTGTTTAGCTTTTATGCAGAAATAAAAAGGAACTAAGAAATCTAGAAAATATGAGGTTTAGATTATAAATATAGTAAGAGCTTCAATCTTTCTATCTCGATAGTACTGATCGTCACAGGGAACCAACACTGGTTACCGTGCAATGACACTCAGGTACCTCCGAAGTACGTGAACCAAGATGGCGGACACCGGAACGTAGTATATGTACAGGTTAGGCCAAGATTTTATTCAAATTTTCCTCATTTTAGTTTTTTTACGAGTTCAGGGCTAGCCAAGTGACTCCCATGGTATTTGTACCTGAACTTATGGCCTAATCCTGACCTGGTACACATACGTTCCACTATCTGCCATCTTGGTTCACATACTTCGGGACCGACATCCACATTTCTAATATCAATAATATTAAATCGTTTGACACTGCTGAAGATGAAAATGTTTGACGGCTGCTAGTCCAGAGCCTTGTTTGCAGCATGAAAAATTCAACTTACTCAGGATAAAATTTAGCATGCTCGGTCCACGGGTCGTCCTCTTCCGTAAAATTATTTAATCCTCCGCCACAAACCCAGCATTTGCATTTGTCACCCTCACCTGTAATTTAATCAAAACCATCAAATGAAATGAAAGTACGCAAGTAAACAAATAAATACTAATTTCGGTGAAGTGATTTTCTCACACCAAATGATTTAGCAAGAACAGAAGTATCCTGATCTACAAATTTGAATTAAAACAATTTCAAGCTGGGAAAATTTTTTTTTTTAAATTTTCATAGAAGAATTCTTTATCACTAAGCTTCTTCCATAACCAAATAGACTTGTTCCAATACAGGCCGATAAGTATTTGTTTTTTATAAAGCGCCACAGAGATATTAAATTGATTCTTTATAACTTCTAAAATTCCAGTAGCCGGTTCAATCTACTTAATATAAGTATGAACAATTTCTCATGAAACAGAGTAATATTTTGCCCGGTTCGCGACGAGCTTGGAATTGGTTTGGGAACCACTGGCATTTGTCAATCGTTTATTTTCCATATTTATGTTGTTTTAAGATTGTAAAAATTTTATTTTATTTTCGTTGTATTTCATATACATTCAACTCGTTTGTGCAAGACATGGAGTGCAAATATTTCGTACTGGACTTACAACATGGCTTGCAAATAGTTCTCGATTTAACCCTTTATCGGGCCGAATATAATGGGCTCAAATCGTAAAAATTTCAATAGCTATTTTGTATCGTGCTTTGTGAGAGATAACCTAAAATATTTTTTTTTCCTAATTTTTTTTTTATGATGGGGGTGTAAATTGGGTGGGAATATATTTCCCACGGCCCACTCTCAACCGGGAATATCCTTACCACCGCCCGACTAGGTCAGTTAGCAAAACACAATTATGTCGGTATTTATCGTTAAATTTATTTTGAAAACAACTGTAAATATTGTATTTGTCAACATCGAACAAAATAGAAGGGCAATATAGAGCATACAGAGCGACATTCGTCTATAGAGCAACAATTTGATAGATTTAGATAAAATTTCTATACTTTATATAAATATATATAGTAATATTTTTATACTTGAAGTCCAAACGCAAACAACGTTTTTATTTTTAAATAAAATTCGAATAGGTTAGCAATATAAAAGTGCGGTATAACTTTAAAAATTAACACTATAACATCTTAGCACATGCTAATTTGAATAATAAAATCTAAACAGAACAGATAAAAATTCAACATTGAACAAAAATCTTTGCATGAAAAGTACCATACTTGGAGTGCTACAGCACGAACGCTTATGGTAGCTTTACCAGAGACGCGATTTAGCAATGTTTGGCCACCATGCAAAGTTAAAAAAATTTTTTAACAATGCCCTACTTTTGATGAAACTTGGCAAAGCACGGAATGGCACACAGTGGAATTTTGCAAGCAGAACACATAATTTTGCTTCTTTTATCATGAGTGTTTGTCGAGCAAAGACGACACCTTCTATATGTTCCGCCATTTTCAGGCAGATGACATCCGACATTGCTAAATCTTGTCTCTGGCAAAACTCCCATAGGTTTGCCACTGCATGTATACTTTTTATTCATGTAATAGGCTGTCATTGATCCGCACCTTTTCCTAGACGAAAAATTTTCAATTAAATGAAGAGCAACATGTTTTTGGAAAATAAAATGAGACATTGGTTTGCCCTCACCAGAATGAAACATGGAATGCATTATATAAGCGTTTACAAGGGCAGCATCTAGTAAAAAGTAGAACATCCTTAGCCAATATTTCTTTGAGCGTCTTGAAACTGTGTAACTTTCACGGAGTTGATCAAATCTATCAACACCCCCCATGTATGCAGTGTAATCATACACAGCTTTAGGGCAAGGTACAAGTGATTTTGAACCATCTTTCTCTGTCCTCTTAACGGCTACAATGTCATGAGGATTGTGGGCAGTTGAGAGCAAACTTACAGTACGGTTATCCTGCCACAAGATAGCAGATACATTTCGTCTTGCTGAAGATAAGTGTTCGCCCCTCTTTAATTTTTGTTTCCTTTTAAATTCTTCCGGTAATGTTTTCCTATTTATGCGCACAGTGCCAACAGAGAACAATTTCATTTCATACAACTGCTGCAAGAGCTCGTATGAGGTAAAAAAATTGTCGAAAACCACAAGAAGTGGAGAATCAAAGGTATCTATTTTGATGCCATCGCAAAGCTTTTTTACTACTCTTGTTCCCAGAGGATTTGATGATGTATCCGAAGTCATGGCTTTACCAGTATAAATTTCAAATTGCGACATGAAACCGGTAACTGGATCAGCTCTAACCCACACTTTGTATCCCCTTTTGATAGGTTTTTTCGGCATGTATTGTTTCATGGATGATCTCCCTTTAAACAAAATCATCGACTCGTCAATAGACTGACATGATGAGTGCTTATATTCATTTTGGAATTTGTTATTGAGAATATCTACCAACGGCCTGACTTTATGTAATTTGTCGTATCCGGGCTCGCCGTGACCAACAGCCAGGTCATTATCGTTGCAGTGCAATGCTTCCAAAATCTTTTTGAATCTTTTGCAGGTCATAACATTTTTAACAACGTTTGTTTGAACGTAAAATGGGTCTGTAGACCAATAAAGATCAATACAATGCAGAGGCATAACTCCCATTGCTACAAGCATTCCTGTGAAAGCTCTCATTTCTATATTTGAGACAGGTGTCCAGGCCTTGATGTCTTTCTGATTTGCATACCTATTAGTTTCACTCACCAGAATATTAAAAACACTTTCATCAAAAAATCGCTCAAAAAAGTGTCCGGGCTGCCCATTACAATCAAACTGACTTTGTATCTGTGGTGGACTGGGTTCCGAAAAGTTGGGCAACTTGGAAAAATATCTGGGGATAATGGTGGACCATTCTTCTTCAGCTGAAAAAATACTCTCATCTCGAGTGCTATTTCCGTTGGCATTCCCACCACTGCACACAGCATTAATTTCATGGCTTGAATCCGACATATTGGATGAAGTGGAATTATTTTCATTTATGACATCAGAGGAAGTGTTGCTAGTTTGCCAAAACTCATTTAGGCCTACAACAAAAGGTGACTGTTGGTTGTGTGAATTATTTTTACTACGTGTTTGTAATTCATTGTTTTGTTGGTTTGCAAAAATACGGATATTCACTGGCTCATCATCATCGGTGTCGTCCAAATAGTCCCCATCAAACTCTGAATCACTTGCATGATCAGGCAAATCTACATTTTCTCCCATCACTTTAGTAAACGCCTCAGACAAAGAAAGCTTTTTGCTGAACATATTTAATCATAAATCAAGTATGCCTATCCCAGAAAACAAATAGTCTAAAAGTTTAAGATGGAAATCACTGGTCATCAATTGCAACCACCGCGATCCCCCCGAAAACCGTTACCAAGTTTCTCAAACCACATATCCTATATGCTTCAGCAGCCTTTCAGTAGACTAACTTACAAAGTAGCACCGAACGTTACCCTAACCGTCCACTAACGTTAGCCTATACAATACAGCCATGTACCGATACGCGCCCTCATGAGTGTGCTTGAATTCTCCCGAATTGCTATGTTGCAACTAATGGTATAAAATATCTATTTTATCTTATATTTTGGTCAAACTGGACAAAAGAAAAATAATTGAGCGCCGCCAATTTGAACCTCGGCAGGCCACGGGAAATATATTCCCGGGGACATGAACAACTTCAAGCCACCATGACACTAAATAGTAAAATGGAAATGGTAAAGTTTACGTCAATTATAATACCACCAAATGATATGGAATATTTTTAAACATAAAGCTTTCTGCACAAAGCGAAACTGATGCGCGCAGCTAAATTTACGAAACAGCATCCTCGCACGCGAGATATCCCGACAGACGACGAACGAACGGCAGAAAGGCGGGCGATACGCTTGACTAGCGACACCAATATTTTTTTGTAAATTGACCAATATATCCGCTAGGGGCATCTCTATTCACTTGCCGTAAAGTACCAAACCAGCTTCCGCAAAGTTGAACGGTAGTAACCGGGAAGATATTTACCAGTGCTTTATAAAGGGTTAAGGACGTGATTTAAGGACTGACCCTGAATAACCTCTGTGTCTTGTGTTTCGTAACTTTTTTGCCGTTAATTACCGTTCCGTTGTTTTTGCTTAATTAATTAGGAATCGGTGTCCTTTTCTAAAGCGCGCTAAATTTTGCCTGGTTTTCATGAGTCATCGCACAGTCCTCAGATAAATAAAACATTTGGTGTTGCTCTTCAGGTTGTTAAACGAGATTGATGAAGTTTGTTAGTTTAATTTATTGTAGGAAATGCAAAGATGGTGCAAACGGACACAATAATAGATAACGAACCTATATAGCTTCAAAAGTTTAATGCGTTTATTGAAAATGTTGGTAGCACAAAGTTATAGTTTATTATATTCTAGTTCATGTTGAAATGCAGCTACGTTGTTGTTTATTTCAAACTATTCATCTTTAGATACTAAGTTTTGATATGCTATTAAGCACACAATGGCTCAATTTCTCAGAATCAGAAAAATATTACCAACGACCAGAGGCCATAATTTGATTCTGATTTTCCTTATCTTAGTTCTATTACAAGTTCGGAGACTGTCTGTTTTAGCCAAATAAATAAATATACCCCCTGCCCATAGGTTTCAGTCCTTTTACACAACTTGATGTAAAGTAGGCACACAAAGTTGGTTACCTCCATTTTGGTACGCACACTTCTGGTGTGCCTTCTCATCCAGTCAGTTCTAAAATTTGTCAGACCACGTTATCTAAATTTCATAAAGTTTTCACCCAAATAGTACAATCCAGCCTGAGCCAATGTTCTATCACTTGCTCTCAATCGAGTATTTCTTCTGAAGTTGGGGTTGGTTGTGAATGTTTGAAGTCTTGCATGCTCTTCACGCATTCTTGGGTTGTTCGGATTCTCGCAGGGAAATCCCAACTACGAATAAAAAGATGGATCTATTTCACATATGAGATGATTAAAAATATAGATATGGACAGGACAAGGATATTAGAAGTACATGGTGTCCATGAAGTCTCTTTACAATTTCAATTTCGCCATGAAGTCAGTTCTCAATATATCTTAACCACTTAACCAGGTTTGTTGTTTTTTAATCAGTAATTGTTCAAGTATTTTTAGTTCATTTAATACATCTGTAAGAGCCAAAACAATATATGGTATCGATGAATTCATTTGCTATTCTAAAAAATTTTGAGACTTTATGGACACCCTATATTTCAATCTCAGTTTTTTTGCAGTAATGATAGGCTGATAGTTTGGTGATGGATATTGTACACCTTCGGAATGTGGCCTCCTCAATAATGATTATGCCCGAGTCCAGCAATCCTCTCGCACATAATAATCCATGTGAAGGATTTGAAATTGCGAATCCACGCAGGGGGATCAGAGTTGCGGTGGCAAGTGTATTTCTAACGCTTAGCACAATGCATCTCCTCATTACACATGTTAGATATCTGTATTTTCTGGAACAGGAGCCTTGTTCAGAGCAAAAATAAAAACATAGTGAATCCTATCTCACTTACCATTAGGTTAGATCTTTCAACAAGAGCAGGTGATGGATGACTATAAGGTTCCCTCACTGTAGAAGATGAACGAGCAGGAGAGGGGGCTCGAACTGGGGCATGAGCAGGTGAGAGAGCACGAGCAGGGGAGTTTGGATGCACAGGTGATACAGGTTGCACCGGCAATGATGCAAAACTTGAATATCTGCCAGCTTCATATGGTGCCCGAGAAGTGGAAGGGACTTGAACAGGGTAGTTTGGATGAACAGGGGATATAGGCTGCAGTGACGCAGAACTTGAATATCTGCGAGCTTCATTTGGTGCACGGGAAGAGGAGGGGGCATGAGAGTATGGATGGACAGGTGAGACAGGTTGCAGTGACGCAGAATTTGAAAAATTGCGGACTCTATGTGACCCATGAGCAGGGGTTGGGGGAGCAGATACAGGTCCAGCTACTTCCAGTGATGGATGTGCAACCGGGCTCAAACTATGTATACTGTGATGTGGAGATCCATGGGGGCTTTGACTGAATTGGCTCGACTGGTAGCTGGAAAAAGAATCGGGATTATTATATGTATTATAACAGGGTTTCCCAAACTTGGTTCCGCAGTGATGACAGCACCTGGGGCCCGCAACGATATGAAAAAGTTTCTGAAACATATACAAATAAATCATAATCGGTGCAAGTTACTGTGCGATATGTCCTCAATCAAAAAATGAAAACAGAGTTGTCAAGTCAGAATGGGAAGAACGTACATATTTACCAGTCAGGAGAATAAACCTTTGGGCTTAATCTGTCATAAGCTACTAATTCAGAATAAAGTCAGCAATTTAAACGACATCATGAAACGAATCATGAAAACTTCTTAAGCTCAAATTGTGCATATAATTAAGCATAGCTGCCTTGTTTATCTATTTATTGTTATTAGACTCTTGTGTGATTTTTTTTTTTCTGTTCATGATATTTTGATAATAATAAATTCACAAATTCTGCGGCTTTTTCAAAGTTCTGACTTGCAGCATGTGGCTCTTATACTAAAAAATTGTGCCCACCCCTGGGATACGGCATCAAGTAATTCAAATATAACATTATCAAGAACTGTGTAACTTAATTGTATTCAACTAACCTTTGCAATGATGGTATAACTAAGCTATGAGCAGGCGTTGATCTTGGACTTCGAACTTCAATCGGTAAAGGTGTCTCTCCACATTCCTCCCCTTCAATGAATCTGCAAAAAAAAAATTTTTTCGGAAATTTGTGGCAAACGAAATCTTGCATATCCTTGTGTATAAGCCAAGTTTAAAACTCAAAAAAGTTGCAATACTGAGGGGTTGGCTTACACATGTATAGCTCTGATGGCACTCAAACAAAATGACATTATGCTAACTTAATTCCAACAGCTTGAACTATGCTAAGTTCTCACTATAAGAGTGTGTACGCACACATATAAAGTAGCGCTTAGTACGAAATGATTGGTTGTCAACTTGTCATACACATGATCGCTTGAGTGTTTATGCTGTGGCAGCAATAACCACGAAATGTTCAGATTTTGGGTTCAACTCATTTGTGAATTTTTATAAATTCACTGTTTTAGGGTCGTTTTTATGGGGTTGGCTTAAATCAGAGCAATATACAATATTGATAACCAAGATATGTTGGTACTGTGCTAAATCTGATGACTACTTATATTATTAAGACCTCACAATGAATTATTCCGATACTAAAAGTCAGAGATATATACTTTGTAATGCTGCACTGAAGATTGAACAACAAATGGTAGCACTCCCAGCGGAATACCTACAGCCGACAGTATTATAATCGGGCCCGCGATGCTTCACTGAATTATAGTAACGAATCAGCTGTTTTGACGATTGCCGAAGATGCTCGTTTTACCGCCCGATCTTAATTGAGGGCCCGTTTGAATAGCCGCCCGTGTGAACAGAACATAAAAATAAATAAAATAAATATAAGATTTTTCAGTGGTAGAGAACAATAGGAAATAAGAAGCGCTTTTGTCACAACGCTGTTGAATTTTGAGCGCCGGTAGATAACACTCACGCCTTAGGCGTCCAAGTACATAATAGATAGCATTGATTACAGAACACTATGGTTCTCAAACTGGGCGTCGCGACGCCCAAGTGCGTCGTTTCAATATTAATAGGGCGTCGCAAAACTTTTCTTCTTTTGCGAATTTGTACCTGCGGTGCGTAGAAACAATTTTCGTTATTCTCGTTTAAATCATAGTTGAGAACTGAAAATAACAATATATTAATTATTGTAACAATCGAAAAAAAGAAGCGCCAGTGCTTGAATAAGGGCCGGTTTGAATAAGGGCCCGGTTAGTGAGTTGGTTGAAAAAAATATGGGCCCGGGCTACAAAATGAGCAAATAAGGTATACTCATTACGTAACAGAATTTATTGTGAGACACGTGTAGACTAAGTATAAAATTCACAATTACTCGTTTAATGAGCATATAATTTAATTATAATAAGACAAATGGCAACAAAACGCAGAAATGTTGATGCTAAGTGCAAAGGGATCAATGGATCCGAAAATATTCAAATGGGATTTTTTGAGATACAAGGCAATGTGGGAATAAATCTATATCCTATTCGAGAGATGTATCACTGTTAGATTTTTAATATAAAAGTACCATCCGTTCGGTTTTCAACTTTCTTAAATTATGTGCGGCCCGTCAATGACTTGCAACCCTTAATTTTGGCCCGCGAGCGACAAAAATGTTGCCGACCCCTAATTTGAAGCCTGTAGGAGAGGAGAGATTTCTTGCTATTGAGCAGGTCCTAAAAAAGAGAGAGAATATAGTACATTGGTTCCAAGCTTTTATTTCCTAATGTTGTGCAATTTATATGACAAAGCAATTGAAAATGCATAACATTAAATTTTTAACATGCTTCCAATACAGAGTAATAAATTCGATTTACTGGGTATGAAAGTGTTTCGGTACATAGGATAGGACAGGGTTTGATTTATTCCAAAACCTCGTAATATTTACACCATAAAAAACATTCTGTTATTGTAGTGTTCACTCTTTTGTTCGAGGCACAATAAACGACCTCCGCTAACAATACAATGTTGACTTAATTAAGTAGCGTCAGTTCTGTTTTTATTACAAGCCGAAATGCCCTCAGTGTATTCAACTAATTTAAACAAGTGATATTTTTTACCCTAACCTGGTACACATACTACGTTCCGGTGGTCGCCATCTTGGTTCCCATACTTCGGGAGTACCAACAGAAGACCATGTTTGCATTTTTTGAATGAAAATATATATTGCTAGGTTTCCATGTTTGATTAGACGAAAAGAATTCAATATGTAAACAAACCAAGAGTGCCCAATTAATCAAGTGAACAACAAAATATTTACTCAGCAACAACACAAACATCTGCGCCTTGGGAGGGACTTATCTTTGTCTTAACCTTTTCAAAACCGATTTATGATAACGCACTTGAAAATTAAAATTTTTATTGAAAACTATTGAAAAGAATGCAGAGTTTATATTATGTATGTTTGACATGGATTCATGTTGTTCCTCATCATGTCTTATTTTTCCATTTTGGGACTTAATATGTGTGCTAGAGGTTTTTATTCTTGGGAATAAATTGTCCCAGTGGGATTGGACACCAGAAATCCGTACTATCAGCTGATTTCTGACTACAATGCCAATGAATTTTGCAAGGGATCTCCATCATATTATATATATGCAAAAGGTTTTCGAAGATGACGAAAAGTGTAAAGTTTATTTGTCTAAACTATTACAAATGATACTATTATTTATTTGAACAAAGTACTGAGCTGAAAAATTCTGACATTGTTTCAAAAATTAGATGAAAATATTTTCCATATGAAGTTCTATATGCTTTTTTGCTCCCAAAAAGGCTATGAGCAAACAACCTTTGCTAGGTTAAAGCCTACTATTATTTGATAACACCATGGGTGAGGTGGTGTCCATGGGATTCAAATCAGAGATTTTCACCTGTGATGCCAGTATAGTTAAGTCTAATGCTTTAACTCTCAAGGGTATGCAACCAGCACTCCATGGGCCAAATGCGGGCCGCAAGAAAAACAAATAGTGCTAATTTTGAATGATGGGCAGACCATGAAACGTGTTTTTTATTTCAATTTGGTATGCATGTGTAATTTCAATCAATTTGCGTTGCGAAGCCTATATCTGAATACTGAATCTAATTTTTCACCTATGCCTATGACTTTACAATGCCTTGATAACAGCTAGCTAGTTGCAAACAATGTATGTCACAAGATTAATAACCAAAACTTGTGTGTCTGCAAGTACTGGATAGCCCATATTAGGGTGCGGGCGGCCCGCAGTTTCACCCAGTTTTTCTATTCGGTTTCCTGTATAAAAGGTTGAACTGAACGCTTCTGATCTAGTTGGAGCAATTGTGGTTATCACAGCATCCAGATGAGATTTAAGGTCTTAAGTGCCATTTTGAAATTACCATATTTCCAAGCTGATTAGCATACTCCCTCTTTTCCAGTATTATCAGATTCAAATCCGATAACAAAAAAAGGCAAGGCGACCCCCAGAGAATTGGCTTATAAGTTTGAAAATAAGTACTCCTGTAGTATGTGTACCATGTTAGGCCCCCCATATTTTTATTCAGATTTTCCTTATTTTATTTCTATTTCGGGTTCCGGGACTGTCTCGTTTGAGGACTGTCTGTGTTAGCTAAGTGAATATCCCCCTGCCTATAGGTTTCATTCTCTTTACACAAATTGATGTTCCTAAGTAGGCAAACAAAATTAGGTACCTCCATATTGGGACCAATATGGGGTGTACTAAGGTGTTGTCTACTGAACTGCAAGTCCTTTCTCCTAGTTTACTTTCTATTGCGGATCCGTATGTGTCAGTCGCCACAAGGATGCTTGAACGAGATAGTATTATGAAGATAAGGTAATCTCTTTCCACGAAGTAGTAAGTTTATTTATGAGCATTCGATAGATCATGGTCTATCTTCTTCAGATATGGCTTAATCGATGGGAAATATTGTATGTCAAACTACCAACCTGCAATGAATAGTTGTCAGTTCCAAATGTCTTCGCCTCGGATTGTCATTTCGTGACCAGTTAGCAACAATAACGTGGCAGCAGAAACATTCCACAGCATCTCCTTGGCCCAGGCAGAAGAAACCACACATGACGAGAAGACGAACGTTTCGAAATTCATTTTCTTCCGCCCAGAATCTTTGAAACGTCAATCTGTAAAAAGAAAATTTCTTAATCCATGAAAATGAGAGAGTTTATTTGTCTCACCCTTCGAGGTTTGAATGCCCTTATTCAATTAAGTAACCCATTAATTTAATAACAAATTAATAACAAATTAATTTGGCAAAATGCTACAAAATATTTAAGTGCGCGATACGTTTCCTAGATATTTTAGATCTAAATAAAATGAAGTTTTATAAAATTGATTATTCTCGTGGATTCCAGCTAGTGTGTGTAACAGACCTTTATTAAAAAATGGACTTTTTGAAAAAGAAACAAGAGTTACATTTGCTGAAAGTAGAGCCAGGATTTCTCAATCATGCCATTCAAGATGACGACTACCGTATATTAATATAAAGTAAATTGGCTGATTTGTTTATTTCAACTGTCAAATTCAATTCAAAAATTCTGTAAAGTTCAATCTTTTCTGATGGTAACATGATGAAGCAAGGATTTTTATACAAGAGCAATTAGTCTTTTGGTGAAGGGCCATGGTTCATGACAATTTGTGAACCATTTACATAGTCGATCTCTTTTATCGACATGCCAGTTAATGGAATGACAATTTATTAAGACGATGTTTTGCTAATTAGGTGGTGTCAAAGATGCCTGTCCTCTCAATTCAATATCTTATCTGCTATTGGCAGCTAGAAAGATCTGATATGCAGGTTTAGGTGAAAGTAATGTCTTGCTTTGAGCAAATATTTATTTAGTACAAGGTGATACTGAGAATTACAAACATTTGTTTGTTTTGCAATAAGAAATAGATAGTATTGCTATTTATTCATTACAAGAACATCCACATAAATTTATGGACGCTCCAGAAGCGTAGTATGTGTACCTGGTTAGGATTAGGCCATAATTTTATTCCAATTTTTTTTCAATTTTAGTTCTATTACGAGTTCGGGACTAGACTAGCTCCTGTAGTAGTTGTACCTGAAATTGTGGCCTGACCCTAACCTACACATACTACATTCTGGTGTCCGCCATCTTGGTTCACATATTCCGGGAGCGACGAGATGATTGTCATGGTTCACCATAATTTCAACTTTTAATCTCCTTCATCTTTCCCATTCAAGGTATAAATATGAAAATCCAAACCTAAATTAACTAATAAAACTTACAATCTATTTTGAGCAACTCTCATGTCATAGTTCAAGATTTGTTCCAAACCCGGATTTTCAGTGCTTGATGAATGAAATTGTAAGGAAGAGTGCGGGTCAAAAGATGCAGGCTGGAAAAGGAGATTTTGGATGATTTAGAAAATTGTTTCAACTTCAATTTTATTTGATAAATATGGTTCCATTACATTTCAACCCACGTACATTTGAACCCCTGACAATTGCACCTGCATACTATTGCACCTAGGAAAATTTTTTTGTTTTACAGATATTTGAACCCATACTAACCTTAACCCATGGGTTTTAGCACCCGCATATAGATTGAACCCGTGGATATACGCATGGGTTCAAATGTACATGGGTTCAAATGTACGGTCACCGATAAATAGAGACAATTGATAATTCACATTTTTATGGTTCACAAGTGGTCGACTGTCCCTTCAATAAGGGATTTACAATCTTTTTAATTTCTGAGTGAGTTCTCCTGACCTCGCTCTGAGAAAAGATTTTCAAAAATATGTCTAGACCAGTGGTTCTTATATTTTCAATATTGCCTCCCAGCTATATAAAAAAAAAGGTTTCACAGAAAAATTAATTAAGTGAGAGTGTGCTGGAATAGCGCATAAGGTATATAGCTTACTCATTGGTGAGGCGTAATATGAGGCGTATCTGTAAATATGAAACTGCATAATAATAGTTTCTGATTACCCTACATGAAGTTTGCTTTTTTAAACATTGAGTAGAAAAACTTGAAAAAATAGCCATCAATAAAATTCTGATTCTGCGTACAACTCAAAAAAAATCTATTCAAACATTTTTAAATACATCCGTCACACATTCCCACAGGATACATATCATGAAATCGTTGTTTACAAGCAAGCAATATTAAACTGAATCATAATTCATTTCAATATCTTTATGTGGTAATTTATGAGATTACACTTTTCTCCAAATTAGCCTCACATATGATGCTCAGGTCATGAGGGTGTTCAAGGAATACCCAGAAAAATTATCAGAACTATTACATCATATCTTACACCAGCGATGTACAACCTGCTGCCGTCTATAGACGAAAGGTTGCACACCCCTGACCTACACTATAACAAACAAATATATGAATAAGGTTTGCCCATGAGTTCATTTTATTCCTAATAGGGCTTACGCTTAATACAATATGTGATTATAATATCGTACGACACTCCAGAAGTGTGTGGACCAATATGGAGGTAACTAATTTTTTCGCTCATTTTACATCAAGCTGTGTAAAGGGACTGAAACCTATGGACAGAGGGGGAAATTCACTTGGCTAACACAGAAAGTCCCCGAACTCGTAATAAAACTAATTTAAGGAAAATTGGGATAGAATTATGGCCTAGCCCTAACCTGGTACACATACTACGGGAGTACCTATCCTAACTACTCAGGACAGGACTGAAATTTACAGGTTACTATCACCACAGCATCATAATATAAAATAACAGTTGCATACAGAGGGGTTTGTAATCAGAAAGATAAAATCTTCCCTTAGCTCTCGGATAAAATCTTGGATTAAAATTCTATTGCGGGGCCTTTCTGAACCCTATTTCAGAAAGAAAATATTGTATACCTAACTGGCTTTTGTTTGTGCCTAATACTATAACAACAAATTACAACCCCTAGGAATTCCGGAAAAGGGGACAATAACATACCTTTCCCGTTTTCACTTGTTGGACCCGGCTTATTCGCCAAGTCAGCTTATTAGACAGAAAATATTGTAGTTATAAAATAGGTACAACCTTGTTATCGCCCCACCACTATTATGGGTAAAATTGGAAGGTGGGTAAGAACCCAACATGTTTACTTGGATACCAATAGTCCAATAGGAAACCAATAATATGATGATTCAGTGATGAATGACCTTACTTACTCATTGTGTATTTTAAGTTTGTTTTGAGTGTGATGACTGATAAGTTTTGTAATTTGATTGAGTTACAAAGTACAGAAACCTATGAATCATAGCTCTGTCAATGAAGCTTACTAAATAAACAGGTAAGCAAAACTGGAGAGGTGGGACATGTGATAATAATTGGCAGATCTTTCAATAAGGCAAGTTGTGAAGACAATCAAACTCTTAGAACAAACAAAAAAACAATTAACAATTAGTCATCATAGTCATATCAAATTTCTTTATGTCATTACACAATAGAAAGGAAACCTTACATGGTTTAGACCTGAGATTTTTCATTTACACAACATTTAGATGTAAAACAAGACCATATATGACTACAAACCGATATAGGACATGTTACAAAAACATTACATTCATCCCAACTACTCAAAAAATTGAAATTCAATACAACGATATGGCAAAAAGTACGGGAGGTTTTCGGACATTTTGTTAAAAAAAGGGACTATCAAAGGTTGTAATAAATTAATAGACAGTGGTACTGTCCACTATTTTGATGAACACAGTATGAATGGAATAGTACTGAAATTCTACCTTACAGGAATGTAAATAACACACAATTAGTCGATATTTGCCATGGGTTTATTATAAGTGTAACAAGAAATCAAACCTATATTTGCTCATGGAGTTGGTCCAGACAAATAAAATTAAAACAGTGCGTCATTTGTGAAAAAATATTACATAAAACCCAATGATTTCACGTTCTTTATACAATGATTATTCATGTCTTTCGTCTAGAACAAGGCCCTGTACAAGCACCTACCATTATCCTACAATAGGTAAATAGATACCGGTAGGCTACTATTTTTAGGACCGTATAATATATTCAGATTCGGTACCCTGGGTGAGGTGTTGGGGTAATGTGTTATCAGTGATGCTAACACAGTTAAGTTTAATGTCGAAACTGCTAGGCCACTGCTCATTTTGTGGTTACCAAAGTTCCCACGGAAAAGGATTGTTACTATCATCTTTTCAAATCTTGGAAAATTTCCGATCTAAATTGTTTCACTTAGATTCCATTATCGGGTAACATATTAAGTCATGGCATTTGTCTGGCTAGCCATTGTAAAAATAAAGGATGGCGAAATCAATTGTACTAGCGTTTACTAAACCACCATACAACAGTGAGGCGTCAAGCAATCTAATTCCTCGCTGGATTCGAAACTGCACAACAAGTACAATGATTCATGATTAGTACCAGCTGACTTTTCAGTTATAATTTGGTCTCTTTGATCATTAGAAAAAATGTAGGTAATTGACAAGTTGGTAAAATAAGTAAAAATTCAAAGTAGCTGGAACACATAAAAAGATCTACTAAGTGTTGCTTCAAAAATAAAGATTTACTTTTTTATATTTATGCATTTAAATACCGGTCAAGAAGTCAAGCAATTCTCTGGCACATGGTAATTTCCCATAAGATTTGAAGCAGTATACAACCCCAACGATTCTCGACCATAACAAGTGTCGTTGTTCCCATGAGGTTCAAATTCAATATTAATAAAGTTAATATAACAAGTAGAAAATAGAAGTATTCGAAAAGTTTCTTGGTCATAGTCATAGATCATCATGGGATGTGAATCCTTTTTATATTAAGATTCATCTTTTTATATTTATATTATAAATAATAAAGGCCCCATTGTAAAGCACTGACTGGTGACGAGAATGAACAAAGAATTCGGTTTGAATGTATTCTGAAAATAACACTGTACCAAAAAGTTAAATTTTAAAAATATAGACAATCAAGATTAACAAAAACAAGTCTGCCGAAGGCTTACATAACAGCGTTAGCGGCTGGGAAATAAGTTTGTCATCTGGGGGTTCACCAACATGGAGAAAACAATCGATAAAAACTTACTTTTCAGCGCTCAATCATAAAACCATGGAATTTAATCTGATTTAAAAAAGTATTTTTAATAAAGAAGGTTGAGGATTAATTCGAGTTCAGACCAACATTGGAACAACATTGTTTTCATAGTTGGGGATTTTAAATGAGTTATATGTCAATAAAATTTGCGATGAATTTTTTTGAAAATGAATTCTTGCTTTTTGGAAACTTTTTCATTTTCTTGGAAAATAGTGATTTATAGTAAAATTTTTGAATAATTTTCGTGATATATATATAAGGATTCAGTCAACTATTTAAAATTGAAATGTTGCAAGAATATTATATATATGTTAGGTCATCACACAATTTTTAAATCTTTATTCCACCAAATTAACAATATATATTTTACCAGCTAGTGCCAATATTACAAGACACAAACGAGCATTAGAATAATGCAGTAATTTAAAAGCTTACTTTTCACACAAGCAATTCCCGTTTTTCAATGTAGTAATTATTTGCCACATATTTCAAAGTTTTCCAAATGTTTCGGATCAATTTTATTTTACTCAATACATCATCAAAATACCCGATTATCCTATAAGACAGTTTCTGCTACATTGATAGTTTTATGAATGAAATTTTGAATATAAATACTAGAAATGTAAACTTCTACATTTCATATAAATTAGCTCTAAATCAAGGTCACAAGTAAATTAGGAATCTTGGTAAATATTCATGTGATGAAATGTCCAGTCGAGGTTGAAATCTTCTTGTCAGAAAGGTCAATTTGGCCTACTTTGAGCTACCTATACAGAGTCTTATTCAGAGTAGCTAAAAAGTAGAACCCAAATACTACTATATGAGATTGTATTATTCTGATATTTGCTTTAATTATGTGGAGGAGATATAATCAGCCTGAAGTGAACATCAGCTCTAAATTTGCTTTATAGGTAACATTAGGTGTCAGTTACATCATCAATGGAAAATCCCACATACTTCTAAGCATGATACTTTCAAACATAATTTGTGTTTGGGTGATTCCCGGGAGATATGTAGGCCTTGTAGGGTAAGAATATTACATCATCCACCAAAAAGAGAACTGTAGCTTGTGAGAATTGCAAATTGAAGAATGTACCTCCAGTTGCGATTATGTAAACTTGTTGTACGTTGGTAAATTCTCTTGGGAGTTTTCCAGTAGATAAGATAACCTGATATTTGATAAGTTAGACTTAACTATGATGGAATTGTGGGTTAAAATCTTCAGTTTGAATCCCATACCCCCCTTCTTTCTTAGGGTGTAATAAATTAAGTAGGCACTAGGCAATGCATCAGGAGTGATTATTCATACTACAAAACTTATTTATTGGTATTATTCCTATTAGTATTATTTACCATAACCATAAGTATCATTCTGAATTGCTATATCTAAACTGAATTATTAGTAAATAGGAATTTAACTGAAGAATTCCAGGAGAGATCATCCATCCATAACAAAAAAGGAGAGAAATTTGAAATGTGAGAGAATGTAGTTTAAATTTTTAAACCATAACAACTATTACCCTCAAATGATAGGGATGAGCAAACCTTTACAAACCGTAACTAAGATAACACCAGCTAAACATATTATGATCAATTATTAAATTCAAGACTGGAATAACAAAAAATTTAGTAGTGTTATCACGAGAAGGCCCTGACATTTTTTTCAATTGTGCAGGGTAACCACAAACAAACCTCAGAAATGTCTATATTACTTCTATGAGAACTTATTCATTATTAAACACTTAAATTATGATGTATGATCATAAAGTTATACCCAAAAGTTTCGGTATTCTGAGATGATTTGCAGAAAAGTTATTTTCTTTCTAGAATGTTCCAATGACTTGATTTTCATTAGGACAAAATAAATAAATATTGAAGGCAACATGCCATCTGCTGTGAATCATAGAAAAATATGACATAATCCTAACCGTGATAAACCCTATGTTTATGGGGTATGGACAAAGCACATCCATGTGACAGATATGCCAGGTTCCTTTATATAGATACCTATTAATCATATAGTAAACAGCCTCTAAGCTAGCTACCAGTTCAAGTCATGTGGGGGTTCACCAACATGGAGAAAACAATCAATAAAAACTTATTTTTCAGCGCTTAATCATAAAACCATGGAATTTAATCTGATTTAAAAAAGTATGTTTAATAAAGAAGGTTGAGGATTAATTCGAGTTCAGACCAACATTGGAACAACATTGTTTTCATAGTTGGGGATTTCAAATGAGTTATGTGTCAAAGAAATTTGCGATAAATTTATTTGAAAATGAATTCTCGCTTTTTAGAGAAATTTTTATTTTCTTGGAAGATTGTGATTTATATAAAAAATTTTCAAATGAATTTTGTCCTAATTATAAGGATTCAGTTGAATATTCAAAATTGAAATCAATGTAGCAATGATATTATATATATGTTATGTCCTCACACAATTTTTAACTCATTATAATACAGATTTTACCAGTTAGTGCCAATATTACAAGACACAAACATAGCATTAGGGAAATGCAGTAATTTAAAAACTTACTTCTTACACGAGTATTCCCAATCGTCAATGTAGTAATTATTTGCCACATATTTCAAAGTTTTCCAAATGTTTCGGATCAATTTTATTTTACTCAATATATCATCAAAATACCCGATTATCCTATAAGACGGTTTCTGCTACATTGATAGTTTTATGAATGAAATTTTGAATATAAATACTAGAAATGTAAACTTCTACATTTCATATAAATTAGCTCTAAATCAAGGTCACAAGTAAATTAGGAATCTTGGTAAATATTCATGTGATGAAATGTCCAGTCGAGGTTGAAATCTTCTTGTCAGAAAGGTCAATTTGGCCTACTTTGAGCTACCTATACAGAGTCTTATTCAGAGTAGTTAAAAAGTAGAACCCAAATACTACTATATGAGATTGTATTATTCTGATATTTGCTTTAATTATGTGGAGGAGATATAATCAGCCTGAAGTGAACATCAGCTCTAAATTTGCTTTATAGGTAACATTAGGTGTCAGTTACATCATCAATGGAAAATTCCACATACTTCTAAGCATGATACTTTCAAACATAATTTGTGTTTGGGTGATTACAGGGAAATATGTAGGGTAAGAATATTACATCATCAACAAAAATTTAAAAGAGAACTGTGTCTTGTGAGAATTGCAAATTGAAGAATACCAGGAGTGGTAATTATTAATTATAGAAATTTGCATGAGCGCTGGTATTTCGCTTGGGAGTTTCCCAGTGGATAAGATAACCTGATACTTGATAAGTTAGACTTAACTATGATGGCATTGCTGGTTAAAATCTACAGTTTAAAACCCATACCCACCTCCTCGCTCAAGGTGTTATAAATGAGGTAAGCAATACAATATAAGTGATCAATCATAATATTATTATAAAGGTTATTTATTGGTTCCATTTGTATTAACCATTATTATAGTATTATTCTAAACTGCTTCACCTAACTTTTAAAATTATTTGTTATTGAAATTCATCTGATGCGATGCAAGAGAGATCATTCATTCATTCATAACAAAAAAGGAGAGAAATTTAAAATGAGAGAGAATGCAGTTTGAATTTTTAAATCACAACAAACTTTTTACGGTTCAACCGATATGAGCAATTTATTCTGAGATGATTTGCAGAAAAGTTATTTTCTTTCTTGAATGTTCCAATGACTTGATTTTCATTAGGACAAAATAAATAAATATTGAAGGCAACATGCCATCTGCTGTGAATCATAGAAAAATATGACATAATCCTAACGTGATAAACCTTATGTTTATGGGGTATGGACAAAGCACATCTATGTGACAGATAAGCCAGGTTCCTTTATATAGATACCTATTAATCATATAGTAAACAGCCTCTAAGCTAGCTACCAGTTCAATTCATGTGTGGTGTAGTAGTTCTTGCTTGGCCAATTCTCACAAATTAATGTTACGTAAGAGTGACACACAAAACTTAATTTTATGCAATAATGAATATGAAAAGCCGCAGTCATGCTTGATTAGAGAACAAATGAAATGAATATTATTGCGCCAAAAAACATAAAAGCAGCAGCACCCTCTAGAACTCAATTGGGGAAAGTAATTGGAAGCCTCCTTATTAAATCCTTTATGGTTTATAAGTATTGATGCTATTTTTATAGTCAGCAAAACTTCGAAATATTAAGATACCAGCTATAAAGGTACAATTAATAAGATCAGACTTTTTTGCAATAAAAATCTATTCTTCCAATTCTGGCCACCTCCTAGCTAACAAAATAAGTTAGGATGCGATGGCTTATTACCGATTAGACTATTGGACATAACATGTGACACGATTAAAAATCTCTTGTTTAACCTCCATGTCCATGCCTTGTTCGAACTGTGTGTAAAACTGTAAAAACTGTCGAGTGGTTAATGCAATGGCTTGTATTAGATGTGCAGATTAAAGACATCTAGGTCTAGTTCAAGTCTTCTGAAGAAATACAATATTGCGAAGTGTGAAATAATTATTCAGTCATTTCAGTGGGAGAGGTCTACTGCAGGATTTTATTCTTTTATAATCTCTATTCATTAAAGAAGTAATTACATAGAGTGGAATGGGCGTCATTGAATAAACTTGGCTTCACAATGTTTCATGCGCTCAGATATATATCGACAGAGAGTTGGTAATGCCACCTTGAAGAAATGAATTTTCGTCAAGCCCTTGGTCAGAATAACCAATCACTAAAATTTTGGGTGAAAAAATTTTTTGCCTAAGATTACAAAAATGACATTCAGCAAAACCCCCCTGGGCTTAATAATACTTGCAAAAATGGAAAAAAAAATGTTAATTGTAGAATATAGCGGGAAATATAGTAGTATAGTGACAGTGGGAATATTATAACAGCGGTATTACATAAAATGGTAACCTGTAAGTGGCCCAGAATAATCACCCGGTATAAAAAATAATAGAATGCCATTTACTACATCTCGAACATAATTGTTAATAGTTAACTTATCGCCGGCAAGCGGGGCAAGTGGCAGTTGGTACCAGCTTTAACTAGATCAAATATTAACGAATATTTTGCAACGTCTGTAAGCATTGCGCAATAGCAATTTTGGTCATGAGAACCCTCTGTTACACTAGGCCAAGTGAGATGCATGCCAGGCTACAATTGATTATCTTTTCTGGAAAATTCCCACAATATGGCAGTTATATAGATAGGTTGAATACATTATAAATATGTTTCGCTTTCCCAAACAACTCATAAATTAAAGAATATGATTTGACTTCTACCTAATTTTTAATGAAAAACACCCATAAATCATAGCATATTCAATAATTCAAGTTCAAAAATATTATTCAGAATAATAGATTATTCGATTTTGGCTGTCTTTAGAATTGTTGAAATAGGACTATGTGGTATTCCTCTCCTACTATAGATATTCGGTACTCCCAAAGTATGTGAACCAAGATGGCGCACACCGGAACGTAGTATGTGTACCGGGTTAAGGTTAGCCCATAATTTGAGGTACAAATACTATGGGAGTCACTCGGCTAATCCCCGAACTCGTAATAGAACTAAGATGGGGAAAATTGGAATAAAATTATGGCCTAACCCTAACACATACTACGTTCCGATGTCCGCCATCTTGGTTCACATACTTCGGGAGCACCAGATATTCTGTTTCTAAAGCTCAAGAGTAAAAATTATGATTATTGCTGGGTGAGTGGCTTATATAAAGTTTCAATTCATATTTTCTGGATTGTTTTTTAAAACCATCGCCTTGTCTCGTACTTAATTTTGATTCTATAGCATTTGGTCACTGAAATTCTGCTGAGAAATTTTAGACTTCCATGTTTAATACAGAAACTATTACAAAATTTGTAAAGCAGCTCTTCAGATAAAATGCAGGGTACGAGGGTGTGAGATCTCAGTTCAATTTACAAATACCTACTACGAAGTCAAATGATGAATTAATTGATGAGATGTTGGATCCGTTTTTGTACACATTGTAAGTGGATACAGGCTAACAAACACCTAAAATGATTGTGTCGATAAAACCATTTTTTGGAAGATACGTGATATAAAGAGCGACCCCAAAGGCCCAAAAGCAGAGAATATTCTAAGGAGAACATAATTTTCCACAAAGCGTCCTAGTTCACTGACAATTTTGGGTATAATCATACAAAAATAAGTGTTCAAGTGCTACAAAAATTTTGAAGTATTTAAGAAATTTATAGTTTCTGTATTTTGGGGTCACTTTTTAAATAGACTATAAAAATGTTAATATATTCATACAATACTATATAGATATTGTGGACTTTATTCTTAATAATATGTATTGCTGAAAGCCAACACAGTCATGGATGACTAACAGGGAAGTATCAGAAGAAATGAATCAATGCAGAATGCAAAAACGATGATGCATAACCCGATTGCAAAGTTTAAATTAAAAAAAATCTAGACAAAAAGTTAATATGATATGAAAATGTACATGATAGCACACAAACATGCTGTCATATTCGTATGCTGTAGCATTTTTATTCTATGACATTCCCCTCCAGGAAGTGAAAAAGCAATATGCAACCAGATACATGGTATGAATGGATAGATAGCTAAAAATAAAATTTCCATAACATCTCCAACAGAAAACTATTCTATACAAACAAACACGCACAAAACCAGGAAGTTGCTCTAAGTCTAAGCTATCAATTTATATTGAATTATGTGACAGGTTCTTCATTTTTTATTTTTTGAATTATCTGAGTCACAAGTAAAAACAATCTATTGGAAACCAGCATGCTCTAGATTTTTTGATCTTTCAATACACTTTATCGGTGAAAAGTACAGCCAAAGGTTCTCAGTTTCACTGCATTACAAAAGCAAAAATGGACTTTGGAATTTCCCATTGCTGGTAAGTGAAAAGAAAGAAAAAAATAAAAGGCCATAGGACTAGGATTTCAAAGTTGAATTACCGATTTTTTAATATTGTATAATAGTTTTAATTTTTTCCTTTTTGAGTGAGTTACTTTTAATTTTTTTTAAATCTCAGTTTCGGACAAATCCCCTCTAATACATAAAAAGCTTAAAATCTTGCCTCCTCTAAATTTTTTTTCGTAAAAACATCTTAAAATGCATATTTAGAATTTGTTTCATAAATTGAATTTCAGAAAATTTATTGGACCTCCAGAAGTATGCGCACCAAGATGTGGCACAACCTGAACATTGTATGTGTGTACCGGTTAGGATTCAGGTTGTGCGATATCTTGGTGCACATATCTCTGAAGCACCAATTTATTTGTGGTGTAGCCATTTTCACTATAGGCAAAGATCACACAGAAAGCTAATTTTGAATATCTATATAGTACACAGTTCTATTGAGAACACAATCAGGAGTATTTTTTCCAAACTGAATTCTCATAATATTTTAACCTGGCTTTTGACAACCGACAATTACTATTTAAAAACCTAGTGACCATGCCTTCGGCAGAATACTTGGGTAAAAAAATCTTTAATCAGCATTTTTTAAATTTCGGACAATATTTTTCCCATAGTCGATCCCCCATTTCACTATTAGCAAAATTCCCAACAGTCAGGCATTCGTGCTAACTTTGAAATTTTCAATACTTAGAACTCTACTAAAAACAATTCAGATCTCGTTTTACCTGAATTCCCTGATAAAATTTTCTACCTGGCAGCATATAATTACAAAAATCACACTTACTTGGGGCTCATACAGCCTTCTTGATGCTGCCGGACGATGGACATTCGAAGATTCTTGAATTGAAGAATGAATTGAAGCTAAAATTAGAAAAAAATTGTCAAAACTTTTGATCAATTTAGAATTTAATGATTATCAAATTTGGTTGGATTCATGTATTCAATACTAGAACTATCAGTTGAGGTTACACGAGACTAACTCCCTATCACCCCTCAATGCCTTTGTGTGGTTCCGTATATGCATATAATGCAAGGATGCTATAGCAGAAATAAACATATCACACTATGCAACACCATTCAAAGAGTCAAAACACCATTATAAGAGGCTTATATATGCTGAAATTTTTGTCATTAAAATTTGGTTTTCTCAGTGTTTGGAACCGAAGATCCAATAAATTTTCCTTCATTCATTTTCAGTCATTTCGGAAACAGCTTGGGTGTCAAAGTTTAGTCCTTCGTGACAAGTGTATAGATCAGGGGTGGGCACGATTTTTAAACCAGGGGCCAGAAATTGTGCACACTTAGACTGGCGGGCCATAAAAGTGGCGCATAAAAAGTTACATTTTATGAACAATATTTACAGTATTACAAAGAAATGGTGGAAAACAATTCGCCTCGTGCCAAAACTAAATTTAACCGCAATCTCAACAAATTCCTTGAGCTATTTTTAGCTAAAACATCAAAATTAGATTTCATTTTGGTTGTGGCAGCATCAGGCGGGCCAGATTGAATTACCCAACAGGCTGGATTTGGCCTGCGGGCCGTACTTTGCCCATGTCTGGTATAGATTAATATTTACAGCCCCATTTTAAATACTTACGTGGATTTGATTGAAAATGAAATGGCTGTTGTGAGTGCCGTGGTGTTCTTTCTCCAGAACTTGATGAAAACGTACCACTGGGTACAGGGCTTGTTGGATGAGATTCCTAAAAAAAAGAAAGATGAAATGTTAATTAGGATTTAATATGATCACAAATCTAACAATTTATTTAAATTTTTCATATTGCACTGCCGTTTCATAACCTTATACAGCACTGCAGAAAAAGAAAATACACTTTTTTTCACGATATAATTCTGAATCTCCTAATATTTAGGACCAGGTTTCCCAAACTTTTTTGGGCTGCGAAACAATATTCATGAATCTAGGATTTACATATTTATCCTGGGGGAGAGGAAAGTCGATAGGACGGCTTAACCATATGGCGAACCACGGCCTCTCGTCCGGTTACCATTCCATGTCAAGTATGGAATTAGTCAGTTATTTGTTTTTAGAAGCATGGACCTGATGGTGGAGGAAGCTGTAACCGACCAGTGGTTACGTGAACCACAAAATTAAGTCCATATTAAAAATATTATATCAGTATGAAATTCTGATATTCCATTTTAGATTTGAAATAACCCTTGAAGAACCCTAAATGAAAATAATATTATCCCCTATATCAGTTTCTAATACATAAAGCATGTTATGTGATGACACTCCAGAAGTATGCGTACCAATAAGAAGGTAACTAATTTTGTTCGCCTACTTTACATCAAGTTGTGAAAGAGACTGAAACCTATAGGCAGGTGGTATATTCACTTGGCTAACACAAACAGTCCCAGAACTCATAATAGAACTAAAATAAGGAAAATTGGAATAAAGTTATAGCCCAACTACATTCTGGTACACATACTACAGGAGTACCATTAATTTTTGTTAAGTTTAACAGGCTACCGAGAACGATGATTCAAAAAAAACACCGCCCAATGTGAACCACGCACTCATGTCATGACTAAGTTTTAGCTTCTGCACTATAGAAGGAAATGAGTTGGAATATCTTTGATATATTCAAATACAAACAGAAATAAAGTACCTGTCTTATAACATGGTGAACACTAGTAGTACTTCCCCCTCCTTCATCTCTCCTATGAACTCTAGTGACCTGGAATAAAATATTAACAGCCTTTGATATTTACATTCTTTGTGAAAGAGTTATTATGTGATGTTAGGTTAAAAATTAAACTGCGTTGGCATATCAGTTTACACATCTCGGGACCAAATGGACTAAAAAGGCACCATTCAAAGCAATGAGCCAGGTGTCAGTCGTCATTGGATACATAAAGTGGGTGATATTCACTTCACAGCTATTGGAAAACCATTGGCTGCTTTTAATTTTACTTAAAAGTGAGATTTCCATCACTTACATGGCCAGTCTCATTGACGCTGGATCTTCAGCGATTCCACAACCTCGTGATTAACAAACAGCAAACTTTTTAGATAATAAATTGTAGAATATTTTAAAAATCTGTAATTCAATCGACTTATTATACATACCAATTTCAGAAGCACTCAATACTTGATTTAATTTTGACACTCTTCTGACAAATATTCTACCAAAACAAATTTTGAGGATAAACAACTAACCTGTTCCATTCTCCTTGATGGTGTCACAGGCATACTTGCAGCTTGAGTGCCCTGTTGCACAGGCTGGAAAAATAAAAAAGAAAGGATCGATTATGAAACTGGTATAAATAATATGAGTCAATGTCTCAAAGTCAACTAATCAAAACAGACATTTGAAAAGGGTGCTATATTCCGAGTGACTTGTTAAAAATCCACAAACTTCTTGACTTGGAATATTAAAGAGAGAGGCTTGAAACCAGCGCTAGGTGTCAGGAGCCCGTTTGCCATCACAGTGCTCCCCACCACCATAGGCAATATCCAGCTATGACTCCATTTACGAGTCTATAGTCTATTCCACACACAAGCAACAAGCTGAGTTAGCCGATACTGTGTTACAAACCACCAAACTTTTTTTCAAATGATCGACCGTCCAACTATTACCCTGGTGCATCTCATTCATGGACAAAACCATTGATATTTATTGATGGTGCGCCTTACTGTCCGTAAAATACGGTACTTCAACATAAATTTGAATATTATATCAATATGATCATCCCCAATATTGAACCTCTTATTAAACCAAAATGTGATATAAACATAAATTCATGGCTCCATTGGCAATGGATGACTCATAATCATATTGCCACGAAATCATAGGATCTCATTAACCCCATAAATAACCCGGGGAAGGGAAATCTGATAAGACAGCTTAATATTCATATGGTAAACCATGCCCTCTTGTCGGTTAATTACCAGTCCATGTCGGGTATGGTATTAGATTGCCAGTTATTTCTTTCGTAGAGGAAGCCGTAACTGACTAATGATTAAATGAACCACCTTACGGCGGCGAGTAGTCCCTCTCATACATAATTAACCCCACAGGGTGTGGTGGCAAGCATATTTCTAACGCTCAGCACGATGCACCTTGTACATAAAAGCTTACCTGTCTACTTGCATGCATAGGATGATAAGATTGAGGAGACATCGGCGGGTTGTAGAGATAAGTCTGACCTTGTAAACCCTAGAAGAAACAAAAGAGAAGAAACCTTGAGTCTGTATTTGGGGAGAACATACTCAAAACTTGTCAAAATTGGCTATTTGAGGTTAGAAAGTATACACATTTTAAAATTTAATGCTCTTGCTTGAACAGATTATAACCACAGATAAATATGTATAAAATGAGAATTAGGTAGGTAAACCCTTCAGGAACAGACATATCTATCAGTGTATAGAGAAAGAACACCAATTCCAATTGCATAAATGTCTACAGATGGGTCACACTTGACACATTTCTACACAGATTTTTAAAGAATTCATTACAAAATACTTACACTGGTTGATGCAACTTCATAGGGTTTTGTTAATTCTTCATTGCTATGCACAGATGCTTTAGCTGAAATTAACAAATAACATTGAGAATTAATTATTTCTAAACAACAAATGACCCATCATTTAACCAAAGCACAACACAAAAATATATAGTCCTATTGGGAATTTCGAACATAGATGATGTAATGTTTTATGGGGCAGCTGTTCAGTGGGACTTGAAGTTGGGATTTGAAATGAACTCTTTGGATTTCTAGTACACAAAGTACTGGCAATAAGCAAGCGATATAAACTTTTCTTAGAAATAAAAATGCGATTTCCTCTACCACCTTATTTGTACCCTGAATACACACAAACTTTACAGGGACAGATACATACATGCACAATGACAAAACTTTTAGTTAGTCTATTGCAACTAACCATGTTGGGGACACAAGTCTAAGATCAAAAAAGGTCCCATTTCTTACAGTGATTCGAATTCAGATTTGACTGTTTGAGCTCATAAATAATACTTTTCTATCAATAGATATCAGAAGACTTACCACCTGCCGATGTCGGTCTGGAGTCTTGCTTCACAAATTGACAACCTTCCATGTGGAACTGTGGATCACTAGGATTGTCCGTTGCATTTAATGTGTTGATATTTGCCAGCTTGTTGCAACTGAAAATAATTAGGTTGTCTTTTGAACATATTTTTGGACACAAAATATATATATCCTATCAATTGGGTTTCTGCAGAACCAATTATATATCTTTCTAGAGTGAACCCAACTATTCCAAGGGATTCGTTAGTTTTGCTGTATGCTAACACAAAATATTTGTTATATTTTGTCTGGCCGAACATAATTGACTATGTTAAAATGTGTAACATTATTAAAGAAATATATTTGTGTAAGTAGGTTTAGGATTGTCAGCCACAAATTATATTGGCCGACAAAGGTATGGTTCTAATTTACTTTGGCATCATTTTGGCCTAATGAATCATTGATCATCGAATGAAGAATAACTGTGAGTACAATGGCCCGGCGGCCTTGTTCAATACGAGTCGTGAATAACTGCATCACTGCAAAGAAGTGCCAAAGCATATAATTTTTTGGTAAAAATGAAAAACAAAATGTTACACTTACCCAGTACATGTTAGATCTTTCGATATATTGTTATAAATAAATCCACACTTTGCAAACTGAATAGGGTTGAGCTGAAGAGTCTCTGGAAAATCTTCAAATGATAATGCTCTTTCCTGGAAACCCATTAGATGGTTTGAGGCTGTAAAGCAAAGATGAATATCATGACCATCCTGAACCTGCGAAAACCCGAGTATCAAACAGTCAAACAAGATAACAAAGAGAAATATGAGGGATTTATTTTATAAATTGTATAAACTCATTACAATTAGCTTCAGGTTTTAGATTCACTACTATATTATTGAGAAAATTGGCTTTATTTTTCTAACAAGAATATACCGGTACATTCATATACAATGAACATATCATACTGAAAACTGATAAAATCTTATGGAAGATTGTCAAGGTCAAGCAGGAGACTTGTAGCCTAAAATTATCAATGGTAAGCTGTTATAGCTACCTCCTGGCGAATGTTCATAGGAACCTACAGTATTTGTTCGTTTTGTAGCCCGGGCCCATATTTTTTTAACCAAACTCAGTAACCGGGCCCTTATTCAAGCACGGGCGCTTGTTATTTTTGAAGTAAAATTATACACAAAATTTGTGTATAACTTCGTTAATGTATCAAGTCTTCATTCATCCAATCATTCCCACTGTAAGCACACACAACACCACTTCCTTTCTGAAGGCCTTTATCCAGTCGTTTACCCTTGAATACTATGAAAGGTGGGAGCTTGCTACCATTGGCCTTGGCAGCTAGTACAACAGTCACTCTTGATTTCTCATGGCCAGTGGTCTTGATAGCGCTTATTTCCTATTGTTCTCTACCACTGAAAAATCAGCTTTTACATTGGGCGGGTATTCAAGCACCAGCCCTTATTTATTTTTATCAAACGGCCCTTAATCAAGATCGGGCGGTAATCGAGCATATACGGTATCTTTTTTGATAATATGTAACTGCGCCTAGGAAAACACTATTCTTACATTTTTAACTATCACTATTAACTCACCATTGCTACTTGAATGAGAATGTTTACTTTGATTGCTTTGATTACTTGGAGGTCCATGTTCTTCTTCAGTCTCCATTTTGTGGAAAAATTAGGGACAAAAATTATAAAAAAAAGTTCACGAGTCTATTTACAAAAGGCAATATACTGATATAATCCACTACTTCATTTGTTCTTGATTCGGCGGCGAATGTATCCGTTATTGATTCTCCTCTCGCAGCCCCTGCTCACAATTTGGAACGTTTCCAAATTGTGACATATTGCATGTTTTGTAATTCAATATATTTAAACTGAAATAAGTCAAATTAGTTTCATGTAAATAATAACAGTCTTCAAATCAAGTTAGCCAATTTCATTTACTGATGCGTGTATTGGATGCTGACCGTACCAGTACTGCGGAACTGTTGAATTATAACTGCTGAACTGTGTAATGGCTAGACAGCTGGAAATCCTAAATTGTTGACTACAGTCCAGAGGTCTTTTTTATTCCTTAGTCCTTAATCCGGCTAAAAATTTCACTCTATTAGTCCTATTTTAACTGTTTAATTGTTGTAAGTTATCGTACATACAGACATAGACATAATGATAGGATACTGACAGTTATTTTTCAAGATCAGAAAAAAGTATTAGCAATAGTATGAGATTGACTACCGGCAGACCAGTACAGCAGTACGTACTGTACAGGACTATGACTGTACTACTACTGTTACTATATTTTGAACATCTTCATTACACAACAAAAAGATATTGGTACCGGTACATGCGGTACCGGTAAGGTAGCACAGGCCTGTAAGCTACAGTACTGGTACCTGAATATCAGTACTGGAATACCGCCATTAAAGTCTGAAAGTACCGTACCGTAGTCACCTGCAAACTTTCACTCAGTACTGCAGTAAGGTATCTCAGTATCTGGGGTCTAGCAGTCTAGTATAGGTACTTCCAGTGGGCGTAGCATAACGAATTTTGGGGTCTGGTATAGTTTAGTACCACATGCACTTCTAGTTCAGTAGTTGGCCTGGCTCAACTATTTTTGCATATGTCAATCCTAACCCCTACCCGACTACGTTACCGAAAAATTACATCATTTCGACGTCACAGTGGCGTAATAAGGCCCACCAAAGTATGCCGGAGGTAGTCCAAAACGCGCAGACGATCATCCAAAATCGAGCAAGCTATTTCTCTCGTTTTTTCGTCACAACGATCCCGATAGGAGAGAGATCGCCGGCGTTAGTGAGTTCGTTATCAGCGGCGCAGATGCCATTTTGGGCGATCGTAATTATACTTTGACAAGCCCTATGAAGTGATGATGACGTCGTAGTGACGTAATTTTTGGATGGCATAGTCAGGAGGGGGTTAGGAATAACATATGTAAAATTCGTTATGCTATGCCAACTGGAAGTACTTGTGGTACCAAACTATACTAGACCCGAGCCAGGCCAACTTAAAGTGCATGTGGTACCGTACTAAACTATACCAGACCCGATACGGTACCAGTACCGTACAGCAGTACGGTACGGTACCGTACCGGTACCTTATACCGGCAAAGGCGGTACCGGTTAAGCGTTCGCTTCGTACCGGTACTGCAGTACTGTCAAGGACATGGATAACTTTTTTCTGATCATTAAATACCGTAATGTGACAGTACGGTATTTTTGTGACATTATTTCTAACATTTTCTAAACTTCTGAACTTAATTAAGTACGGTACCGGTAGTCTACTAAAACAGCTTCTCTGCACACATTTCTGTCTAGTGAGAGAGCCTTTTATTCAACCATCTAACTAGGTACGGTACCGGTATGACACGGTCGTATAACTTTTTCTAGAACGTTACAGAGAAATTTAAGCACTGTCGAAATATTTTATCCAGGTGTTTCAAATAGTCTAGTCAGGGAGCGTCACCAAAACAAAGGATATGTGTGACGTTACCAAATTCTGTAATTCTGACGCATTCATGACCAACGGTGCGTGACCAACGGTTACCAGGCGACGAAAACTGCAGGTATACGCGCTAACCGGGACTACAGGTTTGTTACATTATTTTTGTCTACTGCTCGACGTACCGGTGCGAGATACCTATATATTGTATCGCTTCTGGATTTAGGAACAAAGCGAATATCAATAAGGATATTCCAGGTTCCCGAATAGGAAATGAACGGCGACAAAGATGTGCAGCGTGTCGCAGAAATAACAGCAATGGAACGAATACCGGTACTAAATGAGTATTCAACTAGGATAGGATAGGATTTACATATTTATCCCGGGGGAGAGGAAAGCCGATAAGACGGCTTATCCATATGACGAACCACGGCCTCTGGTCCGGTTACCATTCCAAGTCGGGTATGGGATTAGTTTTTACTGTATTGTTTGTTTTTCGGAAGCATGGACTTGGTGGTGGAGGAAGCCGTAACCGACCAGCGGTTACGTGAACCACCCAACGACGGCGAGGAGTCCAGCAATCCTCTCGCACATAACCATCCCTGCATGGGATTTGAACCTGCGAACCCACGCAGAGTAATTAGAGGTGCGGTGGCGAGCGTATTCCTAACGCTTAGCCCGTTGAGCCACACCGCCGCGCCCTATATAACATGTGTAAATAGTTTGCAGGGTAACTTACTATGACCATATCAATGCGCAAAGTTTTTAAACATTCATTTAATGGCATATTTTTGTTTTGTTCTTTCTGTGTGTATACTGTTTTAACAATGCTGGCCACGTCAATATATCAATTATTGGCTACAGACCTGTTCACATGTGATTAGTGTTTTTCTTGATAATTGTTTTTATGAGTGTCCGCACACCGAATTTGCCGTCATGGTTTTGCGTTTGTTTGTATATTAAACCACTTATTACCTTTTCCGCAATGCCCCATCTAGCAACCAGTGTAGTTTTTCATGGCTTGGTTCTTCTTAAAGCGTTCATGGCTTCATGAGTATGACTATCTTTGTCAAGCTATTACATTCCACTCTCCACAATATCTTTGCATGAGAATATATTAGTTTTACTTGCTCTCCAGAATTCTCCATCTTTGATTTATGTCTGTTATGGAGTTTTCAAAATAAACTATCTATCTAACGCGTGGAATCCAACGGGCCCAAATGTCTACATTTGCGGTAAGCACTTTATCAGCGGTCTTACTACTTACTGAATACAGCGCGAAACACCACAAAGAGCGCAATACAGCGCAAAACAGAGGGAAACAGCGCAAAACAGTGGGGAAACAGCGCAAAACAGTGTGAAGCAGAAAAAAATTTTGCAATGAGTTCGGGGCACCTTGTTTTGAGTTGGAGTACCACGACAGCAAATAAAAAACACAAACCAACATATGTAGCCAGTAATGCTGTAATGGCAGATCTGCCCCTGCTGGTGACACATTTTGGGTACCATAATTTAGAACATTTTCCATATGGATATGGTTGGCTTTAGGGTTAGGTAAAAAAGGACCTCCAGAAGTATGTGCACCAAGATGGCGCACAACCTGAAAATAGTATGTGTGTGTAGCGGATTCAGGTTGTGCGACATATTGCTGCACATACTTCTGGAGCACTAAAAAGGTAGATGAAATTTCGCATGATGACCTATAATCCGGTACATAACCTTGTATATATGCCGGAAATAGCGCCATAAAACCATAGCGAGATGCCCGTGGTTCTTTCGTGGCAGGAGGTGGTAATGACTGCGTCTCCTGTTTTGCGCTGTATTCAGTAAGTAGTAAGACCCCTTTATCAGTGGTAAGTATCCATATGTTTGCCAATAGTTTTTTTTATTTCTGGAATTGCTCTATTTTTGATATGTAATTAAACTCTTGTAATGCTCTTTATTGAGTTTTTTTCTTGACTTACACTTATGCACTGTACCACTGCACTTCTTCATTGGTGAAATAAACTGAAATACTTAATTTCTGAAAGTATCCGAGTTGTTGTCATGTCAAAAAAATTGCAAGAAATTTTTTTTTTAGGCAACCCAGTTAGAGATCCCTGCCATCCAGACTATATTCCATCAATTTTTGTATATTCAGCCGCCTCAAGTAAATCCAATTTAAAAAGACTTTTCAGATACAGCAGTGCAAAAGATAGAAGTGTGCATATCAATCAATCGTTTATTTGTCATCACAAAAACAAGTTCAAATAAAAACGGATACAATGAATAAATACAGTACAGTTCGCATAAAAAAGCGAAAAGTCATAAAATAGAACTATTTAATAGAAATCCAGAACCAGTCGATACTGCAGCTTCATCTCATAGTGAGTCAAATGCAACCGTCAAAGAAAATCAATTGGAGGAGTAAACTTTATGAATCAGAAAAGAGAAAAATGAAGCTTTAGACAAATTAGCTAATTTAGAAAACTTTGAGGCAGAACTTATGCAGCTTAGAATGGAGAGAAATGAGGTAGTGGAAAAACTAAAAAATTTTAACATTTTTAGTTACAAGAACTTGAGCAAATAGCCAAAAAAACTCATTTACTATACTGGTTTACCAGTAGAAACATTTGATGTTATTTTCAATTTCCTCTGCCCCTGTTTTCCAGATCCGTGCCATTATGAAATGCTCATGACCCTCATGAAACTACGCTTAAACGAACATTTTGATAAGTTAGCAGACATATTCGATTTGTCTAAATTCAATCTCGACAACGCATTCTGGCGCTGGATTGATTTAATCGAAAACAAAATGTCGTTTCTAATTTGTTGGACTGTGAAGCAAATATGAAAACACTACCACCACTTTTTCGACAATACTTCCCAAGATTGGCATCATAGACTGCTGTGAAATATTTATCAATAGACCGAAACGATTACTTGCCCGAGCCCAAGTATACTATAGTTACAAAAAACATTCCACAGTCAAATTTTTAATAGCTTGTACACCGAACGCTGGAACGGTTCAATTTTGTATGCTTCCAAACTCTTCCTGTTTTTCATGGCCTCTTTTGTGTATATTCCAGGTGTATTGATGAGATATTAATATACGTCAGCAGTGTTCACTATTAGCGCACTTTTTTGCGAAAATTGCGAAGCACTTTCGCAACTTTTTTTAGAGACTGCGAAATAGCACTTTTTTCCGATTTTGAAGAGAAATAGCACTTTTTTCCGATTTTGAATGGAATAAAAATTCAAAGTTAACAAATATTTTCGACTTTTAAGTTGACAAATAAGTAACATACTAGTACTTTTGTAACTCAATTCTGCATATCATAACGATATTTACCGGTATTCTAACCTATGAGATGCAGACATAGGAGATAAAGCTTTTGCATTAACGGCAAAATTCTTGTTTATAATATGATTATTATACAAGCACACCGATTCCGCTTCTCCCGCAAAAACGCTCCGCGTCTTTGAAACCAGATGTTGGAATACTACCAGTGCCTTTCTTTTAACGAAAGTGGTCATGTGACTATCAATGATATCCTTGAATTCAAAATGACTATAAAAGTGTTAGTAAAGTGTTATAGTCACTTTGGATGTATTGTGACCAAAGTGCACGATTTTCAAATCAGACGAAACTTTTAGCAGCATGTCACAGATTTGCAAAATCACCAAATTCACAAAATACCATTAAGTGACATTTTATTGTAATCACAATGTTGAAAGCACGTGGCATTTTGCGATATTTATACAACTATTTCTCATTGATATGCGAGTACGGGTGAAACATTAAAAAATCGGCAACAAAGCCTTTTTACTGGTTAATTCCGTTGTAATTGCTAATTGTTCTTGTCACCCATCGTTTTGGCGGCGATATCCAGGTTTTGTTAATCTATATTCCCGCCCTCTCTTTTTTACAAATATGAATTCTTGCGGGTCGGCGGACATCGAAGTTTTATATTTCGGGTTTACCCGTTTGTTCACATCGGCAACAGCTGTTGAAGACATTGGGGACTCAAATTAACATTTGCGATGGCTTTAATATTACCTATCAAGATTTGTAAATTTACGGTCCCAATTTTATGCGAATGGTAATATTATTGTCGATACCGTGATGCTGATATTTATTAAGACGATAATTAACTTTCTCATGTTTTTCTATGGTGATAAACTTGGCAAATCTGAAATTGTGCCAATCCTGAATGTTGATTTAAAATAGTGATTGAATAATTCGGCAATAAAGGCATTTCTGCGTGGTCATAGGACGAGATAACGTTAATGAACAGCACTTCTTTTACAGGATATTTTACGTATGCGACTTAATGCTGAAAAGATTGGACTCGAGTGCTTTTTTTTTCGAGTGCTCGAGTGCCTAATAGAGGTCAGGCGCTAATTGTAACTAATTCCCTCAAGTTTCAACATGTTTTCAACAAAACAATACCCCGGCGATAATTATAGCTAAAATGTTACCGAGCAATTCACAATTTTATTTGTGGAATTTGAAAATTGACCAGTTTCTTGATGATATTGATAATGTCACGCCCTAATTATTAGTGCAAAAAATACTCCCCTTCTTCCGCGGCGGTTTGACGGGTTCTTTGTTTCAATCTTCAGAAATTTCTGACATGGGGGGATATAGGATACTAAATTCGGAGGGTTGAATCCCTGTCGACTTACTGGTGATTTTCCGTTTCGGAATGCGTGGAACATTCTCTATTTTAAATTAAATGACGTTTCGCGGGCTAGAGTTCTCCCCGAAAATGATGTGTACCAGACGTTAGTTAGACGATAGATAAAACATTAGATTAATATATTTCATGACGCCCCGTTTTCGAAAATACAAAATTTTACTCTTCATGACACCCGGTATCGGAAAATACAGTTGTATTGCGAAAAATGTGTTTTGTTACATTTAAAATAAAACATTTTTGCGATTAATTTGGATCATATTTTATTTTTCAGGACATCCGTATTCGAAAATACCAAGGTTATATCACAAAATGTGTTTTGTTACATTTAAAATAAAACATTTTTGCGATTAATTTAGATCAAATTTTACCCTTCAAGGCAATCCGTTTCCGAAAATACAAAGTTTTATCACAAAAAAATGCGTTGTTACATTTATTTTGCATTACCAACAAAATACATATTTTCCCTAATTAAAGTCGTCGATGAATCTGTTCCTGTCGGTCAAGCTTGACACACGTTTGGACGAGTGTGGGGCGGTTTTTGGTCGACGATAAATTAAAAAGTTGCCACACGTTATTTGTATAACGATAATAACTGAAAAATTAGATTTTATAATAGAAGTGAATTTGTCTCAAGATGGTATTTTACGATTCTTGCCCACAGAAAATAAACACGCTGACAGGCTTGGTTATAATTGATATTCATTTAATTTATTTTACACTATTAATAAACGCGCCACACCAAGTGCGGCCATATAAATTGCAGTCACATCGGTATGGACTGTATGTTTTTGGCGCTCTCACATTAATTATAATTTTCAACAAAACAATACCCCGACGGTCATTGAAGCTGAATTCGTTACCGAGTAATTCACAATTTTATTTACGGAATTTGCAATTTCAAAATCTCACTTGACGATTTTGATGATGTCATGCCCTAATTATTACTGCTTAAATGCCTCAAAATACAACAAATGTAATCATTTTCGACGATAACAGGCGCAACAAAACGAAATTCGCGATTGTTGCGACTCTCTCTTGTTTACAATTTTAACATCCCGCCGGCCATGTATGGTCGAACAAAATGTTCACATATTCGAAACATGACTTGGCCAAGGATGGAAGGGATCACTAAAGAGCTAATAGAGAGTACATACGCCAGGGTATGATATTAATATCGAGAATATTTGTGAGCATATCACAGGACGGAAATATTTTGCACCCGGCTGTTTGTTGGCAGAACAACGATACGCTAAAGTTAATTGCTCGAATACAGGGAAGTATTTATTTATCATCTCACTTGCTAACATCGGGGTTTGGGCGGAATTATACGATTATGTTGTCTTTCTTAAATAATAACTTTTACAATAAATGTTCATTTTACTTTTGTGTCTTTATTATATGTCGGGCTTTCATTAATTTTAAATTCGAAATTGTCCGAAATACTCCAACAGGTGTATAAGTACAATAATAATAGTACTTAACCAGGGAAGTTTAATACACACGATGTGTTAAGGGCGTCGTAACTCCCGTTTTTTTAATTTGATTGTTTTACATTCTGCTTAAAAAACAAACGTCGTTTTGCAGTCATCTAACGTAACTCTCGCGACCAAATCTTTTTTGTTTTGTATGGCATCGTCTTGGCGACGAATTTATTGCCGACTGAGTTTTAATTGTGTTTTAGGATAAGTTATTTTCTGTTTGTTGGTTTCTAAACTTTACAAACGTGGGTAGCAATTACTATTAATGTGAGATTAGTGCATATGAACGATTGAATATCGCGACTGGATGTCCGATATCTGAGAATGCTTATATCAGCGTTCATGTGGTCGAATAAAAATTATTTATCAAATGGATTGGTATTTCGAGACACTCTCAAAATTATTTGGGATCCACTATCATATCATTCGTTTATTTTTTATATTCATGTTTTTTTCAAGAATCGCCCTCGTTATATTTCGTGTACCTTCGCAAAAGAAAACTCTTTGGTGTCATCGTTCCTATTAGTGTAATTGAAATATATGGAAACCTCGCAAGTGGCGTTGTGATGCGAATATTTGATACTAGGTCAGCAGCATTACAAAGAGTGCTATTTATGAATGCTGAAAGTACATGACATTATTAAACATTTTGCCAATATATGATGTTTTCTGTCTGATTTAAACTAACTCGCACGCAAACCAAGGCATGTCGACATTTAAAAATTACTTGTCTTTGGGTAAGCTCTGAAATAGTATAATATAAATGTAAATGAGAAATTAGGTCACGCTAGCTCACGAAACGGGAGGATTTTCAAAGTGATCTTGTGTAATATTTCGGAGAAAAAAGTTTAAAAGGAAAGTAGGTCAACCTATCTCCTAAAACAGGGGAGTATCCTGTGTAATATTTTGTTGGAGGGAACGTAGGTTAACCTATCTTTTAAAACAGCGGGTGGCGACTTTCAAAGTGGTTCAAAATCACAAATTAATATTTATCAGATTAGGTTTAGGAATAAATCGAAAAGTTGAATTTCCAGCGCACCTAACTCTAATTAGTTGATTTGCTATTTATATTTGGGGGGGGGGGGGGGGGAATTATTTTGCACGGGATTTGTACAAATGATCCACCCTGTAACTAATATGATTTCCAGCCTACGTGTATCAATCGTTGTCTGTTAGATGGAAGGAGTAACAAATGTGAAAGCCTTTGCTGTTCACGCGAGTAAGCAACTGACACCGTGATACATTGCATGAAAGTTTTGTTCGCGGCAAGTGTTAGCAGATGATGTCTTTTCGTTGCCGATGAATTCGCTTGTTTTAATTAAACATGAATTTGCTTAAAGGGAACTCGATTAACGGGAAGGCTTCTCTTTAATTCATAATATTAACCGGAGGAGCGCTTTTTCGAGTATCTATGCCGTGTTAAATGGGTTAGATGAAAGGCTAGAGCACCTAACTTGTTAAAATCGGCAAAAGCACTTTCGCACTTTTTTTTTCGACTGCGAAGCACTTTCGCACTCATAATTCGCTTAGAGTTAACACTGTACGTCAGGGTATTCAACCTTTGGTCATAGAGATGTTTCATCCACCCATGCATCCTGTGGTGACATATAGTCTAGGTACATTCTTCCAAGTGACACATCTTAAGTTTTTCAAAGTAGGCTAGCGTTTTTTTTTGTATTTAAATCCGGGTGGTGAATGCTATATACAGAAGCTGACGACGCCATTATATGGATTAATGCACAACAATAAAAAGGAGATTATTTATAGTCGATATACGCGTTACGTACAGTACCATATGCTGTTAAAAATCTGGAAATGACAGACAAGAAAACTGTTACCCTGTCTTATCGTAACATATTATCATAAAGCCTTGTACTATTAAGCTACAGGAACAAACAAATGCCGTGCAAACATAAGCTATACCAACTAACGCTACAAAATATATATGCTTCCAAACACAACTGCAGAAAACGAACGAGCAAAACAGTTCACGGCAGACGACAGTCCAGCGAAATATACCTGCAGTTTTGGTCGAGCGATTTTGTCACGTGGTTTTGACGTCACGCGAAATCTGAGAATAGTCCGGTCTAAACTCTAAATCAAGCCCTGAACATCACCAATTTTGGGATAGGTGCATGGTGTCAACATATGAACTGAGTTAGGCCATTGGATTTTAAAAGGTGTAGCAGAAATGTACATAGTTACATGGAATTCATGAAATATAGAACATCCAATTAAAACCAAAATAGGTCTTTCGTTGAACGCCAGTTGTGGTCCCGGTACCGGTATTCCAGTATTCTGTTATCACGAGCAGTTGGAGCGCATATCCCACAGAGCACGGCGCGTTGGCAGAATCTCATGGTCTAGTGAGAATGACGTCATCGGAAACACCGCGCTCATTAAAATTTCAATGAACGATTATCAAAAATGTTGACCATGTTTATCATAATAAAAATATCAAAAAAGATGTAAAAAATATTCTATTCTCAAAACTGCTTACGTATACAATGAAAGATATCTAGAAAATTACATAAAATGCAAATGTCTGCTCTGGTGATCACATTCCCCATAAGAGCTAATGTTGAAAAAACAATTTTACATCACTTTTCTTTTTGCGCGTAGGATGGGTTTTTGATGAATGAGGTCTATTGGGATACGCAAACTACCGTACCTTACTGCGGAGACGAGTCCAGTACCGACCGTTTCGTAAATTTAGAAACGTCAAGCCAAATTAAGTATTTAAAATAAATTTCCCAGATTTTAAACTCCGCATGCTTGGTGACATAACATTTGCCATTTCTTGCAGTACCGAGCATAAAGTTGATTAAAATTGAATGTTAAAACGACTTTTCTGCGTTTCATTGTGAAAAAGGCGATTTTAGGTCGTTAGAAAACTCGAGTTATATAAATTGATTTAAAAATGACCAAAAGTTTTTCCAAAAGCTGGTATGAGTTATTTGTATGAAAAACACTCATTAAGTTGTAACATGATAAGAAATGTCATGTCCTACTCCTTTCAAAGCACTTTGTATTAGATCTTTAGTGATCGCTTCCATCCTTGGCCAAGTAATGTTTCGAATATGTAAACATTTTACTCGACCATGCGTGGCCGTCGAGCCAACGGTAGAACGTAAAATCAATCGTGAAATTCGTTGTTACAATGCACACTGACTCGTTCACGAATTGTTGCGTTTATTATCATCGAAAAGGATTACGATTGTTAAATTTTGAATCATTTCGGCAGTCATAATTGAGCCTTAAGGCATGACATAATCAAAATTATTAAGTGAAGTGCTGAATTTGCAAATTCCGTAGAGAAAATTGAGCATTACGCAGTAAGTATTTCAGCTATAATAACCATCGGGGTGTTGTTTTCAAAACTTGAAGTAATTAGTTATAATTAGCGTCTGACCCTCTATTAAGCACAACGGCCTAGAAATGACTTCTTTGTCAATTTATTTATCGCTATTTATCAACATTCAGGATTCACACAATGGTAAATTTGCTAGCTTTATCTATCTAATTCTAAAATAACACGAACACCATGGAAAAGCATGAGAAACTCAATTATCATTTTAATAAATATCTGCATCTCGGTTACCGTTCACTTTAAACAGGCACGGTTAATTTAGAACCCGTGATAAGGAAGATCAAATCCAGAGGATAAAACTCAGAATAAAATTCTTTTGGTTTTGAAATCAGCCCTTAATGTATTCAACAGCTGTTGCTGACATGAACGCAAGGGTATACTAGAAATATAAAACTTTGATATCCGGCGACCCCTTATTCTTGCAAAAAACAAGAAAGGGCGGGATTATAGAATACCAACTTTAGGATATCGCCACCGAAACGATCGCGGTGACAAAGACAATCAGCGATTATGATGAGAGTAACCATTAACCAGTAAAAAAACGCTTTATTGCTGACTTTTCAATGTTTCTATTAATTTCCAAATGGAGCATCGACCTCCGACGTTCTCGATCCTGCTGGTATGTATAAAAAAATATTCATTATTCGACTATTCGGTATTCGTTAAAAATATTCAAATTATTCGAGTCGAAAAAAGATTCGATTTTGCCCACCCTAGACTAACAGCTATTTAATTTGGCTTTGATTCCTAATGAGTTTGTCAAAGCGTGTCGTAATCGTGGAGGATGCAAGGTGCAGTCGCTGCTTGAGAGGATCGCCAGATATTTCGGGACTATTTTTGATTACTGGAACAAAATTAAAATGCTCTAGAAATTGAAATATTCATTGCGTTAATTGATTTATACATAATATTCGGAAACGCGACAAAAACTGAAACTCCACGAAAGCAAGCCAATGATTACAGTCATGTCTAAAATCTCTCCAAGTGATAAGTGTCCAAGTGGCCGCGAAAACGCTTATTGTTGCGTCACCATTGCATCTTGTAGATTAGTCAACGCTACGCAAATAAACACGGGGGAATCCATTCGACTAACTAATAGACTTCCGCATTTTGTGTCACCTCTCTGCGGACCGGCAGTAAACTTTCCGCGGACTGGCGATCGGCCGCAGCCCGGTGGTTGCCGACCACTGCTCTAAATATTATATTAATAAAAAAATTTTGTAAATTCATTCAATTTTTGAAAACGGCAAATTTTAAATTTCAATGGCAAGATATCCCAGAGTAATTTAAAATTAAAATCAGTATTTTTAATAAGTAAACGAATAGCTTACAAAGTCCTGGCAGTCTGGGGGTTCATATGGAGCACAGAGCTATTTGGAGAGGCCGTGGTTGGCCATATATATTCAGGCTTTCCTCTCTCCCTGGATAAATCTGTAAGTCCTATGTTATATCAATGAGTAAATACAGCAATAACCGCACCCCACGTGGCGACTGATTCATATTCTGTTCTGTAGCTACGTTTTCTGCCTAATAGATATGCATTCCCAATATGTATATGCTCCTAGTTAGTATGCTTTCAAGGTTCCATACTTCGAAACCCAAAACCGAACACGAATCGAAAAATTAAAAGCCTCAATTCGGCCAATTCCGCACCCAGCCCAGCTGAAACAAGGGATTTTTGCAGCGAACGATATGCTTTCTCCATATGCAACGAACCATTTAGCTGGACGACGTAAAAATGCAAGGCACAATGGATTAATGAGCAAATATTTGGAAGTTTCCACTCATTGTATATATGCTCATTGGACTGAATAAGCTTCGACTCTTTCAAGTCAATATTTCGCAATCGGAATAGTATCCCCTTACTATTATGGCTATGCTTATGGTAGGAATATTTAATGTGAGATTTGAAAATTTGCTCAAGTCGGATTATAATAAAGAATCATTATTTGCATTTCGAATATATCAGCCATTTAAATAGACTCCGCCCAAAACTACCCATAATGCAATCGTTACACGTGGTCCTTCACTCTTGATTGCGACCTTGCCGTTTACATTCAGTTGAATCAGATCTCGCTTCGGACGTTCGTTTGTTTCTTCGACATTCTCATCGGATTTTCCTTGTCGTTGGCGTGCGACATTCAAAGGTAATTGTGTTTATTACCTCTCTTAATTAATACATAATATCTTCACTTAAGTTCCTGTGATTGCAATATCATATAAGGCTTCAATTCAAAAAGAATTGGAAATTATGATAACATTCTTGAGATTCACGATATTTTGTATGTGAAATGCAAAGATAAATATGTTAATTATGAAAGGAAATTAACTTTGGCCCGATAAATATTTCGTTGTTGTACCTAGGAAAAACTCTCGGCTCTCAATTTTTAGGTTTTTCAAACCTGATTAACGTTAGAGATAAGCATGTAAATTGTTTAAACATGAGGTGGGTGATTACTTTCATAAGTAGGGCGCCTTCAGATAATAAACTTGCTCCCTGGGCCGAAGGTTAAATATGAAACTTATAATTAAATAATAAAAACAATTTATTCACAAAAATCTAGCACAACAGCAAATGTATAACAAACACCGACCGTTCGTAGGTTTGCACACGTCAGAAATATGTTTTTATCAATTTTCATACTTCGGAATTAATATTCAACAATTCGGATAATCGGTACTGTGATCGTAAGTTATTTAATGTGTGACAAAGATTTGACACAAAGCAATCTCAAAATTGAATAAAACTACAATCTGTGTTGAAAAAAGACGTTTCATATCAATCATTCACAGCAAACATTCACAACAAACAACAACGAACGTCCGAAGCGAGATCTGATTCAACTGAATGTAAACGGCAAGGTCGCAATCAAGAGTGAAGGACCACGTGTCACGATTGCATTATGGGTAGTTTTGGTCGGAGTCTATTTAAATGGCTGATATATTCGAAATGCAAATAATGATTCTTTATTATAATCAGACTTGAGCAAATTTTCAAATCTCACATTAAATATTCCTACCATAAGCATAGCCATAACAGTAAGGGGATACAATTCCGATTGCGAAATATTGACTTGGAAAGAGTCGAAGCTTATCAGTCCAATGAGCATATATACAATGAGTGGAAACTTCCAAATATTTGCTCATTAATCCATTGTGCCTTGCATTTTTACGTCGTCCAGCTAAATGGTTCGTTGCATATGGAGAAAGCATATCGTTCGCTGAAAAAATCCCTTGTTTCAGCTAGGCTGGGTGCGGAATTGGCCGAATTGAGGCTTTTAATTTTTCGATTCGTGTTCGGTTTTGGGTGTCGAAGTATATGGTACGTTGAAAGCATACTAACTAGGAGCATATACATATTGGGAATGCATATCTATTAGGCAGAAAACGTAGCTACAGAACAGAATATGAATCAGTCGCCACGTGGGGTGCGGTTATTGCTGTATTTACTCATTGATATAACATAGGACTTACAGATTTATCCAGGGAGAGAGGAAAGCCTGAATATATATGGCGAACCACGGTCTCTCCAAATAGCTCTGTGCTCCATATGAACCCCCAGACTGCCAGTTCTTTGTAAGCTATTCGTTTACCTATTAAAAATACTGATTTTAACTTTAAATTACTCTGGGATATCTTGCCATTGACATTTAAAATTTGCCGTTTTCAAAAATTGAATGAATTTACAAATTTTTTTTTATTATTATATTATTTAGAGCAGTGGTCGGCAACCACCGGGCTGCGGTCCATCGCCGGTCCGCGGAAAGTTTACTGCCGGTCCGCAGAGAGGTGACACAAAAACAGACAAGGCCGTAATAAAACCTCTACAATCTAACCACAAGCCCTACGACTGAAAAACAGCACCCAACAGTAAACCAGACAAACACAACAATAGGAGGCAGCAAACTGCGGGCCAAATGCGGCCCGCGAGCTAATTTGTTGCGACTCTCGAACCACTCGACGTTCAATACATAAAACAAAAATTCATACCAAATTTATTATTGTCTCTACACGGATTTATGTGGTGACAAGTGCTGCTGTACGGCGCTTCTTATGTAACAAGTGGCTTCAGTTGTATGTCGTTCGAGTTAATTTCGCTTTTTAAAATTTAAAAATGTCCGGAAAACGGAGCGACAAGGGTCGAGCATTCCAAAGTGCTTGAACGGAAAAGTATTTTCTTTTCTGGGCATTACAAAACCAGTTTGCTTGATATGCCCAGTCAGCATCGCAGTTGTTAAGGGTTTCAATGTTAAACTCGTTACGAAACGAGTCGTCGAAAATTTGATCCCGAGACCCGGGACTGCGCCACAGCTCATCTGTGCGTTAGGGCAAAAGGTGTAATGTCCACGTTCGGAAGAACATATGGCCTTGAGCAGCTTTATCTGAAATGCATCAAACTTAGATTAAATTTCGTACTCGCTTGTCAGATCATCACTTGGACGACGAGTTGCTATAAAAACATCATCTTTCACATTAATAATTAATAAATAAAAACAATGTACCCGCGCGCTATCGGAAACGTGTATATTTGGCCCGCAAGAACACGAAGGTTGCCGATCACTGCACAACACTATTGAGCAAGTCTGACTTCATAAACAATTTCAATGTCAGTATATCGCAATAATGCTGGGTAAATTATTTTCTCTACGCCCGTATAAGAATGTCTCTCATCAGTCCGCATAAGATCTCCCCAACAAAATGATGCAGGCATTGTAAACCGAAATCTTAATGTGAGGCCTGGTTATCAATATTGATAACTACAAAAACGATATAATATCGAAGTAGGTTAGATGTAAGAAACATGTTACGTGTGTCAATGTCTCGAATATGGGAACAATTAATGGCCATCAAACAAATACAGATATCGCATTAAATAGCATCACCGTCGTTTTTAGTAAATTTCCTAATGCATATAATTTATTGCATAGGCTTAGTTTATTTGTATAAATGTGGTCCGCCAAAAGTTTTACGTGTAGCTCGCCTCTGACGGTTTTGGTGAATATATACAAAAACACGCCGATCGAATGCATGAAATGTGGAACTTTTACTTGGAATTTAATGCTAATAAAGTTGATTTTTTATTGTCATTCAATGATTATTTACATGCGTCGTGATTAGTGGTGGGCAAAATCGTATTTCTTTTATATAATTCGAATATTTTAACGAATATCGGCGAAGATGTTAAAGACTGTTTAATTTTTTAAAGACTGTTAATGTTAATTAAAGAATGCATTCACAACAAAAATTAATTTTATTCTGATTTTTATCTTCTGTGTAGGATTTGTATCACAGTTACGGTCCCAATTTTGAGCGAACAATATTATCCTTACTGACCCCGGGATGCGATATTTGTGAAGCTGATAGTTGACATTTTTATGTTTTAATTTTATATCGTTTCCGTGCTACTTTCGTATTAAATAATAAACGAGAATATCGGTTGGAAACCGAAGACTTATCGATCGATAGTTAGGGGATCCCCCAAAACAGAAACTGCAGTTTCGATTCATCCGCTCTTGTAACTTGCGCACTGCGCATCGCACACACACACTCGGCGGGTTTCAAAATTCTCTCGCTTTACAAAAATCTAGATCACTATATCAATAATTGATTGATAACTCGCTAATTATACGACATAATTCGCCCACAATCAATAGGATTCTGGTCCGAGATAAGATGAATGCACATGCAAAATCTGGAGCAGATTCAATCCCGCTTTCGTGAGATATCGCGTGCATCTAACAGACACACACACAGACAGACAGACAGACAGACAGACATACATACAAATACCTATCAATATACTTACCGATCTTAAGATCGATAAGTAATAAAAAACTCCGCAAATTGTTGAGTATTCACGTTACTCAGCTTTGGTTTCAAACACTGATACTTAACACGTGAATAAATCAGCGATAATGGCATTTCTACGTGGTCAAAATATTATTTCTCCACAATATCTCGGAAAATTTGCATAGAATACCTTATTCACATGCCTTGCTTATCTGATTCAACGATTTTAAAATTTACAAAAACGATGTTGACGCGATTTACGCAAAATTAGAAATTGAAAAACATGATGGCGCAAAAATGGAACAAAACAAAAAATTCTCACATTCATCGTTACTGCCTCTTGGCGATAGCCGTTGGTAAATTTTACGTAACTCGTTGTAAATTTATGTTAATAAATTCTATTTTGCTTTTAATGCGCCCTGTATTTGTATTAAAATAAAAGAGAATGTCCTTAAATTAGCTTATAACCCTTCTTTCATTTTGAACGCCCTAAACGACGGTTACATGCGCGTTACTGAATAACAATCACGCATTCTTATTTATCATTATTAGCGCCAACTAAAAAAGATAACATGTCGTAAAGATAAAAAAAAGTCTGATGGTACTAATTGCGCTGCAGTGATAATACACATAATAATATCGTTTTGACGAAACCATAATGCGCGACCGTAAAACGACGGTGCTGCTTTTTTGTGGAAGAAGTTTCGCATGAAAAAATTTTCTCGAACGTAATGCGATCCATGTAAAGGGGGACGTGAGGGTATTGTATTTAATGATATAGGATGGGGTTAACATATTTACCCAGGTGGAGAGGAAAGCCGATTCCCTGCTATTCTTCGAATTTTTGTCTTCGTTCTTAATGTCAAGATATCCCAGACTGACAGAGTAATTTAAAATAGGGGAGCCCTGGGGATTCGTATGTAGCACCTTATAAACTATGATTGTGAGGAGCCGTGGTTCGCCATACATTTAGGCCTTCTTATCGCCATTGCTTTCCCCTGGATAAATATGTACCTAAATCCCATGCTATAATTAGAAATACCCGCACTTGACTTCATATTCTGTGATATAGCTACGTTTTCTGCCTAATATATATGCATTCCCAATAAGCATATGCTCATAGTTAGTATGCTTTCAACGTACCATACTTCGAAAACCGAACACGAATCGAAATATTAGAAGCATCAATACGGCCAATTTCGCGGCCGAAGCAAAGGATTTTTGCAGCGAGCGATATGCTTTCTCCATATGCGACGAACCATATAGCAGGACGACGTAAAAAATGCAGGGCATAATATGCTCATTGTTCAGTCTTAGATCAATGGTCATGACTTTCGTCTTTGGAACAAGAAATCTTGGTTCCAATGCCAGCATCGGCAAATCAAATACAGTCTATTTAGTATGGCGATCATCTTCACCGACATTAATTCAAACTTAAAAAGTGGGGACTTATTGAGATCAGTGAATGTGACACTCGATAAAATATTGAAGTCGCAAATGCAAGAGCTGCAAATATTGGTCCAGTCCGAAAATCATATTAAAATTGGCGCTTCAGGAGTGTTTGTACCAATATGGAGGTAACTAATTTTGTTGTTCGCGCACTTGTTCAAGTTGTGTAAAGGGGCAAAACACGCCAGGTTGTGTAAAGGGGCGGAACACAATAAAGGGACGGAAGCCTATGGGCACTTGGCTTACACAGACAGTACCTAAGAAACTATATATTTGAAGATTAGATTTCGACATTTCATTCAGACTGTTGAATTGTAATGTAATAGTATGTCAAATAAATTAAAGAACGGTAGCCTTTATTGAACACTTGGATTTACTACACTAGGATTTATCGGACCCGAAAATGTCATACGCTACAACTTTGCTAAAGGACAGGTGTCCGAATCAAAATCGAGGGAAAGGATACTGCTTGTAGAGACATCCAAAGAGCTGTCGTTTCCCGAAATCTACGAGGCATTTCTGAAGTCACCACAAACGGGAAGATACGCCAAAACAAAAGGATGCCTGTGGCAGTCGTGGCCGATGGATTTTATCTTTCAATCCACTGGCTGAAGGGATGGACACTTGCCGAGAATCCCTCCTGGACAAAACTGAGGGCCGGCTGGTTTATAGAGATGTGACCATCACACTCTGCTTGTCGTCGTCGCCAGTCAGGATTTCCGTCTGCGGAAGAGCTTTATTTGCCGCGATGCAAAAATTGATGTCTCAATGAGTCTCACTCCAGCCACCATATACGAGGTTTCAGTTCGGTAAAAGCACCAACAAGGTAATATAAAAAGAACATCACAGAGGCCAAAAAAAAAACAGTGCCCTTTGAAATCAATAAAATAAAATTACTAATTATAGAAGTTTGCCCGGAAATAGCAGCCAAGGACCACTCTACCCCTCATAAGTCCCAGAAATACAGCTCGCTCAAATCGTGCTGCCTACATAATTGGGAGAGGATAAGACTTTTGTATTTACACCGCCAACCCAGCTTAACACAGTTAAGTCTTTGAATCAACAGAGCGAAATTGGAGGCCCTATCAGAGAACTGCTCGGAAGAAAAACTATTGCTAACAAGGATGTGAGCTCGTTAAAATCGCTAAACTCAGTAGCTGCTCCTAACCGACCAAGAAGTCACAGTGCTCCGAGAGAAAAGCTGGAAGCCCTATCCCAAAATTAATACCAGTCCCGAAAACCCCGACTCTAACGAAGGGAAAAAACCAAACCGGTTAAAAAAGCAGACAACACCAAAAAGAAATGCGGTTACGCTCCATCAACGTAAATGGGTTTAGTACACATAGGGCTGAAATAGAAACCCTTATCAAGAAATATAAGTCGGATATCTTACTCATACAGGAAATGCACAAAACCAATATAATTCAATTAGAGCAGGGGTTCCCAAACTTTATCAGCCGCGGGCCAAAATTTGAACCGGAGGGATGTTCACGGGCCGGAAGAGTGTAGCGCCCAAAAGTGCGCGACGGTTTAGTTGCCATTTATTCAAAAAATCTCTGTTTTCGTAGTCTACTTTTTGTTACTCATCGATCTCGATCGGTAAGTATGTTGATAGGTATTTGTCTCTTTGTTTGTCTGTTAGACACTTTCGTATGTTACGCGATATGTCACGAAAGCTAGCGAGGTTGAATGTCGTATAATTAGCGAGGTATTAATTAATTAGTGATAGGACACGCGGTGTCGCTATTGAGTCAGAGCGAAGGAATCGAACCGCAGTTCCTCTTTTGTGGGATCCCCTAACTGTCCTTGCTGCGAACGATCGATAACCTAATTTATACCTAATTTACTGTCCTATGTAATCCTAATACCGGTACGAATAATTGAGATACCGCTTTAATTGAATTTGTTCGATAAACCCGTTCTTAAACATTGATGATGGCGTAACACTTGGCGCTATCTAGAATGCAAATCGGTGGGCCATTTCAAATCGTTACGCGGGTCGGATTTGGACCGCGGGCCGCGGTTTGGGAACCTCTAAATTAGAGTCATGGTCCAAAAATTTTCAATACAAATTATATCACAACACACTAAACCACAAAAGGTCAGACATTACCTTCTTCAAATCTGATACTGCCATCGAAGTTCAAGGAAAACTGAAAATATTGTCATCATTTAGGAGATAATAATTGAAAATAGAGTTGATTTAATATGCATAGAACTCGAGAAAAGACCGTTTAATATTCTGAACGTCTATGCAAAAACTGGAAGACGAAATGATCAGACCACCTTCTTCCGGAATCTGATTGGAAAAATGACCGTAAAACTTTCATCATGTACGGAGCAATTGGTTATGTGTGGCGACTTTAACTCTATTATGAACGATGAAGGTTCTCTACTTGTTAGTGACCTTTACCCTCTTCATTAAGCAGCCTTATCGGCTTTGTTCTCCTCGAATAAAAATATTCACACAAAGTAGCAAATAATATTTCTGCACTGAAAGTTCAAATTATATTTCATGAATTTCATTTGTTAAGTTCCGTTCGTTTGAGCTAATTTGTTCTGACGAAATATTTTGCAGAAAATGGATAAAATCCAGAACCACATCTAAGAAATAAAATACCAGTCAAAGTCAAAGAAAATTTTTATATCACACTATTTCACACGCAAGAAAAATGAAAAGCAAAAGATATGAAATTTTTTACCATGTCTCATGAGTCCGGGAAAGAGGGAGGTGGCATACTAAATATAAAAGTTGCTTAATTTGAAGAGAAGACAGTACTGTAACTGTACAATACTATTTATTTTTTTAGCTTTTTTAACTAACAAATAATCAGGAATAAAATTGTTTGGAAAATATCTTATTTAATGGCGTGATTCAAAAAAATTTACACATACAAAATAACAAAGTAAATATAATAAAAAAATCATCAATTCTAATAACCAACACATAAAAAAAAAAAAATTTAGACAGGGATATGAGTAATAAAACATGTTCATTGTAAAGCAAAGACAATGCTGTAATTAATTTTAGTTTTGATAAACTTGAATACCTTATATATCTTTGAGGCCACAGCGAAACTATAATTTAATGAAAATCGAAAAATATATCGAGTTTAAATACAAAAGACAATTGAAAACTCAGACCCAGAATTTCGGGCGAATCGACCTGATATTTGAAAAAGATATCACTGCAAAATAATGAGGTTGTTAATATATCCATCGAAAAATATGGACATAGCAATTGAAATTAAGAAAATATAAAGCCTAAATAATCGACAATATGGGCCATTCGATTTCTCGGAAATAAATGTGAAAAATATTTTAGTCAAAAACATTTTAACAACTCTTACACAGGTTTTAGTTGAAGAGCTTTTATTCAAGTGACGACGTTTTAGAAAGGTATTCGTCGGTAAAAAAATTAAAATAGCAGAAACAAAAGAAACTCTGCAAAATAATAAGGAAAAAGAAGAATATAAAAATCCTTCAAGGCCAAATATGTTTAAAATCAAAATCATTGTGTACTTGATGGTAATGTTTGATGGTAATTTTGACATCGAGTTTTCTAAATGAATCCAATGTGCATTAACGATTCATCGTGAAATGACGAACTTTAAAGATCGGTGTTTTCACTACAGCCGGAGTCGAGGATCTGAATTTGTCAGAATTGTACATTTTCAGTGATTTCAAAATAAGTCAAAACTTATCTATTAATTCAAAAATCATTAATTTTACTCAGCGTTCGTAAATGTCTATTAATAGATGTTTGCATTTACCAAAGGCTTCATTATCAAAATTAGATTTTTTTAGAGTCGATTGTGAATTTTCTCCGATTTCACGGCCTTATCAAAATTAGGTTCATTGACAAATATCTCAAGACGATGCCTTTTCATAATTTTTGAAACTTAATTTTGAAATATTTAGAGGTACTATACGAAGCCGTTATTTAGAAAGTATCAAACTTTTTCGTAATTTACTGAAATTTCTTGAAAATGAAATATATATTTGAATAAACCAAATCGCCAACATTTTAAGATTATTTACATTCACTCAAAAACAAATTGAGTTGAAATAATAAAATCGAACATATCCTTAGCACGTTTAAGATATAAAAAATAGTTTCATTGGTGGAAATCTAACAATGAGTTCTGTTTTATTAAACTTCCTACCCAAGAAAAGCTCGACAGACAGCCAATTCGAATAAGTGAGCATTAAACCGAATTGGCTCAACATATAGGCCCCAGGTTTGAGTTTAGTAGAATGGATTGCGTGGAGTAAATAAGAGAACATGGTCACCAATTGATCGGCTTGACTCTTTCCAATATAATTTCAATTATTATTCGAATTACCATGCGAACACACAACCTTCTAATGTATCACGGTTCGGGCGGAGCCAAAACAAGCAATTCTTAGTTTTCCAAGTTTAAGTGACCTCTCTGCAAAGTCTTGTTCAGAATGAGGATTCGAAACACCTCAGACTTTTATATAAACTCTATCTTAGTGACGTTTTAAAAGCATTCATCTAATAAAAGTATCGGTAAATTAACCGTTTTATACAGGTGATAAGTGGTTACCCTACACCGCAACTGAATCCTATATGAAGACATAATACCTGCGGGATCTATTTACTTCATATAATGTGGGCCGGGGAAATAATAAGTTGGGTGTAAATTAAGCTGAATGTGTGGCTAACGAGAGTATATCTCTCGTGCAACTGTGGAAATAGTGATTTAAAGTTTCAATTAATCTACTAGGGAAATTATTAATTACTCTCAAACTTATATCTCACTATGAGTTATATCTCATTTTCACAGATGGCTCCGGTAAATGCAGAGGAATGAGGATAATTAAACATCCCTTGAAATATGTTTTCCGGTTTTTGATTGATGCGAACAGAAACGGTTGTTCTAGATGCATCGGAATACGGAGTATTGGGATACCAAACCCCAGTTGGCAAAGATACAACTTGGCCAGTTGTCGAATACAGCTGACCGTCCTGTTGAAATAAAAATATATTTTGATAAATACAACAAATGGCAGTTCGAGAATATAGCTAAGTATGGTTGAACCAGTAATCTTTGTCAAATGACCTGACAAGGCTAAATAAACTCATTTGGTTTCCAGTAAAAAAACAGAATGAAGCGTGACACTATAACGTGATTAGTTTGGTTTGGATTAGTATCAGTATCAGAGCTCCTCGTTACACTGGTGTTGAGTCAAATTGTTGAATTACCCGGAAACATTACATGGAAACGAAAGGTTGAATTTTTTGATAGAAACTAGAAAACGCTAGCAAAAGTATTTTTTTTAAATCAGCATAGAGGAGCTAGTGTTATAAATGGCTCGATTTGAACTTCTCTCCTATTCTGAGCTATATGGGTTTACTCTAAAGATAAAAGATAATAGCACATGGTAATGCGGTAACAATATAGGCCTCATTTATAAATTATAATGAGTATGGCGTCATAAGCAACATGATTCAGACCTTGTAAGTCATTCCCGTACGAATCCGCATCCATGACAATTCATCAGGCATCATTGATCGTAAATAATTTAGAACCATGTTGTAGTGTGTGACGTCATAAATGTTAGCCAGTTTGTTTTTGCAAAGAGATTCAGCAATGCTGAATGTGACTTTCCGCGCGCCATAAACGATCGTTCGGAAACATTTCCTATCATAGATAACGCCACATTCTGAAAAAAAGAATATCAAAACCAGGAGAGTTTGAAGTCAGATATTTATGGAATATTTATTAAGGAGAATATTCATTTATTTTTGCATTTTAATCAACAATCTTATTCGGGAGAATTGTCTTGTGTAGTTTTTACAATAATACAATTGTCAGCCCTTTAGTAATTTCGGACATACGTCATCTTATTTGCTTCAAGCAAGGTCATGCGACCCACTTAGAAAAAGTGAACGTTTCTCTGAGAAATTACTAGCAGCGACTGAGCTATTAATGCTAAAGAAATATAGCAGTGAGTTAGCCGCTGGATAATACGGGCCAATGGGAATTGAAGAAATTAAGCTTAATATGACCAAGAAAAACTATAAAGTACTGAATATTAGACAACTCAATCAATCAATCAAATCGTTTTTTATTCGTCATTCCGATAAAATATAACAAAATGAAAACAAGAAAAATAAAAAAATATTTGTACAGAATGACGGGATAACCGCGAAATGACCATTCGGCCTACTTGTCAGCGGCAACATTAAAATAGCTTAAAACTTATGGCTACAAAATTAGCACTGCGCGAAACATTTTTATGCGAGAACAGCATCGCCCCAAGATGGCGCTGCAAGGCAATCATAAACCTTGTTGTTTATAGAATTGGGATTTCCCCGTATATTATTTCGAAGCGGTGCTGTTCAGGCACATTTCGGTTAGCGTTTCTGGGAAAAAATTGGACAATACATATTAAGTAAGGATTAGAAAGAGTACGATACCAAAGGAATAAATACCAGTACTGAAACGAGAAAAGACTTCTGCATGACAGTAAAATATCTCAATGCTCAAGAAATATTAAAGACCAACAATCACAGAATCATGTCTAGACACTGAAATAAAACTATGATATAGGGAAGTGAAACACACATTTATGAAGAATATAAGGATAGTAAATAGTTGCATATCTGATTTTTGAAATTTGGATATGTTGAGGCTTTAATGCTAGGAGGTAAGTCATACCAAATTTTTACCCCGGTGTATCTCAGAGCGTTTTGTGTCCGCTTTGATTTACATCCGGGAACAAAAATGATCCTTGGGCTGATGATCGAGTGTGGTGGCTATGTACATGAGACCGTGCCGTGAAATAATTATCAAAAGCTTTTGGTAATAAATTTGATGAATATTGATACAATACTTTTGCAACTTCAAAAAGACACAAGTCTTTGAATTTGAGTATTTTTAGTTTAGCAAATAAAGGGGTACAACCAGAACGAGGTGGAGAATTAGATAATATTCTCACAGCTTTATTTTGTGGAACTTCTATCCTTTTTGACAATTTGCTAGTAACCGAGTATCCCCATGCCACCAACTGAAGTTTTAAACAACGACTCAAGTTCATAGACAACCTACACGATTGCCAGTGGATGCCACGATTAATCGACTGTATCAGTGGTTTCCTGCACAGTTTCTTATTCGCATTTAGAGTTTAAAAATCCACCGGGTATTTCAGAAATAATAGCTTGTTATCCATCAGTGGCTATTTGTGCAGGACCTTATAATTATTAATACGTTATTAAAATGTTTATACAGTCCAATAGCCACACGTAATCTTTTCACCCCTCATTCTCAAATGCTAAGTATAAATTCAAATGATTATACCTTCAGTTGACAGTCCTTGAGTGGTCGCATTTACTGAAATTATATCTTGTGTGGTCGCCTCATTTTCTGTGAAGAGGAAATTACATTTATATTTCTGTTCGCCCAAGGACGTGTTAAAATGGGTATGTACGCATTTTTTTCCAAATTTAGACGTCAATTAGTCATTTGAAATAGATAAACAAAAAGTTAGTTAAAGTTTCTGCTAGTTCTCCTGATTGCAATTGCACGATATGCGCTAAGTTTCGTGTCAATCGGTATTTACTAACGCACAATTGACCAGTATATTTGTGTTTATAATTTCAGTAGCCGTTGTCACATCAGCCGTTCTTACAAAAAAGCCGACATCATTTCCCGGACATCGAGCCAAGGATTCATATATAATCCCAATCACCATTTGAAAGCCAGACACTATCATGGTGAATGATAATAGTGATTGTCATCCAAAAAGGGCCAGCCAAAATAAACAGACCTTTTCGCAAGATATTGTTTTTGAATGACGTATTCAGGTGAGAGTCATGAATGACAAATGCCAAAACATTATGCTACGCACACAGGAAGTACCTTAGTACGAAATTATATCAGACCCCCATTTCTCGTGTCTCGAGGCAAAACGACAGCACCAAAGGCCATAAATCGAGGCAACGCTCGAGCTACGGACGCCATCTGGAGTAAATTTTACTCTGCCTTATATCAAGGCGTCTTGCGGGAATAAAGAAAATTATTTATACAAGAATAATCTTGTCAAACACGTTGATATCTTTTAAATAAAACAACTAAATTTTTGTGATTTGTTCTCAAATCTTAATCCAAACAAGGCGCTAGACAAAACAATTACTATTACATAAGTACTACTTTTCACGAAACATTGCAACTTTTCCTGTTCTAGACCTCAGATGCCAGGGAATTCCTAATTAATACATTTGCCGCGTACTTTAAGCGTTTAGGGGGGAAATATTTTATGAGTATAAAACAAGAAAGAGAATACCACATCAACCTGTAATCTGTTCGACTTCTGTAGTTTGTGGGCGCACAGTAGAGAGAAAGAGTTCATCCTTAGTTGACCACGGGGATGTAGCAGGGACGGTTGGGATACGAGCCGAAGAAGTTTTCTTGTCTTCGTATCCGGTGTGAAAAAGTGAGTATATATTACAAGTTTATAGCAAGATATATATATAGTCTTTAGTACTTTGTTTAAGGTAAGAATGAAATACTGAATGGCAATTTGGATATATTTCTATTTTTTTTTTGGCGTGTGCACAAAATCTCGTTATTACCGATTACTATCAGTGAAATTTTTTTAATAACTATACAAGTGCATGCAATAACAAAAGACGTGAAAGGTCGTGAATATGGCTAGACATTTTAAAGGCTGGCATCAGCCATGGATTGAATATTATTCACAACAGAAAAAAAAATTATCCGCCGAAAAGCTATTTTGCCGAGTGGCGTAACCGCCGTCCCATTTTTGGAGCCGTTACACAGGAAGTTTTGATACCCATTTTTTAAAACCTCCCCCACTCAGCGATTTCAGCAAAACTTTAGGAATGGATATATGGCCCCAATCGCCATTTAAATGGCATTTTTCATATAAGGCGATTTAGCTGCCACATGGACAGTAGGTTAGAAATAGAGGTGAATATATTATCCCAATCGCCATTTAAAACCATGGCCTCCTTTCATACATGGTTATACGCTGCAATATAAACAGCTAAACAGCAGATTAAGAATGGATATATGGTCCCAATCCCCATTTAAATGACCCCTTTTCATACAGGGTTTTTGGGCTGCCATATCGACAACAGGGTAGGAATTTGAATGAATATATGGCCCCAATCGATATTTAAATGGTCTCCTTTCATACAGGGTTATTATGCTGCAATATGGACAGCAGATTTGAAATATGGACGCGTGCTATAAGCGTTTAGGGAAGAAACATTTAAAAAACGGGAAAAAGGCGGTCACACCAACCTGTACTCTGTTCGACTTTTGTAGTTTGTTGGAGCACAGTAGAGAGAAATGCTTTCTTAGTTGACCACGGGAATGTAGCAGGGACGGTAGAAGTACGAGCTGAAGAAGTTGTCTTGTCTTTGTATCCTGCGTGGAAATGTGAGTTTATATTACTAGTTCAGAGCAAGATTTATAGTTTTGAGAAACTGAATGACAATGCGTATACAATTCAAGTTTTTCTATTTCAGCTTCATCGCATAATTGCCGTAATAACAATAACAGGAAAGAACATTTTTAATAACTATTCTAGTTCATGCGAACTAAAAGACATACATTTTCATACCCTTGGGTCATGGTGAATATGGCAAGACATTTTAAATGCTGGCATCGGTCATGAATTGAATATTTTACACAACAGAAAAACATTATTCACTGAAAGGCTATTTTACCGAGTGGCGTAACCGCGGTCCCGTATTTGAAGCTGTTACATAGGAATTTTTGATTTACATTTTTTGAAACGTCTTCCACTCTAAGCGATTTCAACAGATCTTTAGGGATGGATATATGACCCCAGTCGCCATTTAAATGTCCTCTTCCATACAGGGCTATTTGGCTGACATATGGACATCAGGTTAGGAATAAGGATGGATATATGGCCTCAACCTTAAATGGCCTCGCCCATGTAGGCAACGTTCCCTCTGAGAGCTTGCTTAGTTGCGCTGAATAGAAGGCAATTTGAGCTCCAAAAAAAAAGGTCAGCGCGGAAAATTGGAGCTTGTATTTAGCTTGTCTTGTTGTCAATACTTAGTGCGCGGCAGAACGAAAGTACTGCACGGGGATTCTCGGCCAACTTAGAGGGAACGTTGCATGCAGAGCTATTGGGCTGCCATGAAGACAGCAGTTTAGGAATAGGGATGGATATATGAACGCTATCTTTAGATAAGATATTTTTCGAGTACTTTTGTAGTTTGTGGACGCACAGTGGATGTAGCAGGATACTCCAGAAGTATGTGAACCAAAATGGCGGACACCGGATTGTGTTCCTGTACCAAGTTATGGTTAGGCCAAAATTTCAGGTACAAATACTACGGGAGTCACTTGGCTAGTCCCCAAACTCGTAATAAAACCAAGATAATGATATTCGGATAAAAATATGGACTAACGCTAACCTGGTACACATACTACGTCCCGCTGTCCGCCTACTTTTGTAGCGCCCAAATTTATAGCAAGATTTATAGTTTTGAAAAACCAAATGACAATGCGGGTATATTTCAAATTTTCTACTTCAGCGTCTTCGCATAATTGCCATAATACCAATTACTATGACTGAAAAGGTTTTTTTAATATCTATTCTAGTGCATGCGACACCACAAGACATAGATTTTCATACCCTGGAAAGTGGTCGTTTCTTTGACACCTACAACAGAATTCGTCTCTGATTTTTCCATCACCTTTCTTAATTGATATAGCTCACTTTTTATTCCGTCTAATTGTTTCGTTAAAGCTGCGAAACATGAATATAAACAAATATTAAATTAAGCCATCAGTTTCACAATCTTTTAACAGTGATTTTTTGTCAGAAGAAGGATATGTACCCCTCTCTCTCTGGTTAAAAATACCGGGTGCTCCCGGAATATGTGCACCAAGCGCACAACCTGAACATAGTATGTGTATCAGGTTAGGCTTCAGGTTGTGCGCCATCTTGGTGCACATACTTCCGGAGCGCCAAAATAAGAATATTAGATGGGTATTGCTAAACTATAGGTCATGATTTGATTGTTAAGTATGGCGCAATAAAATGATAAAATGCTTGAAATTTACTAATAAAACGATTGTTTGTAGGCGTGTTTGCTATCAGACAGTTCAAAAAATATGAAAACATAGCAAACGTATGTCGAAGGAAATTATATTGTGGACACGAACCTTCCAAAGCTTTTTCTTCTTCTTTTGTGCATTGTCCCTTCTGAAACAGAACAAGAAAGAAATGTTTGAATAAATGGACATGTAGGTTGCACATCCGTGCAATAAGGTCTCTGAGCAAGTGTTCCCCGTGAAAAAGTGTTCCCATGAATTGAAGTGAAATACCATCAATATGAAACTACTACTAAAGCTCTCACCGTAAGTTCTCTCCAAGTAGGTTGATCGTCGCAAACTATAGGAATCCAGCATTCCTCTCCTGTTAGAAAAAATGAAAACAAGTAATTGAGCGAATTGTTCATTTTAAAATAGGTTTATAGCAGATAAACGAAAGGTATGTTACTAAACTTTTTTTTTATAACGAGACTAATTCGGTACCTATTTCCTGATGGCGCGCATTCGCTTATTCCATATTTAATTTCATACTGCTACCCACTTCAAGCGAACGCATTTGAACCTTATTTGAAAAGTTTTTTTTATCTTAAGTTTAAAATATCGTCATATACACTCAAACGCTCAGAATTGAACTCACATTTGAGTTGTAACTTCTGGTGTCTTTGCTTTCTAATTAAGCGAATTAGATAAGTATCTGACTCCAAAAACAGAATATATAGTAGGTTACGTGTTCAAATTGAGATATCTGTTAATTTTATATAACAGTAAGGATCTGACCAATTTGCCCGTAAAGATTTTTATTTCCACGGATAATATATCACAATAAATTTACTTACAATAAAACACACTCACAATCGTGAAAACCAAGTCGGTGATGAATTAGCATTGTTGTATAGAACGAATTGAAATAGAAAAAGCCGTGAAAACCACGATCAAATGTCTATTTAAACGGTAACATCTTTTTCATCTCGCTCGCCAAAAACGGTACCTTTCTTTATTATCCAAAAATCTCGTTTCCCACGGAGCAATTTTTGCTCATATCTAGAATGTTCGGTACCCTTCTTACAATAATTACACTTGTTTATAGGTTACCTGACATGGGAAATATCCATTTTCTCATACACGAGAAAGATCTAGACTCAATATTTCGAATGATCTAGAAAGATCTCTTCAATATTTCGGTTGTTTATGGGTCACCTGACATGGGAAAATATCCATTTTCTCATACACGAGAAAGACTAGAAAGATCTCTTCAATATTTCGATTACGTCAATTATTATATAGAATTTGACTTCCATTATCCAAATTATTGGTTAATTTGTTACACATTCCTGGCACCACAAGTGAAATATTTTAAAAGCACATATTAAAAATTAACCGATAATTGTAGAAATATAAGAATGAAATCGAAATTATCATGACAGTAATCAAATCTCGTAACTTTTGAAGATGGCAATTTGAAATGTCAAAGTAATTTGTTTGAAAACTGTCGGATGAAGAGCAAAACATCCACTACGAAGAGCAAGAAAAAATGGTCGAGTGTAATTAATCAATAAGACATAAGACTCAGAAACGACAAGACAAATTCCTTAATTTTGGTTATTTAAAATGGCAATTGAAAGATTTATATACAAGAAGAAAAACATGAAATTTGAGCACTAATTATACATGCAAGAATTAAAAACATACAACTTAAGAACTCATTGCAGCCCCATTTATTATGATTCTGACTTGGGGTCTTTTCAAATTATAAGGATGAGACATTTGTATTGTGAAAGGCATTTGAATTGTGCAATTCAGTGAAACAGTAATGGTATTATTATACCTTCTTCTCACCTACACGACTTTCAAAATTGTGAGCACTTGTTTAATGTACGATTTACTATTAGATAAATTAGGCGATAATGACTTTAAAAAATGAAGAAAAGATGGTTTATTGATTCCCAAAAACAAAAAAAATCTTACAATATGACTGTATTGTAGGTCTTTACGTTATCAGTGTTAAACCTTATTAAACATAAGGCTTTTTGGTAGGTCGTTACGTTTCAGTGATTGCAACTAGTATTGTTACTACTCATTCTACATTTAATTGTCTTAAAAAACTTGTGAGCTTTTGGATCCAAAAAAAAAAAATGTTAAAAAAAGGTATTTATTTTCTTGATTATAATTTCTTGATTATGTAACCTGTCATTGTCTTTTATCAGGTCATAAGTTTTGTTTATCGCCGCGAGCGCTATAAATTTTTATTTATTCGCTTCCGCTATCCGACACGAGATTTATGACCTCGACATTTCCACCATTGCTTCTGAGGTGTTGCATAGCATTGGCCCTCTCGTTTGCTGGGGGAGCTCTTTGCACCGGTGCCATAGGACGAGCTGTGGATGATTGGCCGATGGGGGTTGAAAATTGATAAAGACACGACGAGGGGTAGCAATTCAGCTACATATAGTGTTGTATTTGTTTTTGGAGTGTAAAAATGTGTGGAACAAGTGAGAGTAATGTATTACGTATTACCTTCCTCTCACTCACACGACTTTAAATTTGTTTGTGAATTTTAAGATTATATTCATTTAGGCATTACCGAAATTTATAAAAAATTAATTAACAATCTTCAATCTTAATTTTTTTTTTGTGATAGCAATTAGAGGGATTGTGAGAAAAAATGGAGAAATTACGGTGGCGGGGAAGTGGGCACTGCAATAAAATGGGCAAGAATGAAACATTAAAAATTAGGCGAATATATATATAAGACACTGAAAATTACGAGAAAATTACGGCAAAAATATATAAGACACTGAAAATCGGTCGAACAAAAAAAAGGCGAGAATGAGACATAAAAATGGTGGGAAATTAGTACTGCAATATTTTCTTGATTACGTATGACACAGTAAACCAACAAAAAAAATCGAAAAACTGGCGAAAAATAGACGTTGAATTGACGAAAAATTGCCACTCCATTTGGTGGAAATTGGGCACTTCAATATTTTATTGGTGTTTAGATCAAATCATAAGCCTAGTTGGCTGCTCGACTGAGCTTCTTGCTCTGTTACGTGTCAATGTTTGCGCGTTACCAGCTTGACTTTTTCATCTGAAAAAGATCCTTTAGACCCCATTTGGTCATCCTCATGGGTGCCTCTGGGCGCATTGTTACAATTTTTGACCTAGTTGGTTTGTATTTACCCATGTCGGGTTGAAATAGCGCATTGTTGCAATTTTGCGACCTAGTTGGTCTATATTTGCCCAATGTCGAGCTGAAATAGCGCATTGATGCAATTTTGCAACCTAGTTGGTCTATATTTGCCCCATGTCGGGTTGAAGTAGCGCATTTTTTTTTGTTTTGTTATGCCAGCTCCGGGCTTTTTCGGAGAATATAACGTATTTCGTCTAATTTTTGTTAAGTCGAGCGTGGAGCTCATTCAATCACTGAATTTACTTTCAAGGGCATTTTAGTAATAACGAAATCTATCCAATCAAAAAGGGGTTTGTTAATTCCCGCCAAGCTTCCAGTTATTATAAATCTCTCGAAAGTCATTTAAAGTTTAAACATTCAAATTCTTCTACCATTAATTCATCAAAATTGAAAGCCAAATTGTAACATCATAAATATACAAATGGAAAAGTACTATATCTTAGAAATAGAGTGAATATAAAAAAGAGTGAATGTAAAAAAAATTTAAAATTAAACAACATGATGAAGTACGTTTCTAAACATGTCTATTAGGTAGGGATTCGCACTGGTATCTTTATTATTCGGAATAGAGCTGGTTTTATTTCTATTGGAGAAAAAACTTTGCCAATGCACTTTATTAATTATTTCGTATTTAACTGAATTAGGTTCAGAAATATCCAAATCCAAGTCCGAATTGTGGGTCGATTTCGTCAACAAATCGACCTTTTGACATTTCTGGGGTAATATGTGGTAATTTATAATGATTCACCCCTAATTTAACTTACGTAATATCTATCCAATATAACCCAAACCCCACTAAGCAATACCAGTTACAAAATTACCATAACAAAATTAAACCACCAAAACAATAACAGGTACATAATTACAATAAGTATGACAGTAAGACAAAATTAAAAAACGTACAAAACAATACTAAGTAATAAGATATAAAGACTTATTTACGGTTGTTAAGTAAAATCCATAATAATCTCGATATTCGGCGTCATCAGCGAGACGACTTCTGGTGATGAATAATCGTTGTTGTATAGAACGAATTGAAATAGAAAAAGCCGTGAAAACCACGATCAAATGTCTATTTAAACGGTAACATCTTTTTCATCTCGCTCGCCAAAAACGGTACCTTTCTTTATTATCCAAAAATCTCGTTTCCCACGGAGCAATTTTTGCTCATATCTAGAATGTTCGGTACCCTTCTTACAATAATTACACTTGTTTATAGGTTACCTGACATGGGAAATATCCATTTTCTCATACACGAGAAAGATCTAGACTCAATATTTCGAATGATCTAGAAAGATCTCTTCAATATTTCGGTTGTTTATGGGTCACCTGACATGGGAAAATATCCATTTTCTCATACACGAGAAAGACTAGAAAGATCTTTTCAATATTTCGATTACGTCAATTATTATATAGAATTTGACTTCCATTATCCAAATTATTGGTTAATTTGTTACAGAGTGTGTATTACGCTATTCAAAATTTAAATTTAAAAAAACAAAACGTTTCAAATAAAGAAATCTTCTCATCGGAGACTTCAAAACCGAAGTGTTTTTGCAGCGCAGGAAGGGCCACTTAGTAAGACCTACAGTCAGGGCGTGATTTAGACGATAAAGGCACCAGGCTTCTACGTTTTCGAGACTCGTCTTAAACAATGCCGTCATAAAGAATACATTATATGACATTAAATTGCGTGGCATTTTCGCTATTGGCAAAATACGCTAATTGCGCAAGTAGATTGGATAGTGGATTAAGAAATTCCGGCCGTAATAAACGCCATGGCACAAGAGTATGGTTTTTTTGAATTTATATACCGGTAAGTTTATCATTGTACTGTTTTTAATTTTTAGTACGGTAATTATTTGGGACGAGAATTCACTTGATTATATCAGCTTGATAAAATTCTAAACCGATTTTGTTCGAGAACAATCTTTTACAATCCAAAAACGATTTAAAAATTAATAATAGTTTAAAATTTAATGCCGATAGCCCCGAGACTTCGGCCTACTTTGCCTGTTAAATCCAGCCCTGTTTACAGTACAGCAACGCATCCAATACGTGAAAAAATAAACGAGGTATTCGAGAAAAAAGCTATAAGTTGAATATCAATATTTTAAATATTTAAATGTCGGTTTAACCTCCATCGAGAGACCGAGGTTCGCCTTACTATTACACCGTCATACCGGCCTCCCCTACGCCGGAATAAATAAATATTCCCCCTGATACAAATATTCCAGCCGTGAGGGGAGAAAACAGATTTGAAAGTTGTCAATTAACTTGTTTCAATTCACAGTTAAGGCTTGTCGCCTATATTAGCTAAAGCGATGTACGAATACATTTATAAGATGTTGAAATTTGTTGAATTCGACAAATAAAGTGTTTTCTTTTCATCGTCTTTTTGCACAATTTTTCGGTGTGTTTCGGAAAATATCAATGGCCTGATTTTTGGAGTCTTTATATAATTTCTAAATATCTAATCCTCTGTACAATTCACCAATTTTCATATTCGAAAATCGCTGGGAAGGTTTTTAGTATTTGTTTTCATTTTTTGCTTTTGTAAAATCAGCATTTACTATAAGCCGATTGAAAAACGGTACTCCCTAAGTATATGTACCAGGTTAGGGTTAGGCCATAATTTTATTCCGATTTCTCACATTTTAGTTCTATTACAAGTTCGGGACGGTCTGTGTTAGCCAAGTGAATAGAACTCCTGCCCATGGGTTCCAGTCCTTTACACAACTTGATGAAAGATGAGAGAACAAAATTAAACACCTTCATATTGATACACACACTTTTGAAGTGCCGAAAAAACAGCCGACATTAAGACTATATGAATTTTAACACAAATTATGCCAGAATATTATTCAATATGCAGTTTTATTTAAAGCAGCTTTATTATCTTGCCTAATTTGCGCAAAGGAAAACGATGCGATGTAAAAATTACCAACTGGGTATCAAATATCCAAAGAAAATTAACTATTCTATCGCGTAAGGGACCAGGGATAAAAAATGTTACTCACCAAGACTGGCGGGACATGTATATGCGTTACAAAAGCAGAAATGAAAACAACAGGCCTTGTGTCAAAACCGAATTTAATTGCAATCTCAACAAATTCCTAGAGAAATTTTTAGCTAAATATCAAAATTTGGTTTTAGTTTGGTTGTGGTGGTTCAGGCGGGCCAGATTGAATAACAAGTCGGGACGGATTTGGCCCTCGGGTCGTAGTTTGCATGTGTCGATCATAGCGCTTCCCCAAAAAACAAAACCCGAGCCAGCAAGCAAACCCAACAAAGCATGCACGGTTATACTGACCTTTAATCAATAAACAAGCTTCCATCAACAGTATTAGTAAGATGAAACTGTGTCGAATCGGAATTTTCATTTCGAATTCAGAAATTTTGTCAATTTTGCTTCGATGAAATTAGATTTCCGAACAACGTAGGTTAGAAGGAAACTTCAGTCTATTCGCATCGGACAATATCCTATGCGAGCTCACTCACTACTTTTAAGCGGAAAGGAAATGTTTTCTCTCTTTCAAATTTCAGGAGACGTGTTGCGTCACAAAAAGAGAGTTTGGGCTGCTCTTTCTATCTTTATGAAACGCTGACGAAGAGGTCACTACCACGCATGTGAGAGTCATATTTGGTGGAATTCTGGTACATTTTGCGCAATATGGCATATTAACCGCCATCATAAATCCTATTATATGAAAATAAAGATCAGACATGTCTTGTCGGCTTCAGATATTGCGGAACTGATTTCGCTGGCCCAGTCTGGGTAGATATAAGTATATTAACTGACAATTAATAATTTAGGGTTAGGACGTCGATATAAGATTTCATACGGCGGATATAGGATTTGGACGTCGAATGTAATATTTGGACGTCGAATATAAGATTTCGGACGTCGTATATAGAATTTCGGACGTCGAATATAGGATTCGGACGTCGAATATAAGATTTCGTACCCCTGATATAGGATTTCGGACGTCGAATGTATGATTCGGACGTCGAATATAGGATTGCGGAAGCCGAATATAAGATTTAAGACATCGAGTATAGAATTTCGGACGTCGAATGAGGATTTCGGACGTCGAATATGTGATATGAAAAAGAGATTTGTACACCATTGAATTCGCTACACTCAAGGCTCGTAAAATAACTTTAAGCATGATTTTGTTAGAAATTTAATGTTAAAAGGTAATAAAAGGGAAAAATGACATCATTTTTGTTCTTCGGTTATAATTTCTACTCAATTTGACCCCGCAATTAAATAGGCTGTAAGTTTGTAACGCCACCAAGCATATTTCCATACCTGTTCGGTCATTGAAATAGGAGATTAGGATAACAATATTTATTTATTCATCCGCGCAATTTTTGAAGCGACTTCTGGATGATTCGAGCAAATCAATATACAGTGTTTTACGGACCACAAGGCACACTTTAAATCCCTTTTATCTTAAAAATTGATCGTGTGCATATAGGCCAGTTCCACAAATTTAATGGTCAAAAATGTAACGCTACACTCTAAAACAGTGTCAGTACGGGCTAAGCCTTCTAAACCAGTGAGCCTTATGTATAGAAATAGCCCCAGTACCTCGTTGTCCTTATTCGGCGTTACGTGCGATGATTTCAGAGATGGGCAAGCGATACGAGTCGTATATGTCCGTTCAGTTGATCACAACATTACATGGCCTTGTGTTACTGCAATGAACCTATGTTTGTGCCACAGTTGAACTAAGATAGCTTAATTAGGTTGACTTTTAAATGAAAGTATTAAGCTTTGGTCCAGGCCTGGCTCTATATAACATTTATTAAATATGCCGGTGTAGGTTTAGTAAAGCATATGGTGCTGAGAAACCGATTATATTATCAAAACATCCGGTGCAATTCCCGCTATCGTTCAAGTAATTTCCGCTGCATCGTTCATGAGTAACGCCATCATTTTAAAGTAACGCATTTTCAAAACACATTTGTGATTATACGAGGTCATTTTGATAATAAATGAAGCACACGAGTGTTAGCAAAACGATGTAATTTGCCGACGTTTCGAATTTCTATACAGAAAAACTTCATCAGGGCATGATATGGAAAAGACACAAGTGGATATATATAGAGCAAGAAAAAGAAAAAATATGAAAAAATTATCATGGCGTCAACTCTAATCTAAAAGGATGATGATAAGATAATATGTATAAATAAACCTTTTGTTTGAACTTGCGCTAGTTTGTTTATTTATACATATTATCTTATCATCATCCTTTTAGATTAGAGTTGACGCCATGATAATTTTTTCATATTTTTTCTTTTTCTTGCTCTATATATATCCACTTGTGTCTTTTCCATATCATGCCCTGATGAAGTTTTTCTGTATAGAAATTCGAAACGTCGGCAAATTACATCGTTTTGCTAACACCGATTGTGCTTCATTTATTATCAACATGAGTTTACCTGGTGGCAATCGCGCAATACGAGGTCATTATCGTTTAAAAATATCGCGGAAGTTGACGTCAATTATTTACTTTCTGTTCAGACATCGCAACGCAAATTTAACATCGGTAATATATTCTGATTATAATTTTACTCGAAGCCCTTACTATATTTTCCAAACACTGACATAACACACGTAGAAATGCATTGAAATACCGCCATTCCTGGACATAAAACAAGTTGAATTTTGCCATGAGGGGTGAATTTGATTTTAAATTCGCAATGAGGTAAATTAGGGAATAAAGGCTGGCAATCTTCGCTATAAATTCAGATATCAGCAGACAAAGGCGAGATAGATAGCTGTTTTTTTGCATTGCTATTTCGTTAGCAATGGTTGGAATGTGAAAAATCGGAGGCCAGGGTTATGCTAGTTCAAAAAGGCAAAAATGTTGAACGCGCGTTTCCCGGAACCGAATGGTGTATGAACAACGTACATGGTCGTTTGAATTTTTTGATTGAAATAAAGTTGAAATGGTGTTTATGTCGGTTACTTACTGTTGAATCAGGCAATGATTACACACTCGAGATTTAGAAGTATCGTCGTGTTATGAAACATGGTTTTTCCCTGATCAACAAACGCTCCCATTTTTTTTTTGAAATATTGCGAAAAGTTGCCGCATATTTTCGATATGAGTACTTCAAATTTGTCGATCTTTCATAGCAGAGGTAAATAAAAGGGAGAATTGAAAGTCAAAATCCTATTAAAACATAACATAAGTGAAATCCCCCCACCCCCAAGGCGTGTCCGGGGGAGGGGGTCTTCAGTTTATTTGAAAGAGACAACCAATGAACGAACGCAGAATCAAAGATAATTATTATTTAAAAAAATTTCTGAAAAAATTCAACTGCAGAATACTATGTACATATTTGGATCTTTCGCACAAAGCCCGCCACGTTCAAAAATAACGAATTCGTAATTATTCAGTTGGGGTTCGTGTTATAAATGATTTGAATTTCCAGAACTATCTGGCATTCCTAGCCCTTGTCCTAGCCCTAAATTTTGTACAAAATATCCAATTTTTTTATGGCTTTTTTATAAATAAATACCTGGTCGATGCATATATAACGAAACCTGCCTTGTGCCACATTTGATTCGACTATGATGACATAGCAGGTTAAATGGTGGGGTTTAAATCGCTTCTCGTCACCCTACCCAGTTATATTGAGATAAAAGACTATACACTAACCAACAAGCAACAACATTCCTACTTCTGCAAACAGAATGTCCTATTTAAGCAGATGGCAACTTTGCTTTCCGGATTGGTATTTCTGTAATGACTTAGTAATGTGTAGGTCCTAGGACAGCGGTTTCTAACCTTTTATGGTGGGTGACCACCTTCCGGAAGTTCCCAGCACTCATGTCCCCCCCCCCCCTGTTTACCACTCCACTCTTGTGGTATTTATAATGTTATTTGATTGGGTGATTCTAAATCCTATTATGTTCAAACAATTCGTACACAATAAGTGAAAACACCATGTGAAATAAACGTAGTAAACAATGAAACTTGAAAGAAGTTGGGAGTTTACTTGTAAAGGGAAAAGTAAAAAGTTTCGTGTCTAGCATTGTGGCCCCAATAGTACAGCTCTGGGGCCCAATAGAATTAAGAACCGCTGGTCTAGGATCATGATCTGATGTAGAAACATTATCTTTTCTAGATTTATGATTATTGTTTCCATTATAAAAATAAATTTTGTGTTTACTACAATAAAGGTGATTTACCGAGTGTTCTGCAGTATAAATCGATTTTCGCAAATACCGTAACATATCCGCAAGATGGCGATAACGACACGCGGAAAAGCGTGTCAGCAAGATATCTCGTAACACTCGACCACTTATTTTACTCACTTATAATATTACTTTTTACGATTTATTCCTACTCTTGTGGACTGTTGGAAGTTTTGCTAAACGACAGAAAATGTGACTGTTCAATACCGTAATATTCCTAAAATTTCAATCCTTTTTTATATTTTGTGTGCTTCAATGAAAAATACTTGGTGGCCTTTTGTTTCAAATTTAAAATTCTGGCTTTTATAAATTATCACATAGAATAATCCCATGCTTTGTAGTGTTATGTACTGTTCGTTCAAAAGCAGGAGAAACAAATACAATTTACTGCGCATGCCTGATAAAAGACCGCTAAATTTTACTATCGCCGTAGTGTCTCGCCTCTATCTGCAACTTGCTCAACTTTCTACGAAGCAGCACGCGATATTTGCACGCAAAATAAGACACTTTTGCTGCTACAATTCAGTATACAAGAGAGCAACTAATACTTAAAGCGATTAAAAAAAGCGATTAACCCACCATGCCGCCGAGAATGTATTTCTGTTCACCTTGACATGTATCCCTGCGCATTCATATCTCACAGGACTAAATTATTTATGCAGTTAATGACCATCAAACTATTAACACTACAATCCCCCATGTGTTCCTAATCCTTTTATAAATATTATCGAAATTGTAATACTCGACAATATTTTTAGAAACGATTTTTGGAGCTCTGTATGCTTCAAACATACTTTTTTAAAATCTGTTCTCAGATTCGGTGACTAATTATGGCACATGGCAATAGTTCCATATACCGTATATGTATAGCAGTTGTAACAGTGAGGTGCGTTTAGCCTACCTACTTCAGGATAGAAATGTACTTAACAATCGCACAAGTGAACAAAGACGATGACTGGCTTTCAAGCATTATTGAACTTTTTCTGATTTTAACAAAATAAATAGCCGGCGTCACAAAACATGAATCTGCTTTCTGTGACAAAGAAATTTACACGCTAAAATCCTTCACATATCTGTAATAAAATCAGCAACACGACATGCAAGGTTGTTCCAGTTCAACCCGTTAGGAAACAGGAAACTGACTCAAAAACAGGAGTACGGACATCCATAAGATGGCGCCAAAGCGAAATGCTCGACACGCTGTGAATACACGTGACAGACTCTAAACAACTGAAATCAATACAGCTTTAATGAGGATTTTTTCAAATACATGACTGCAGTTACAATAGCCTATTTGTCTATTTTGTAGTGCATTGTTGAACCGATTCGGGGGTCGCAGTCTAAGAATCTCATTTTTGAGCTTTGCCAAGTCCATTATCCATATAGCTCACCTCAAAGTCGGTAGTTCTCTTCATTCGATTGAATACGTGTGTCGAACCCCGCAAGGAACAAAAATAGGAACACACAAATAAAAATTATTATATTCATACTATTACAATTCCAACTAACTTACAACGGCTATTAATCCCTTTTTAGAAAGTGTAGACACTATAAAAATTGTTCGTGGGAAGCGGTCATAAATTGCTTTACACTGAAACGCAAACAGTGTGTGTCTTTTACCGTCTAAAAGTAAAAAAATGAAAATTCAACATGCCTTTCAAAGTTACCTCTCTGAATCATACAAACACGAACTTCTAATTGCCATTGACAAATAAAAAGTTTAATTTTAAGCAATTACTCTATCAGTTAATGGTGCTTAACAAAAATGGCCTAATTACGCAACTTGTCAATTTATCGTCAAATGGGTACGCCCGTAGTATATGAACCAGGTTGGGGTTAGGCCATAATTTTATTCCGACTTTCCTTATTTTAGTTCTATTACGAGTTCAGAGACTGTCTGTGTTAGCCAAGTATATATATCCCCCCTACCCATAGGTTTCAGATTCTTTACACAACTTGATGTAAATTAGGCGAACAAAATTAGTTATTTTCTTATTGGTAAACATACTTCTGGAGCACAGTCGAATGCATATAATTTGACGAAACTTTTTTGCATTGAAACATTTATTTGCACTCATCGACGACTAGCTGGTTACTCATTACCTAGTTATCTGACGATACAAATTTCAGCTGCACTTTATGATACTCCAGACATGGACTATAGGTAAACCCCATCATTTCAGTCAAAGTTCACTATAACCCCATACTTGGACGCGTTTAAACTTCCTAATAACGTCCCGTTGTTACAATAATTTCAACTCTTAAGTTGATCATCTCTTCAATTAAATGCATAAGACGTAATTTAGGTTCTGGGGTGAGCAACTGCGTCAGCGTAATTTGCTGATACCGATAATTCTGAATTGATCAATTCACGAGAGTTTCAACACAATTTCATCAAAGGTGAGAAATTATTTTGTTGTTTCAATTATAATTTATGCGCGTGTAATTGTGTTGATTTACCTAATGAATAACAGCGTTAAAACTGTAAAATTGTTTACTACTTTTTTGCTTGCTAGTGAAATACTAGAAAATTCCAGGTATTTTGGAGAAAAGTACGATTGGTAAATAGTGCAAACAGCGAAAATCATTATTCCTTCAAACATGCGTAATGAAAGCAGACAAAGTTACCGTTATTTTTATAATTTATTGTTAGAAAATGACTTGATATTTTTTTGAAAGTAACGTTTCAAAATGAACATACATATTACACGGCCATATCATACCAAATATGAATTTACTTATATCAATCAAAAAAGTTGCTCTTTACTCCGAATAATCTAGCCGCTCACTTGAAAAATAGTTTAAATGTTTTTTTGTTACTCTGTCTTTAAAAAAACAATATTCATCCTTTAATTTTTAATCCTGCGCTATTTAAAGAGGTGCGGATTTACATTTCATTGAATGAGAACAACGCTAAGTTAGGCTTTTCAGTGGTTACGATTTTGAACCACGCCGAAAAAACTACAATTAAAACTAATGACGATTTCAACTAAAATCACTGAAAAATTTTAAACAGGGAAAATAATGCAGCATAATTTATAAGGAAAATGTATGATAAATGTTAAATTAACTGTAACTAAAAGCGTGCTTATTTTTTTGAAATTCATTTAAAAAATATTGTCCTAATTTACCACGTTTTAAAATATTGCCTCATATTGGCAATTGAGAAAATAAAAGGTTTGAGAAATTTTATCGAAATTTATTTAAAAAAAAAATATTCAGAAATTTTTGTGCAATAACGCCTTTATGTATGTATACTCGCAACTATGTCCTTTAAAATTAAAAAATAGCAATTTTCTTGGCAATGGTTGCGTTACGAATTCTTTGGTTTGTCAATTGATGCCGAATCTAAATTCAAACGTTCTCTACAAATAAACCTCAAGGAAGTTAGCAAGAGTACGGGCAAACGTAAATAACAAGGAATGTTGTGACGTTAGTTGATTGACATAAAATGATATCGATAATTACTGACATCTCCTGCGACTATGGAGTTGTATGCAGATATTCTGTCGAAAATATTCTATGGACCGACGATCTTTATTGGTAGAAATGCTGCTGTTAAGTTCCGGAGTGGCCACCAACCACTTGTTTCCGTGAAAAAACGGCGCTCCAGAAGTATGTGTACCAATGTACTGAAACCTATAGAGGAGGTATATTCACTTGGCTAACACGACCATTCCCGAAACTCGTAATAGAACTAAAATAAGGAAAATCGGAATCAAATTATGGCCTAACCCTAACCTGGTACACATACTACGGGATTACCAAAATAAACTACATGTTGCAAATTAGAAATCTTGTATATGAGCTCATGCACACATATGTATATAATTCAAGCCATGTCGCTACAGTTTAACGATTCCATTCGTATTGCGATTTTCGCAAAGAAAACGAACAAAAACAACTAATTAGACATCGTTACACATCCATGATTACGTCAAAAAGTTTACTCGCCAAGAAAACTTTAATGTTGTGCCTTATGGGATCGCGGCTTTTAGAATTCGGATTCGCAAAGCATCGAAAGATTATATTACACAGTTATATTACACAACAAATGTAACGTTTCACTCGTTATTTATTCGCACTCAATTAAAATCCAACTTAAATGTCAATACTTATTTCTACAATTTTGGCACGTGTCGTTTGATGAATTGATCCATTCATATTACTGTCCAGGCCGTCCCCACATCCGCATGCGTCCTTAAACATAACCAGAACAAGCATTTCATTGAAATTGTGACTGACATTTGAAGTGTAACGAAGTATGTTCGGTTTCCCTGAAATCTCAAGTCATTTATTATGTTTAGTTATGTTTCAATGACTTGAAATATATATTGTCTTGTTATATACTAAAGCAGGGGTCGGCAACCTTTTATAGCTTGCGGGCCAAAATTAGGGGTTGCAAGTCATTGGCGGGCCTCACATATTTTAGAAAGTTGAAAACCGAACGGATGATACTTTTTATAATAAAAACCGATCAGTGATACATCTCTCGAATAGAATATAGATTTATTTCCTCATTGCATCTCAAAATATTTTATTTGAATATTTTCAGCGCCATCGAACCCTTCGCACTTAGCATCAACTTTTCTGCGTTTTGTTGCCATTTGTCAAATTATAAATACATTATAGGCTCATTAAACGAGTAATTGTGAATTATATACTTGTTAGGTCAGAATATAGTTTAGTCTACACGTGTCTCACAATAAATTCTGTTACGTAAAGAATATAAACGTCAAATCAACTGTTTTGTTACTATAATTCAGTGAAGCGTCGCGGGCCGGATTATATTACTCCGCGGGCCGGATCCTGTCGAGGTGTAACGCAGTTATTGCTTATCGATCTTAAGACCGGTAAGTATGTTGATAGGTATTTGTCTGTCTGTATGTCTGTTTGTTTGTCTGTTAGATGAACGCGATATCTCAAGAAGGCGATGTTGAATATGCTCCAAATTGCATGTGCATTCGACATATCTCGGACCAGAAGCCTATTGATTTTGAATGAATTATGTCGTATAATTAGCGAGTTATTAATTAATTAGTGATGGAACACGCGGTGTCACTATAGAATCATGATTCGAAACCGCAGTTTCGATCGATAAGTCTTCGGTCTCCGACCGATATTCTCATCTATTTCTTTTGATCAATCAACTAAAGACATACATGATCAATGGGGAGCCTACCTAATTAATTTTACTGAATTTCGGCATGGAGTTATCATTTGTAGATAAATTTTTCTCGCACATGTCCACGACCTTCGTCAAGAATGGGAAGTCCATACCTCAAAATTTCTTGAATTCACTCATTGTTTATTACGGCGTATAAATGACGTAGCCTTAGACCCCTAATCATCTAAATCCGACTCTGGGAGTACATAATCGAATTTGCTGTATTTTGCAATGTATGAAGTTATTTTCGGTAAATGAATTGTTCCTGTAAGAATGAAAGTAACACTTTTAAATTTCTTGAATTTAATTTTTTTTAGAATTACTGCTTTATGCCAGTCAGTGTATATATATATATATATTTTAAACTGACAAGAAGCGTGTTACCGCATTCATGAACAAATATTTCAGAATCGCATAACACAGTAAAAATATGATGAGTCACTGTGACATACTCCTACGACTAAAAACTTCGATCGCGCTATCTAATGCAAATATTGCACTTCCGGAAGATTGGTAAGTATGCCTCCCTCGAGGTTTTACTTGCATGTAAATTCTGTACAGAAATTTAGAATCCCATGTACTGTATGTTTGAATTTATGTAAAAAATAAAAGTCGAATATTTTCATTAAAATATATTTACCAGTTAACATATTACAACTTTCTTTATCAACAATGTTATGCAACTGAAAAAAATAATTGGCCAACTAATCCAATAACCGACATGGACTATCGGTTTTCTTTTCCCCGGGATATATATAAAAGTCCTATCCAATACGATAGGGTAAGGTTGGCAAGAATTCTGTCATGTGCGACATAAACGATATTAGTTAGAACATTATGTGTGTCCAAAACGGACGGGCCAAAGCTCACCTGGGAAGAAATAAACCGATTCGACTAATTTCATTCAATAAACAGGTCATTCTGGAAAAAAACTTGTTCAGGATTCAGCGAATCTAACACCTTAAATTGTATATCTAAATAAACTGAAGTACGGCTCGTAAAGGAGTCCCATGCAAAAACAATTTTTCCCGGAACCTTCGCGATGCACTACCTTCCACTTAGATTAGCCGCTTTCTTTACCGTGATGATTTTCTTCTCATTTAGTATGAACCGAATCCAAAAATAACTCTTAGCGCATCGGCGGTTTGTAACTCGTTTATCATTATTTTTCGTTAGAAGGTTGGGACCTTGCTTTGAGCAAAACTGTATAAAATACTATAAGTATACAGCGAAATTCAAATTAATAGAACGGTTTTGCTCAATTATTTTTGTGAAATTTTGCAAGATCACTGACATATTTTCTCACAGCCAATACTTATTCAAACTTTATTACGAAACCATTGCAACTATTACCCCTTTATTCGATCATAATAAGTACTTCGAACTGTCGGCACGGATGTTTGAACTACCACTTGTCAAACATTTTGACACAAAAGACTTTTCGTAAGCAATGAAATTTTCTTGGCCAATAAAAAGTGAAAAACCGAAAACAAGTTTTATAGATTATTTGGTTAAGACTATTATGAGAAAATTTTGAAAAGATTATAATATGCGGGGGTCCAGTATGCTCCCAGATTTTCATTTCAAGGGGGAGGGGGGGGGGGATTTAGGGCCTGGTAGATATTATTTTGCTATTAAATATATAACTTATTCAAATACAATTATATTTCAGTTGGGAATTAAAGTAGGATGTCATACCTCAACATTAGGGAAGAGGAGTTATGGAATTTAGATGTATTTCCCTCCTATGGAGGATGTGGAAAAATAACAGCGGCTGCATTCCCATAGGCCTCGCGCTATTTCTTGGTGTAAACTATTAAACTATCATAGGTTAAATTGTTTATTTTATAAGAGTGAGTCTTCTAAACAAAAGCTACTTCATGTGTTCCTCCCTTTTTGTATTTAGTTAAAAGCTATTCCAACGGAAATGCCTGAATTTCAGTTATAATCTTTACCCAGATTGGGCTCCACGCAATACATTTCGTACACGGCTCCGAATAAATAAGATCGGTAATTATTTTATTACAATTAAATATCACTTCTATATTTAGAAGCAAAATCATCGCTAATTTTATCAACTCAATGGATGTATTATAAATTAAGGCTTGGATTTGGATACCTTCGATAGTAGATAGGTAACGCAAGAATTAGAATTGGTGACACGGGCCTAAACACAGACCCTAACTCAGTCGGCTTACGCCAACTGAATGAGACGTTTTTAAACGACGAAACTTGGTTCGCTTCAGCTGTCAGAATTATTCTTTAATCTCAAATTTGCAAATAAATGCTTTACTCCAGATCTTATATCATTTGATTCTGATATTACCATAACGTATCTTTTGGGTGAATGAGCAACTCTCATTTATACAAAATGTCGCTGTGAAATAAATGTTTGTGATCTTGAAAGTGCTTACTTGTAGCGATGTACTTCGAAACGCATTCGAAAATAACCGTCAAGCGCACAATTTTGTTATATTTTATTTGGGTTAAATAAGAGCAGAGATTGATATAGAGTATCTTTGAAGTGAATAAGAAACTGTCAGTTACAAAAAATTTTGTGATCTTGGTATAGAGGACTTGCACGGGTCACGTGACCTTGTTCACTGGACGGCAATAAAACAAAAACGTCCATTTGGCTCCTGTCAGTTGCAAGTCGGATTATACGTTTCCGTTTTGTTTGGCTGTTGAAAATGGTTATTTCGTATTGTTCCGCTGGCTGTTGTACGTATAGTATAAACAACGAAATGGATCTTCAGTTATATTCCACTGTTTTCAAAAGATCCGGAACGTCGCGCAATGTGGATATCATCTATTGGTAGGACTGCTTGGTGTCAAGTTCAGAAGCCATCTCACTCTTGTTTCACTGTTTGCGGACAGCACTTCGTTGATTGAAGTCATAATGTGCCGTTATCAGTTTTTTTGAATATTCATAAGCTCCCTCATTTCAATGGAAAGCAGATGACAAACTACTGTTATTGGTAGACCTAGGCGTAGGCCTACTTGCAGACTTGACTCGTGTAAGGTATTAATCAATAATTGCCATAAGGTATTGTTTCCCTAGTTAGCAGGTAGTTAGCAGGTTAGTAAGTGTGAAAAGTTGAATAGATAACTAAAGTTTAACGCCAGTGGTAATGCAAAAAATAACCAGAATTCAATTGAATTCTCCATCTAAGAATACGCTCGCCACCGCATCTCTGATCCCCCTGGGAGTTTCACAGGTTCCAATCCCATGCGGGGATAGTTATGTGCGAGGGGATTGCAGCTCTCCTCCCACTAAGGTGGTTCACACGACCGCTGGTCGATTACGACATCCCCACCATCAAGTCCATGCTTCTAAAACAAATAACTGGCTAACTAATCCCGACATAGAATGGTAATCGTACGATGTTGCACCTTGCAATCTGTCCCCAACCACAGATAAATTCTATCCTAAAAACTACCCACATTGGTAGGCATAGTTGCGTTTTAAATTGAAAGAAATCTTCATTAATGGTCAGAAGGTGTTGTCTGATTGTTTTGTTAGTTAGCAGGTAATTTATTACTGATCTGATACACAAACTTGGCACTGTCAAATGATGATTAGTGTTTAATTTATTTTCAGGAAAAAGGGAAGATAACCCATTATCAGCTGCTTATATGTCCCACCGATATTTGAATTTTCGCCATCCCCAGAGAGAAGAGAATAGTTAGAAAAAGGGGATTTTGAAGAAAGGCAAAAGGCAGGACCATTTCAACAAATTCTGTTAACTTGTATGCGTTGCAATATTAATTCGCAGTTGTTAGCATAAACATTTAATGTGTCTTTCGACTAGACCTACCACACTTTAAAAAAAGCCGCCTACACCCCTTTTCACTAGAACCATAATACTGTAAAATATTTGATAGAAATTACCCCCGAGGCATCATATCTTCCATTTGAAAGGGCTGTGGAGGCAGATACATTTTTTACTCTAATTATGGAATGTTACTTCCAGGTTATCTTATCTCGCTTAAAGATATCTTGAGGTTAGTGACTCCAACTGACCCATGCATGCCACACTGAAAATTCTCTTGTGTAACCCATAAAATAAGGCTGTTGGAGCCTTCAGACCTTGAAAACAGTCGAATCTGAGCACGATGGATCATGTGGAAACACGTAATATGCATTTAGGGCAAAAATTCCCATCCTGAGCAGCACGATCACAACCTTCCTGCTATGGAATCAAAACATTAGACAATTGGTGTACTGTGCGCATTCACAAATCTTTGCGAATCAAGTGTGCCTTTTGACTAAAAGAAAATTTAGCATTGAAATGGTCAATCTCAATATCAACCTAGTATCTGCAGATAAAACAATTGTTTTTAAAAATACATTTTTGATGTGCTTTATTTTTTAAATATAATTTATATTACTGTAAAGTGTGTGATACATTTGGTACCATGAATACCATTTGCAAATTATCTTGGGTTACACCCCTCTCAAATAGAGGTTTAGACTCTTAAGTCATATCTCATAATATTATTTTAACAAAACGTTGCGGCTAGCCGGCTACCCATCAGAATTTACTTTCAGATCACAAAGTCGCAATATTACGCCTCGGAAAGTTTCATTGGCAACTGTTGTAGTATGTCTGGTTGTAGTATCGGTGTCCAACGTTAGACAAAAACCTTCACTACCAGACCCACCGAAACATTTTTTTTTTCTTGATAGGGTCGTCTTGAAGTTGCTTTCGTTAAAGCACAATTGACACTTTATCTCCACCAATCCACAGTAATCACAAGTTACTTTGTCATTACGATAAGCATCAATAAATGGATCCTGAGGATGTATTATCAAGTCACGCAAGATGAGGTCTTGTGTCACTGTGGTCTTGTTGCAACTCATACTTTGCCATCCATCTATTCCATGGTCGCACCCATATCTGTAAGATAATGGATACAGATAGAGTTTTCATAAAAAATAACGATCAAAGAGTGTGAAATTTATGTCCATATCCCACCACAGCCACTAGTCGTAAATGAATTTGATTCCGGGTAGCATATATTTTTTACCAATCACCATAAAAAATCACTATGGATCAGTTGTACAAGCTCCCAACATTAGGATAGGATTTAGGGGGGGGGGGGGGGGCAGTTATTTGTTTTCAGAAGCATGGACTTGGATGGTGGGGAATGGTCGTAACCGATCAGCGGTCATGTGAACCATCCTCGGTGGGAGTAGAGCTGCAATCCTCTCGCACATAACTATCCCCGCATGGGATTGAAACCTGTGAAACTACCAGGGTGATCACAGAGGCGGTTGCGAGCGTATTCCTAGATGGCGAATTCAATTGAATTCTGGTTATTTTTTGCATGACCACTGGTGTTAAACTTTAGTTATCTATTCAACCCTTCACACTTAGTAATAGATTACCTGCTAATTAGGGAAACAATACCTTATAGCAATTGATTATTAATTCCTTACTGTCTTACACAAGACAAGTCTGCAACTGCAAGTAGGCCCACGCCTAGGCCTACTAATAACAGTAGTTTGTCATCTGCTTTCCGTTGAAATGAGGGAGCTTGTGAATATTTAAAGAAATTGATAACGGCACACTATCACCACATTATCACTCACCATCAACGAAGTGCTGTCCGCAAACATTGAAACACAAGTAAGATGGCTTCTGGACTTGACACCAAGCAGTTCTGCCAATAGGCAATAGATGATATCCACATTGCGCGACGTCCCGGATCTTTTGAAATCAGTGGAATATAACTGAAGATCTATTTCGTTGTCTATACTATACGTACAGCCAACGGAACAATACGAAATAACCATTTTCAACAACCAAACAAAACGGAAACGTATAATCCGACTTGCAACTGACAGGAGCCAAATGGACGTTTTTGTTTTATTGCCGTCCAGTAACAAAGTCACGTGACCCGTGCAAGTCCTCTATTGCTTACTTTTGAAATGCACTTTGAAATGAAAAATCCTGGTCAGCGTACAGCTTCACCTCACCCGCCTACTATACTTGGCATCGTATGATAGACACATGGTGAATCGTCAACTTCTAAGGTTAATACTCTCTTGGAATGAACTAAGATTACATCGACGCGCTAAAGTTACCGCGGCTACGCTAGAGTAGTAACGTTCAATAATCGGGGTCGATAAATAAAAATAAAAAAATATTACAATCGTTTTTCCTCTGATTGAACTTTGACCTTGTTTTCTTGGGTCAGACTTCGTATGAAATAGTAGTGCCGTCATTTCTCGTATATTATTTCTTTTTCATTCCCCAAGTTTCACTATAATATATAAAAAAAAACTACCAAATTATTTCCACCTCTTCACCTCTTTTACTGTAGAAGAGAATTATAAATATTAAATTAATACACATCAACAAATAAACAGAATCTATCTCCCATAATATATCCGCCTTGAAAAATTCCCGACTAATTTTGAAAATTGTATACCACATATGTACGACCATCATTCAAAAATTTAGGACGGGAAAGGTAAAATTGTATTTTCCAAATTAACACTTCAATTTGATTAATCATTTTGGCAAAATTCATTTCACACAAATAATTTTTTTAATGTTTTATTTGGCTAATGAAATTTCAGTCAATTAAATTTTTCTTTTACTCGTTCAGCATATTAATATCGGTCAACGTACGTAAGATACTATGTATACGTTTTATTTGCGTAGTGACCGAATCCAGGTATATTTACCTCGTTTTTACCTCGCTTTGTACGGAATCTAGATTTTTGTTTGCCCAGTGATCGTCGTGAAAAGCAAAAGTACACATAAAACGGCCCATATGCCCTACAATATGTAATATTTCGTTAGATATGTTTCATTGATAGAGAAGATTGTAACATATATGCCAGGTTTCGTATCGCTGGTTAATATTTCCACGTGGTGTGACAGCTATTCAGTTTTTAATTAAGTCGGTTTTGTTTTTTGAAAGAATAATTTTTATGAGGTTGAATAATTAATCTTGTACTTAACCTGTATTTGAGGTGTAGATGAGTTCAATATGGTCAGCAAGAAACCTAATGGCCTGCAATATTTCGGTTTGTTGGGATTCATATTTATGTGCTCGGTTTCGGCCTTTTGATGTCTTTAAATCATTCTGAAATTGCTGAAATACTGAGAAAAAAAACTGTAAAATTTTACAGAAATTAAGGTTGAGTTGTTTGTCGGGCCAGACAGGGTCGCAGCCATGACTTTTCAAAGCTAGAAAACAATGATATTCAAAAGTCTTGAGAGCCTAAAAATCGTTTCGAACTATGTAAAATTGGTATGAGTCAAACATTTTTGTATACATTCCAAACGGAGGGGGTATACCATTAACCTCCCTGGCTTCGCACCTAGGGCCACCTTAGGCTCGATATAAAAAGTTTTGTTCCTAACAATATTATATGTCACCAGTAAAGAGTGAAACTATTTTATATATTGGAATATTGCAAGGCCTGATATTGAAAAGAAACCTATTTTAACCAAACACCAAATAAAGTACATTGAAGGCGTTTGGTTACTATTCTATGACAATTACAAACTTCTTGAATCTTGCTGATTTACCCATCTTATTCGACTTTTCAATCCTAACCCTGCGTTTGCCATTGTCCCACGCATGAAGAGTTTTCAAAAGCGTCCTGGTTTGTTTCCAGTTCACTGATTTTGACCGATTCCTAATATATATCTGATATTTCTTTATTTATCAGCACAATGTGAATATACCCCTCAGAGAAATTCCAAAATAATTTATAAAATAATTCAAAAGTAATTAATAATAATAATCTGAAGAATCGCACTGTAAATAGCAAAGTAAAGACTAATTCTTTGTCACTAATATCACAATTTAAGGTAAGTCAATTTTTTTTAAGAATATCGTTAAGTTCATGGTCATTAGCTCTAACTAGTGCGTTTATTATGGCTCAAATTTAGCTCACAAACTTTTTGCTGTTGTTTCATTTGTCTCAGTAACGTGTGCCGTTTCAGTGGTTTAGCGATTGGACGTAATTTTGCTCATGATAGAGAATATTTTTGTCTCCAATATTTATTTATGACTTTTTTGTTTTGCCAAAATCGCAAAGTCTACGATCATTTAACAATAACTTCATACGTTTGTGACTGGTTTCTCAAATTGAGGTTATGAACTCTTTTGTGGATGATAAATTGGTTTTAATGGATTCTTGGCATTTCAGTAGCCACACGTTATTTTGCTCTCAGGTTAGTTTTAATACTCCTGAGTGAGTTCGTGTAACCTTGATTTGATAAAATGAAGGGCTATTTAACAATTTTCAATTTGAGCGTTCAACATATAACGCTCAAATTGGGGTCTTTTGCTGATGTTTCCATGTTTCAATAGCTTTTGACAATATAGTAGTTGCATGTCATTTCTCTCATAAGTGGGATTTTTATTTTTAAGTGAGTGCGTGTGACCTTATTTTAAGCAAGCTTTCGCAGTGAAATTATAATCCTAAATCCATGCCGTAGATTAACTGGAATTTTGAGGTAAATATAAATAATGATATTTTTTTAGCTTGAAACTCTTGAAACTCTTTGGTTTCGAGGTATTTGATATCGCTCGTTCAAAACAAGTTTTGGTGCTGTTTTATTAGTGCATTTATGAAGTATGAATAAACCAACAAATGTCTTGAAAGAAAGAAAATAATTCCTAAACTTATGAATTGGACATTGGGTTAAAGTGTTTGTCTATAATCACGCCTTGAATGTACATTTCGCCAGGCCTTTGAGTATAGAGCTGACATGAGCAAACTACGGCCCGTGGTGTAATTCAGTCTGGTCCGCCTGATGCTGCCACAACCAAACTAAATCCAAATTTTCATGTTTTAGTTATACCAATCTCAAAGAATTTGTTGAAATTGCGATTAAATTTAGTTCTGGCACGAATTGTTTTTTACTTTTGCCTTTGTAACACTGTAAATATTGATCATAAAATGTAATTTTTTACGTCACACTTACATGGCTGCCAGTCCAGATGAGCATAATTTTTACACCCCGGTCCAAAAACCTTGCCCACCCCTGGTTTAAAGCGAATAAGTATACTGTAAGTCAAGCAGTAAAACGCAAAAAACGTAGGCTCCAAATCACCTCAAATTCGCTACAGTGACCTTGTGCATGATACAGGGTATTGTACGGAGCCGAACGGGTGAAAAATTTCGTGTTAACGACGTTTCCTTTCTCAGCCTTACCCTTATATTCCAACAATACTAAACGGTACTACCGTAGTATGTGTACCAGGTTAGGGTTAGGCCATAATTTTATTCCGATTTTCCATATTTTAGTTTTATAACGAGTTCGGGGGCTGTCTCTATTAGCCAAGTGAATATACTCCTGCCCATGGGTTTCAGTTCCTTTATACAACTTGATGTAAAGTAGGCGAACAAAATTAGTTACCTCATATTGGTACACATACTTCTGGAGCGCCATTACCACCGATAAAAGGTGTCCATGTTTGCAATATTGTAACGAGAGTATTACCCATTACCAAAACTGTTGTAGAATCGAATACTGCATAAAATTTTAATGAAGAATACTATATTTTCAATATATTTGTTTTAGTATAAATCGGAGGGCATTTCTCAAATAACGTTTCTATAAACTTAACCTTCTTTTTTTGTAAAATCTGGCAACTTATTATCTCATGTATTTGAACCGTTTAGAGTAAACATAAGGGCAGGTGTGTCACAAAAGGTTCATTGTTAAATGTCGTGTAATGTGGCGGGAAAAGTTCAAAATTGCTTTCATTTTATTTGACTAAATGATTAAGCTTTATTCCACTTTTATTAACATGTGCCAAGTCACGTACACCTTAAATAGTTTTCATAAATGAGCCTAACTTATGTATTCTAGAATATAATAACAACACGAGCATATACCTAACGATACTGGGAGCGATGTCTTCGTGTTTAAAGCGATGATGACAATGCAGATTAAAATTTTGATTTCAAGTTCTATGACCAACACTTCTCCCATGGTGTGATAAATTATACAGGCAAGGCCAATTGGCCGACTAGTGTTTGAGGCGTTAAACTTAACTATGATGACATCGTATTCCATGTGCGAGTATGTTAGAATTACGTAGGCATGCGTTTCCTGCTTTGGCCTATTTTTAAATTTCTCATTTCTTCCGCATACGCATAAAAATCTGTTTTCATTTATTATTCAATCTTTAACGGAACATTTGCTCGTTTTGCGTATCGATAGTTTATATTGCACGCATATATATGGATTACCAGATACCCAAATCGTTATAACTAAAAGTAATAAAACATGCAGTTACAGATGAAATGATTTTGCCCAGTCTGAAAGCCAATACATGTTGAACACGTGTTTATCTGGAGTCAATTATATTAACGTCAGCAGTTATCTATCGTATTGGAGGTGGGTTCTGTTTTGTGATATGTATGAATTAATATTTATCATCTCGTCTTTCTAATGCGAAGAAAGGAAAATAATTAAGTACCGGTAGTTGTTCTTTTAATTTAATAGTCATATGGGGGAAACATGGGAAAGAATTGAAATAAAAATAATAACGAGGAAAATAATGTTGACTGCATCTTGCAAATAATTTTAGTAAAGTAATTTGACTCTCAATCCCGTTCTCAAGACGTTGTTCAAATCACCCTGTCGATTGAAAATATATTGATACAAAATAAACGCTGAACTGTTAATAGGTATTTATAACCTTCGCTGTTTGTACTGGTAGATACCGGTTGACGCGGGTATTAGGAAATGATACTTGCCCTACATGTTATCTTAAATAAATATCGCGTAGCTACTACGTCGCACTTGTATCTCGTTAGTAGATAAATACCCGATACAAACAGCCATTACGCACGTCTTACAGGAACGGTCCATACTTGGTCTTTTCGCGAAATTTGGGTTTCAGGACGCGTTTCTAGATTATCCTGTTTTTCGATTCCAATAAATTGAGGACATGGTTCATTTAAAAACAATCATACCATCCGTTTTGATTCTGTTTTAGTATACAGCAAATATAATGACAATTTTCAATCATCTTATTCATGTACGTACTATACCAAGGTTTCTCAAATTGGGCCCTCGGTTACCTATTGGGCTACAAAGTTGTTTTCTGGGGCCACAAACTATCCGCGATAACAACATTAATTTGAGGTGAATTGACTGCGAATTGTTTTATTTTTTAACAATAACTCATTTATCATTTGCATAAACCGTTTGATGTTTTTTTAAGCAAATGTCGCAAAGCCCATGGTTGTGGCAGCCAATTTTGTGCATATGATAGTTTAGAGTTTAAACGACAATGGTGCTATGGTGGCATGTTTGTAGTTTGAACAAGATTATTTCATATCTTTTAGTTTGTCACTAAACAAAAACAAACAAAAAACATACCCTAAATAATACTGGAAACAGGGTTTTAATTTTCGTGTATGCCTTGATATAATTATTGTTGCTAAGAGGGACTCAATAATCACCATTTTAGATACAGCAACCGACTTTGTCCAAGTGGTCATTGTATTTGGTGATTTTTGTTAATAAACGCATAAAATTTACGTATTTTTAAATCCAAGTGACTTCATTTTGGTTAAATGTTTTTCAAGTTAGTGATTCATTTTACGGTGTGACCCAAATAATGAAAACTGAAAATTTTCTTAATAAATCTCTTCGGGAATGAAAATGAATTTCAACATAACTTGAACTTGTGTTTGTGTGTGATTTTACCCAGAAGTAACAAAGGACGCTTTGCACAAAATTTATGTTTTGTCTATAATTATAGGGTGTCCAAAACATCTCAAATAATTTTATATAAAATTTATATATATATATATATATAAATTATATACTGTTTTGGCCTTCACAGATGTATTAAATCAAGTGAAAATAGTGAACAATTACTGTAAAAAACAACGGACCTGGTTATTGAAATTGCAAAGGGACTTTATGGACACTCTGTATTTTCCAGAGTAACTGGATTTTGTTACTGGGGCAAACTGTATGTAGGATTTCTTAACTCGCGATTTCATACATGTGATATGTCGTAATAATATTCCCTGAGTTAACAATAGTGGTCTTCTAGTTAATTATTAGCAAGTAGCATAGCTCCGCGATATCACGGAACGTTCGCCCCTTTTGTTTTCAAAGTTTTAAAACCACAATGCGGTTTCCCGCCTATTTGGACGATAAACACGTGCTTGCAGTTTGCAACTCGACAGAAATTGCAGTTTTTAAGTGCAAGTTGTACTCATTGAACAATATGGCGCGCAAATAAGGGACCTTTTTCGGATATCTGTCCTCCAGTAATGTATGAATACTCGCACTGACTATTTAGAGTATTTTGTTTATGAGGCCCGTTCATCTTTAACAAGGCATTCCCAATTTAGTGAAGGGCAAAACGTCTGGAACACAATCCCAATACGTAGCTGCAATGTGCGTGTTTAGCTCACATATTTGCCTTCATAGTAGTTGACGTCACATATCAAAAATCTAGTGTTGACATCTCAGGCCCACCCGACTTACCCAGTGTATAATGAACGGGTTAGTTAGACCGTACAACATGATAAAAATATTAGTCATTACAAGACTATTGCAGCCTTCAATTCATCAGCTATACCTTGCCTATAGCTTTATTCAGAGCTATATAACTCAAAGAGCATGTAAAATAATCACAAAATGCATGCAATTTCAAACAATTGGGCTTTTTAGAATTTTTTTGCAAAAGTTAAACGTAAAGTTCTTCTGCCTACTCCAAAGGCATTTGAAAAACAATAGCTTTTTACCTATTGTTAGTGTCCGTGACTGATTGTATGTGGCATTGTTTGGGTCGAACAACGTAAAAACACGCCGCAAAAATCGACGATTTAACCAAAACTAAATTTTCTCCTTACTTGACTGCGTGGTTATTCAACCGAATCCTTCTTGTTTTAGGTCACGGGAATAATTCATCGTGATCAAAACATTACTAACCACGCCCACACGTCAATCACATCATGACATCGACCAATCAAAATCCAACAGAAGGTCAAGTAGAGGAAGGACCTGTTGACCCATTTCGTTGTAATCCAGCGAAGGAAACAGTGCTGCGAGAACTGTGCGCAAGAACAGGATATCCACTAACACAGGTAAGGGTGATATAGAATCAAAGCGACGACATATTTACCTTGTTCGGAAAATTCGCCGTAGGAAATTTCGCTGAAGGAAATCTCGCTGCAGGAAATTTTGCCACATAGGAAAAATCGCAAGAGCATTTTGCTGTAAAACAAGTATTTGTGATAAAAACAGTTAGGTGTATAGGGTTAGGGTATGCTCTTAAATAACGAAGCTTTTTTAAATAAGACTATTTTTCATGAGAGTATTTTTCCTTTACGGGGAACTGTCCTGCGGCGAGTTTCCTATGGCGAAATTTTCTGCGGCGAATTTTCCTAGAAACATATTTTACATTGCCAGACTTGCGTCAACGTAATGTTCAAACCATAAATTGAACGAATAGCAGTTTTCTGCTATATGCCCACCTATTAGGCAGTAGCCAAAGATCATACTGTGCTCAACTTATCCGATGTTAACAAGTTTTTGCGACATATACTTTCAACTTCGCTCATAACATTGGCAATTTAGCGCTTATGTTTAGTGGCTTGTTTTCTACGACAAAAGGACTCCCGTAGTATGTGTACCAGGTTAGGGTTAGGCCAAATTTTATGCCGATTTTCCTAATTTAGTTCTATTACGACTTACGAGTTCGCGGACTGTCTATGTTAGCCAAGTGGATACACCCCTCGCCCAAAGTAATCAGTCCCTGTACACAACTTGATGTAAAGTGGGCGAATAAAATTAGTTACCTCCATATTGGTACACATACTTCTGGAGCGCCACGACAGTATATACGAAAATAATATAGAAACTATAGTAGATGCTTCCCAAACTGATCTCATCTTTGGTAGTTCAAAAGTCCTTTCTAAATTTGCTCAGTGGTGCAGACCAGGCTGCGATGTCTGTCTGATCGAAAGTCGACGATTTCTAATTTCATTCTGTACCACTTTAGTGTATGATTTAGCAATTTAACAATTTGTAATTGACAACACACGTAGAGCATGCACCGTTTTGACCCTAATATGAATTGTGGGAATATGTTTGGAAGGCTTGAGGGAAAGTGTTGCCGATACACCCGCCGATGAGGATTGTATTTGCCTTTTTAATGTATTGTTTTATTGATTTTTAGGTACTCCTGAAGTATGCGCAACAAGATGTCGCATAACCTGAACCCTTACCTGGTACACAATCTGAGTTCAGGTTGTGCGCCATCTTGGTGCGCATACTTCAGGAGGTCCGATCTTTAACAATAAATACTCGATCGCTTTCTGGATATTTCATTATTCGGGATTTCCATGCCTGCCACTCCAAACAAGTTTCTGCACTACCAATCATTCAATTGCAAAAAACTACTAAACTATTTATGGAATGACTTGAATTCTGCCCCGACAATACCTACAATATCTACAATAGATTTTAAATAAGATGTACGTTAAACATGTTGTCAAATAGGGTACGGAAAAAGTTTCATTTTTTAATTATCATGGTTAGTTATTATTCTCTGTCTGATTGCGCTATATCTTTTTTTTTGTCTGAAGAAGTTAGACTATGATCAAACGAAAGCTTACAAATGTTATTACAACTTGCTATTTTGTGAAAATAAATTATGTTATCCATATTTATCTCTATTGTGGTAAGATCAGCACACTTCTTTCACACTTCATGAAATAAACTTACCTGTCAAACTTGGTTTTCAACCAAACATCCATTACAAGTATAGCGATTACTAAAGCGATTTCTTATACTAAAACCATACATTTTCGACAGGAAAACGGGCAACGAAAATATGGCGGACCACCGCCAGGATGGATGGACCCGATACCCGGTAAAGGTTGTGAGATATTCGTCGGCAAACTACCAAGAGATCTTTATGAAGATGAACTTGTGCCTGTGCTGGAGAGATGCGGAAGGTCAGTTTTGTTTGTAATTCTATTGATGATCCGTGGCGAAAACGTAACAGTGGCTTCTTTTACAAAGACTGAGGTGCCCCTCATAAAAATTATGTGCTTGAGTGACGGAAGTAAACGCTTCATAATAATAAAATAGATTTGAATTGAATATTACTTCAGTGTGGATACCAACAAATCAGCAATTTCATTCTGACTTGCCTCTTGTAGTAAAGATTAAAATTCAGACTTGCTTTGCTTACATAAATATAATTCTATTTGACCAGGGGTTCTCAACCTTTTTTCTGTCAAGTACCCCCCGAGTCACGAAACAATCAACGCGAACCCCCAGTAATCAGACACCTAACAAAGTTGTGATAGATTGACTAACGATTCGCTGAAACAACAATTTATTGACCAGATTTAACTAAATTAAATCTTCGTGTTGATATTATTGCCCTTGTTTTCCGCCTAACTTATGGATTCTTAAAATCTTTCCCGAATTTTAATAAGCATAATCACTTTTTCCAATGCTCGCAGCATGCCGTTTTTTAAGATTTCATAGTTTGCCTGCAAAGCCGTGAATTTCACATTGTTGCGTCACAATCACAACAACGCAACATCAGGGAAAATCTACGTTTCGATTGGCATCTAGTTCCAATCGACACGCATTTTCCTTTGATAGTAATAAAAAATATTAAAAAATAGCAACATGCAAAAACTCAACTGCCGTCCAAGTACCCCTGGAAATCTCCTGGTGAACCCCTGGGGGTTCGCGAACCCCAGGTTGAGAACCCCTGTATTAGACTGTCTACCCAAAACAAGTCTTAGCTCTTAGATAGTATTACGAGCAACAGGGATGTGTATTCAGAACTTTATTCGGAGTGTTACACGTGACTAGACTTCGAGAAAAATTCTTTATTCCCATTTGATATAATAAAACGAAGTATGCGCACCAAGATGGAGCACAATCTTATTTCAGGTTGTATATCAGGTTAGGGTTTAGGTTGTGCGACATCTTGGTGCGCATACTTTGGGATTTTCCATTTTTGTACTATGTGAAATGGAGCGTTCGTAGGAGTTATCTTGTACTGTATGATGAATTTTGCGTAACTTTGAATGAGTCCAGAAGTCCAGAGTTCGTGTCAATAATTAGAAGAAAACAAAGTAAAAAATAAACATAGTTCGTGCGAGTCACGACAAGCAAAGATTTGACCATAAATTAAAATATTGCCTACATTGCAAATTTCACCGTTTGGATTGTAATGGGTAAACACACTAACTGTGGGTCCCAAAGATTTATCGATTTATGGGATCGTTGTAAATAGATTACTTGGACTTTGGATAAAACATCAAATATTTATGGCCTTAAGCCAACATGTTCATGGTATAAAACTCATGGAAAACATCTAACGATTAGCGTACATCTATACAGAGAGGGTGGGTCAAGGCCGCTCGCACCATAATTCGCGTAACGTTTATTGTCACTCAAACTTAGTTGTTCCCAAACTGCTGCCAACGGGCCTCAACGATTTAATATGGCCCGCCGAACTTAGGAAAAACTTTATGTTTTAACTTTTTTGCGTTCTAGATAACGGCAACTGTTGTGTATTATCACAGTTTAAGCACGTGTATATTCGTCACAATTTAACTATACTGGTATCTTAGTACCCTTGCGGGCTCTCCCTCTTTCGGCCCGAATATTTTCTATCGCTTCTAATTTTAGCCCCCGGTCTATCAACTTTGAGAAGCAATGCTTTAACTTAATATATTATCTGATGACCGAAACAAGACCATATATAAAACGCCCATGGAGTCTCGCATTGAATTCCCAACATTTCCATCGATGTATATAATTAAACTTACATTAGTTCACTCAATTTGATTCCAATGTTTAAAGAGGTGTTATATTCATCAAGGGGTGATTGACTAGGATCGTGAATTATGGCAGTAAATTCAAAAGTTAAAAGATCTTATGCAATTCAAGAGTCATGCTGCACATTAACGTAAAAGTGTTTCTGTAACGTTTCGTCTGACCAAAATCAGGGATCCTCAGACGAGCAGTTTACAACCGTGACAAGAAAAAAACGAGAATATCGGTCGGAGACCGAAGACTTATCGATCGAAAGTTAGGGGATCCACCAAAACAGAAACTGCGGTTTCGATTCATCCGCTCTTACTCCATAGTGACACCGCGTATTCCATCACTATTTAATTGATAACTCTATAATTATTCGACATAATTAAACGAAAATCAATAGGCTTCTGATCCGAGATATGATGAATGCACATGCAAATTTGGAGCAGATTCAACCTCGCTTTCGTGAGATATCGCGTGCATCTAACAGACAAACAGACAGACAAATACCTAACAACATACTTACCGATTAAAATCAATAAGTAACAATTACGTGGTTCAGAACCGCATTTGTGTTAGTGTGCAGCAGGACTCTTGAATTGTATAGTATGGCCATGTTATTCCTGCTACAGTATCCTTTCATTATACGCATACGGATCCACTGGCGCGAAGGTATTGAAGGATTGGGAGTTAGTCTCTCGTGACCTCTACTGATAATTTCAAACGACTTGACTTTGTTTGTCCCCCAGACATTACAACCGGGAATAGTGTTTGCATTGACATGTGGAGTGTTATCGGAATCTAACCCGGAATTCTATTTTAAATTCATATGAGTGGAGTCAAAATTTTAAATACCCGGAATCGGAACCGGAAGTCGGAGTCCGTTGGAAGTCAGAGTTCAAACTGAACATTAAATTGAAACATAATTGAATCCACCAATAACACCAAACTTTTTGTCGCCAAGAGCTGTAATCGAAATCGAATTTTTCAGCCCGGAGTTGAAATTTTGTTTACTCGGAGCCAAGACTCAAAGTCGGAGTATCAACTTCGAACATTCTGGGATTGAGTTGTTTTTCAAATCACTGCCCTTTTCATTGGTTCATCGATTCAAGAATAATGAAACGAGCAATACGCCATTTGGGACATACCCCGCCATCTCTCAAAAAACAGCCCTGCCACCGCTCTAAAAAAATAGCATTTGTTATAGTTCTATGAAAGACACTTTTGCGCGCATTGTAAGATTTTGGTAAGATATTTTTAATGTTAACTTCCTCGATTTTGTATTTTTCATCTTTATGATCAATCACAACATTTCATAATATCAGGATAGTCTTTTTAAATTGGTAAATACCAGCTAGGTAGGATTTCGTATTATAATGGATTACTATTGGTCCTAACATATATATGTTTGCAAGAGAACGAAATTTTGTTAAAAAACAACAAAAAAACGGCCCCAAGGCGAAAATTGCCCCAAAACTAAATTAGGGTGAGGGCTAGTAATGCAGAATGCGCTGGAAATTCAAATTCTAAAATTATTCCTAAACCGAACCCAAACTGGATAAGTACTAATGTGTTATTTTGAAACGTGGCGTTTTTTTTTTTCGCATCTCACAATTTTGCGTTAGTGCTTTCTACAAAATATCCCAAATATTGACTGGCCCGTGAGACAAAACTCAAGAACGAATGATACGCCATTTGCTATACAACCCCGCAGCATACTGCAATAAAATTCTTACGTATTGGAATTCCCGACATTAGACAACGCCCCATTATTATCGATGTATAACAATATTTTATATCCAATTCGTCGTCAACTGCAAAGATCATCTCGTGACAGCTACCTCGAACAATATATCACCAATTAGGTCTCTATATACTCTGGCCGTAGATAAATTCGCGTTTTACGCACGTATTATTCAAGATTAACAATCGGCCAGTGATATCGGGTCTAGTAACAAGTGGTGGGAATGCAAACATGTTTATGGTCGGTATCGGCAAGTAACGATGCTGTTAAAAATATTCAAAATTACGTTAATTCTACTGTAACAGCGCTCACGTACATTTACAATATCAAATTACTATAAATTCACAGTTAATCAGTAGATTTTTTAAAAACTACTTGAAAGTTTTGTGATATCATAATGCTTAAAATATTTATTTATGATATAATAATGTGTTTTTGTTTATTCTCGGACAACGAGAATTAGTTAGCGATAAATTAACCTGTCAAGAAATTTTAGTTCGGCCAAATTTATTATATATATGAAGCAGTAAAATTACTTTGTGCCATGCTTGGACATTCAAACTAGAATTTTCGTTTCCAATATATATTTAAACTGATGATCGGACTCTAATTGGTTACTTATTAATAAGTTCGTGGAACTTCCGTCGTGTTAAAGTAGTTTAATAATTTTAGTATTCTATTTCTCGTCTTTCTAAGTTTTATTAAAGTATTATATACTCGCTTCGAACAATGTTTAATTGGCGCTTCAGAAGTGTGTACACCGATATGGAAGTAACTAATTTTGTTCGCCTGTCAGGCTGTGTAATGGGACGGAAGCCTATGGCAGGTATATTTGCTTACACAAACAGTCCCCAAACTTGTAATATAACTAAAATAAGGAAAATCGGGATAAAATTATGGCCTAACCATAACCTGGCCCGCATACTACGGGAGTACCGTATTATGGACGTAGACACTTCAGCACAGTGGTTCTCAATCTTTTTTTCAAGCGACCCAAATTATTACCCAATAATTATGCCTTAAGTGGTCGCAAATTAACTGATGTTTTTACGCTGTGATACTTCCCATACATACGATAACTATTTAGCCACACTTAAAATATAAAGCAAACAATTGAATCAACTAGAAAATAAAAGCAGTAAGTTTGGGTTTTTTTTTCGAAAAAACAGGCGAAAATTTTTTCCGGATACACAATTTCGGATCGCGACCTAAAGGTTGAAAACCCTGCTTTAGCATACTCTTCCATACTCTCTGATGGAATGACGTTTCTTCTAACATGGTAAGCTTGGCTCAAGCTCCACTAATACGTCACAGCTCCGTGGCTCCAGACTTTGACTTCAGCATCGGCTCACAAGGTCTAGTTTCAACAGATACAACACAACGCGTGGTCGTATTAGAGCTCATAAAAAGCCAATTTTTGGTTCAATTGTGTACTCACTAGTACTCACTCTCATGACTTTAAAGAAATTCAGCATTTTATGACATTTTAGTAGTCGCTTATAACTGATTGTGATCACGTGCTCGACGTACTCCAAGAAAAGGAAAAATCACTGGTGTCCAAATTAAAACCGTTTTGTGGCTTGTTGATTGAAGATAGGTAAACTTGACGAAAGACAGTTAGACTCGCTATTTATGTGGGACCATTAATTACTATTAGTATTTTATTGTTAAAATAGCATTTAAGTATTGTGTAATCTGCATATAACGACAGCAAACTTTCAAATAATTTATGGCGGGAACGATAATTTTATCACCTATTAGCAAACAATGCCGTAAAGTTTGTTGTGTAATTTCATTGGTTGCCATCATATCATAAACCAATCAAATAATGGAGGGCGTGGTCAACTTTGATTTATAACTGTCGCGCAATAATGCCTAGTTAGCTCGAAAATAGCAAGGTCATTCACCTTCTTGCTGATTCAGGCATGTGCCATGCCTCAACAACTTAAATAATAGCATTTCAAGCACGTCTCGAACTTCACTAAAAAATAGACTTGGCATAAAACTGCAAACTGGCAATTAAACTTCTAAAAATCGCTGGCAGTATACTTTATTTTACTTCGAATTACGATAATAGTCGCAAAAAATAAACGGTTGAAAAGTAATTGTTTATTGAACGCTACTAAACACTTTTAAAATTGATTGTAAACCTGGGGTTTGAGTCAAATATAATCGCTGCGATATCTGTTATTTCGACGGCTAAATCTTTAACATGAATCCCATAAATTCCTTCTGTTTTGATATGTTGGTTAAGTATAGCATAAAACTGCTGTTCTTTTTTATTTTTATAATACTATCTTGTTCAAGCATCCTTGTGGCAAAAGCTGCATAAAAATCCAAAGAAAGACGTAGACGAAGAGAAGGGTTTTGAATCAATACCTCAGTATTCCCTTATTTGATATGTTGTAAAAAATGTTGAGTATTTGGCCAATGTTCATTCTCTTTGGAAATCCAATCGCTCTTTCAACACGACATTTTGTATTATACTTTTACCGCTTGGAGTAAATACGACATTACACATTGGTGATATGTAATAAATACATTCAATGAGTTTAAGGGCTCAATTTGAGCTCAAGATGTGAGAAACTTCATAAATGATATGAATTTTTATATTTCGGTTGAATTTCACTAATTACAACTCTCATGTGCATACGGCTTGAAGCATATGTAAATATAGAACTAAATGATTAAATATGTCTGTTGCAGAATATACGAACTTCGACTGATGATGGATTTCAACGGGAACAACAGAGGATTCGCTTTTGTGAAATACTGCGCACAGAACGAAGCCAAACGAGCTCTGAAGGAATTGAATAATTTAGAAATTAGAAAAGGAAGGCTTCTCGGTGTCTGCAAAAGTGTGGATAATTGCAGGTATTATTGTCTCACTTGCCAAAAATATAAAAATTTGCCATAAACGCTACTATTTTTTACAATTTCCTGGAAATAGAAGCAAAGTTTAAACAGGTATACATTCCCAGTGACTAACTTGTGAAGAGCTTTAGCAAATGACATCTATTGTTATATAAGTTTGCTCAAAGCAAGATTTCCAAGTCCTTTACTAAAAGTGGAAAGAGTTTAAGAGTTGTAAGCGGCCACTGTCGCATTAATAGATATATATATAGAGATTTACCATTACGTCGTGAGTGCATAGCGTTTGGTACGAGGCTTGTAACAAAACAATTAAGCACAGCTAAAGAAGAAACTAGGGTACTCTCCTATTGCACTAGTTATAACAAATTTACTCTTTTTTATTTCGTGCAGATCTTAACATACATTATTCCTTCAACATTATCTGGCCAAAATTTACCACATTTCACAATTAATTAAGTCAGCGAATTTAAAAATCGATCACAAAATTATCGTTAGTACAACGCAACTTTTTTATAGCGTCAGTGTTATGCAATGTTTACATAGGCATGCCACGTAAACGGCTATTTTAATTTATGATATTATGTAGACAGCAATGCTATATTATAGCGAGGGCTATAATTCGTAGCTTTTGAATAAAATTTGTATTGTACAAAATATATAACGAATATATTGAAGCGTATTATAAATTTAAAATTTTAATTTATTTGTATCTGGAATATTCATTATATTCATTTTTAAAAAAACTTTGGAAACTTCACTCTAGAAAGCAGTTGATAAAAAGAAAACCAGTTTAATTTAGGACACATATTGGAACAAAAATTATACTAACTTTAACAGTTTAAACGCAGAGCCAATATTCGTTTTTAATGACCACAATGACTGAGAATAGATTCGATTTCACGGTCTTTACCCTTCCAGTGATAACCGTAACTTGGCAAAGTTCTTATTTCTAGAACAAATGTGGATACCTCGCTTAGAAATTAAGTTTCTTAAAATATTGTTTCATCAATTTTTCAGATTATTTGTCGGTGGAATTCCAAAAAGCAAACAAAAGAAGGAAATTCTGATCGAGATGCAGAAACTCACGGAAGGAGTCGTGAATGCGATTGTTTACCCCTCAGCTGCCGATAAAGCTAAAAACAGAGGTTTTGCTTTCGTTGAGTATCAAGACCATCACACTGCTGCAATGGCCAGAAGGTTTGTTTGCTTACGTTTATCAGAAGTGAATTCATGTGGGTTGCTTTTTTAAGGCCTGCATGCGGGGTTAGAGATTGAAATTGTGGATCAAATGAAGATGCCTCTACCCCAAAAGTATCATATGTAGACCCCCCATCAACCTAAAGTAGGCTATCATATAAAGATCCTCCCCGAAGAATAGACTATGTGCGAATCGCAAATTCCTATAACGTATGACGCTTGCATTGGCCCATGATTCTTGCTTGTAGAATTAAAAAAAGGGTGTATTAGTGACAGGATTTTTAATATGAATATTTTGAATTGGCCACTGGATCGAGACAATTTTATCAAGTTATGTCTGAGGACGTACTTCGTTATATTATCAAGGAGCGAAAGCATATACCAGCTAGATATGCATGTACTAAGTGTTTTATGTGTGTTGAACTGGAATTTCTATGACGCCGCACACTTGGGTTGGCTTCTTTGTGATTAAGTAAAACCGCGTTGTAGCGTTCAACGATGGAATTTATTTAGTTATCAGTACTGAATCCATATATCAGCTATAGATACCTATTTAGTGAGATTTGTTCACGATTTTGGCTCAATCTAATTCTGCGTTGGCATCTTTTTGCGGCTTCGGTTGACATGAATTATTATTGTTTGTGTTTACAATGTTTCATGCACGACGAAAATAAATTATCTGAATCTTGATGATTAAGTAAATGCGCGGCTTACGGCAAAATTTACAATAGCTTTTATTCTTGTTATTAGAATTATAGAAAATAGTTCTAGCCGGAGAGTTTGTTACAATTAAACTCTGATTTGGACCCTACTCCACGATTATTTTGTCAATAGTTTGACTGGGGAATTTTTAGTTCAAGACAATTATTCCATTTGACATTATATATGCTTTTCCTAAACCTTATAGCGTTTAATTATTTTTCAATTTATTTTTACTTTCTATTTCCAGGAAACTCATGCACAACCGTCCTCAACTTTGGGGTCACCAGATTGCCGTAGATTGGGCGGAACCGGAAGTCGAGGTCGATGATGACGTCATGGCACAAGTTAAAATTTTGTACATAAGAAATTTGATGCTGAACACAACGGATGAATCTTTGGAAAAGGTGGGGTATTCCAAATTTTATTCATAAAACGTCAAGTTCCACCGGTATTTTCTCTGATATTTTTAATAGTTCATTTGCCGCATTCATGAGGAAACACTATCCCTGAATTGTACTGACTTAGACATTTGCTCTTGTGATTTGCCCAGTTCCACATTAAAGTGTTTCTACGTGTTTAAATACATTTTTCATTATTGTGAATTCTGAAAGTCTGCCTCAGTTTTGGAGTCTAGAATGATCTGCTGATGGGTTAACATTTTCAGTCTTGTAGACACTAAGGCAGTAGTCCCCTACATTTTTCGTTAAATTCGTCCCATTACCTATGTTGGGACTTTTTATGCGTCCCTCGCTATGCATAAAAACTACTTTAATTGTTAAATCTTAAATGAATCCTGGGATAGGTTTATGTTCATTTCGAACTACCGCTTTTGTGCGATTCATGTTGTTTTTAATACGAACATAAATAAAGGAGAATAACGAGAATATCGGTTGGAAACCGAAGACTTATCGATCGATAGTTAGGGGATCCCCCAAAACAGAAACTGCAGTTTCGATTCATCCGCTCTTGTAACTTGCGCACTGCGCATCGCACACACACACTCGGCGGGTTTCAAAATTCTCTCGCTTTACAAAAATCTAGATCACTATATCAATAATTGATTGATAACTCGCTAATTATACGACATAATTCGCCCAAAATCAATAGGCTACTGGTCCGAGATAAGATGAATGCACATGCAAAATCTGGAGCAGATTCAATCTCGCTTTCGTGAGATATCGCGTGCATCTAACAGACACACAGACAGACATACATACAGACAGACATACATACATACAGACAGACATACATACAGACAAATACCTATCAATATACTTACCGATCTTAAGATCGATAAGTAATAATAAGGATTTAATAAATATCACTAATATTAGTACTACAACAAATACAAAGCAATACCCCTCCCGCCCCATAACAACGGGGAATTTCTTCCCGATTGGGAAACATGGAACTGAGGTTTCTTGATTCTAGATTCTAGAACAAGGATCTATGATGTGACTATCAGTATCCGATCGAAAACTACTTAGTTTGCTCAGCATACTTGTTGAAACTGACTCCCATCCAAATCGGCATCTATGAAGATAAAATAAGATTTTCATATTTACTATGGGATAGAAGAAAGCCGATAAGACGACTCTATCATTAGGCAAACCACGGCTAGTCGTCCGGCGACACGGTTCCAATCTATGAGAATAGTTAGCCATTTTTTTTCAGATATGACTAGGTATAATAAGCTAACCTATTATCGACTATTATTCGATTTCTAGGTTTTCAAAGAAGTAATCCCGGCACCAGGTGCAATTGAACGCGTGAAGAAGATTCGAGATTACGCATTCATCCATTTTAACACTCGTGAAAACGCATTGAAAAGCATGCGAGCATTACAAGGGCACCTGCTTGACGGAGCGCCAATGGAGATATCGTTGGCTAAACCAGTTGACAGGGAGACATATGTCAGGTAATTAATACGAGGTTGACAAAATTGAAATAATCCGTAACGTTGCATCTAATATGGCCCTACTTCTTACGTCTCAGTAGCTGATTGTCCAGAGAGATGGTGTGAAAACACCACACAGAGCAATGCATTTTTGAATTGTTTTGGCAAATTCGGTATTCATCATACAATCATAACAAGCATTAGATTCACTACAAAAAGGGTGAAAATGTTTGTAATTTTTGATGGTGCATTGGACTATCCACCGCTACAATTTGTTTTCATTTAACAATTTCGTTTATTAACTATTCATTTAGATTTTTAATATTTGTCTGAATATTTTCCCCGGACAATATTTAATAACACAGCACTAAGTTGTCTAATATTGAAAAGCTCTAGTTTTTAAGTCTAACTAATTCAACATATTTGGGTCAAGGGCAGATATGGGTTCAGTCATACACGACTAATATATTGAAGCTACCATCTAAATGTCATTTATTCTTTTTTTTTTAGATATACGCGTGCTTCAAACCGCCAAGCACTCACAGAAGTCGAAGAGCAGTTAACACCTGCGGCAGCTTATCCTTACGTTCAAGCTCTAGATCCGGCAACTGCTGCTTCGCTGGCATATCAAACATATCCTGGCACCATATATTACCCTTACGGCGCCACGCCAGGCATGCCAGGGATGCAAGTAGCGCAACGTATTCCAACTACAATTCCAGGGCGTCCGATTCAAATAGGCACTGTGCCACAAATCGGTGCCGCTGGGGTACCGCTTGGAATTCCGGGCGCAACGTCAGGCATTCCTGGTGGCGTTGGCGTGGGTCGTGGGGTCGCCGGTAGAGGTCGTGCAAGAGGAGTGGCGGGTGCAAGAACAATGCAGCAACGTGGATACTTCGGGCGCGGGTATGCGACTTCTTCCCCCGATGTGACATTGCTTGGTGGGGATGTTTTGCAACATCAGGTGTGCAATTACTCAACGAATCTCAATAAATCATTCGTATAATACTGAAGAAAACAAAACCTGATCTTTCTTTTAATTCTAATCATATCCCCTTTTTCTAATTCTCTGCATTCTCCTCATCATTTTATCTCTCTCACCCTATTCAATCTCCTCACCTGTTTCACCCTCTCAACCTCCATCATCTTCCGCATCACATTAATCCTCTCAATCATGATTCTCCTCACTAATCTTTCACTCTTCCCATCTTCTTTTTATTCTTCTCGTGCTTCTTCGAATTGTCATCATACTCTCCATTCTCCGCAAGATCTTTATATTTTATTAAATTCGTCAGCCTCATTCTCATTTTCATCTCCCTCATCCTTCCCATTTCCTAATTCTCTTCATTTTTGCCAACCTCCTCATCCCTTTTTATCAGAATCGTTCTCTCATTGATATACCTCATTCATTTATATCACCCGCCTTATCTTCATTTTTTCGTTTTCTGAGCCTGGTCATCTCTTGTCCTTTAAAGCTTCATCATTTTCTCCATTTTTTGCATTCCTTCCATTTTCCCAGTTTTTTCAATTTTTTTTCATCGTTCTCCCCTCCATCTCTTCCTTTTCAGCATTCTCGTTTTTCAACCTCAATACGCCCTTATTCTCCCATTCGCCATCATCCCCGTCTTCATCATCTTTGCCAACTTCCTTATTAATTTCATCCCCAAATCTCTTTTAATCCTTATCATCTTCGTCAGCTTTTCTGTGTTTGATCCTGTTTATTAGCTTACCACGCATTACACACCTTCAACCAGTTTTCTTCGGTATTATACATCTGCACAATTAAATGTGCATTACAATTACAAATGATTCAAAATATATTTAGTTATCTGTGTTTTTCTCAGCAATCAGACAAAATGTCAACAGAACTGACCTATACATTAATTTTGAATTGAATTTTCATTTATTAGACCAAATGCTTGATAGTTTGTTCATACTAATATACAAACAGTAAAAATAGAATTTCGTTTTGGTTTTCAAAAGTAACTGAAGCATAGCCAAAATCAACCAGGTGTATCATTCTGTCTAAAATTTGTTCATTTTGCTCTGATTGTTGAGATGTTTAATTTACAAATCTGACTGGGTAGTGCTAATAACCAAACGTTAAGAACAATTACTATGCTAACAATAAATTATAAACGAATAAAAAGACTAATCCGTAGCGCCGAGAACACTTAATCCATAATCAAAATTCCATTATTAAGCGAAGCTTTTCACCGTACCGATTTCTATCGCATGTCCATGTATTACCGTAATCTATTAATACGCCGCATAACATACAATTCCAAAGTTCAGACGCATCTGCATGACTTACGCATAGAGAGATAGCCTACTGGTTAGAAACGTATTTGGCCTCATAATTGCATTTTTTTTATTTCCCTCCAAATTTTCATTCCCACATATGTCAATTGGGTGTTCAATTTTGCTCATTCAGCGTTTTATAAGAACATTATATAATTTGGATTCAAATAATTTGTCAAACATTCTATTCAACTTAAAAAGCTATATATACGAATAACATAATTCGTTTGCTAGTTACCCATTTTTTCAATTTAATTCGCGTTTAAAATATAAAATTTTAATATAGAAGCAAAAATCTGTCCTTACCCAAACTTTTTTAAAACTCGATAAAAATTTGGTTTGCAAAGCTTTTATTTTAATCTATGAAAGATCACAATAATACAAATATGCACTCAGCAGATGACATTTATATATGGAAGTATTGTGACGTCATAAGGGGTCAACTTATATACAAAGGTATCGATATTTTATCGTGTTGTTTTGTGTCGTTCTAATAAAAAACATCAATTTTTCGTTTCTACCTAATTATAATGTTAATATTACTTTTAATTCGACGTTTAAATTGCAAATTATTACGTTATTACGTTATAATTACGCTTTTACGTTATTTTGTTAACTCATACTGGTAATTACGCCATTTGCTTCCACCAACACAGGGGTAATTTAAAACGGGTAATTCCCCACGGGTAATTCCCTGTTCTGGGTAATTCATAATTTATTAAGGCTTTGGCTGACGTAATCTAAGACACAATAAATGTAGTAGTAGCCTATGTATATTTCCTGTATAGTTTAGCTTTTATGTTTTTTTATTTGGAATGCAAGGGAATAGACTTTGAGTTATTGGTTGTAACTTTAGCCTCAATGAGTACTTGGAATTTTTAATTTTCAAATTGAGAGAAAAAAGTGAAATTTAGGAGTAATTTGACTTCGGCTGGCTTCTTGTTTGGTTTCGAGTTACATATTATTCTTGGAATATCTTGCACTTTCGAGGTCGATAGACACAATTTGAAATTTTGCATTTTAAGAAATTTTGTTATATCACAATAAAAATGTAAATGCCTGCTTGGAGAGTGTCGTGAATTTTTGATTGGTTGCTCAAAAAGTCATATATTTATAAAGCAGCATACATGAAATTATAAAGAAGTATAATGAAAACCAAATTATCCCAACGACGTATTTAATGTTTGGCGCAAGGCGATTTACTGTTATAGTACAGAAGTAGCGTTCTCCTCACTCCCTATCAAGATTCTTTTTGGATCATATAGACCTACAGGAGAAGCCACCTAAAAGTAAGACTTGGACAAAATATGCTAGCAGTTCCAATACAGCTTCATTATTTTAAATTCCAGTCTAGATATAAATCATAGCGCTTCTTCACATAATATAGACGAATAATTGTTTTCCTCAGATACGGGATGATGTACTACCGAAGACAACCTCTGTGGCATCCCCCTCCACCGCAGGTAATTGAGATAAGTATTAAGAAAAGTTTTATTGATTTAAGCTCTGCGTTCCCGGAGTTTAATGGTGCATGAAATAGAATAAAAACTAAACGTCGACATTCAAATAAAAATAAACGTCGACAAAAGCTCCTACGTCGCAAAGGAATATGGTGTCGTCCTACGTCTCAAAGAAATACCAGTTGAAATGGTCATCTAAATGCCGCGGACACTACATAAAGCATTCCGTGATAATTGCTAATATTCTGCTTGCCAGTCCCAACGTTTGTTTACTTGTCTCCCCCAGGTGAACCGAATCGTTTTGTTGTTAGGTTGTTCTTGTTCATTGACACGTTTTAAAGAAATCGCTTTTCTCTTTGATTACTGGACCAAGGTTAAGGATGGAATTTTTCTCCAGAAGGCTATTACTTTTATTTTTTTGCTATGACGTCATCAAAATTATGTGGCGCTACGTGTCCATATATTTGACCATAGCTCTCTTGTTTTTTAAATATTCTTTTGTACGAAATCTCATCGAAAATTTGATTTTTTGTTTTTATTTCAGGGAGTCTCGGAGTCAGTGGGGCGGGACGTGAAATACGACTTACTGCCCGATATGGAGCTCATCCCTATCAGTCCCCAGTCCATCAAGCACAACAACCAGCAACGGAAGTCGTCAGTTCAGGTAAGTTCTACAGCAGTGGCGGTCTATGTTTTTAAACCAAGGGCCAAAATTTTAGCTTGCCTAGACTGGCGAGCCATGTAAGCTTAAGTGTGACGTGAAAAGCTACATTTTATGAACAAAATTTTATTATAGTGTTACTAACGCAAATTTGGAAACCAATAATCCTTGTGCCAAAACTGAATTTAGTCGCAAACTCATTAAATTTTTAGTTTTGTTTGGTTGTGGTAGCATCATGCGGGCCAGATTGAATTACACAACGGATTGAATTACTTTTCCATAGGCTTCCTTTTAACTGCCCGTTTCGAAGTAATAATAACGAGCAGATTGCTTGGTTGTGTGATAAATTCTTTAATTAAAAACGGAAACGATAAAATTAATAAGAAGATGCGGTAAAACAGTAAAATTATTTTACTCAAGATTGGGGCGGATACTTGCTTGTGACGGCTGTGGTTCTTAAATTAATTAGAATCATTGAACTCAATTCTGAGACAATCTATCTCAAGCCCGACAATACAATTGAAACTTGACCACAATTCCAAATATATATATTTATGTTAAAACTTGAATTTTGAGAATATATAAAATTCTGACTAGACTTGACAAATTCTAAAAGGTTTCTAGCTGAGGAATAAGGTTCATGGATCTCGTTATTTGTATTGGAATAAAATTCATAAAATTTATAATTTATTTTCATAATACCCTCGAACACTAAATGCTCTAGTTAGTACATAGTTGCGGATCGCCGTATCCAATACTAAATGGTTGTGTCCTAAGTTCCCTCTAATGTGCGCAGCTGTGCGCACGCGCAAATGGCCGAGAATCCCCGCGCAGTACTTTCGTTTTGCCGCGCACTGCATAAGTCTTGACAATTCTGTGTTTGTTTAAAATGTTGTGTTCTTTTCTATTTTTTCTAACCTTCCGCGCAGACCTTTTTTGGAGCTCACATGGCCTTATATTCTGCGCAACTAAGCAAGCTCTTGGAGGGAATGTTGGCATGTGTCTCAATTCCGCTTAAACATATGGAGATATAATAGGTAATTTTGCTGCCACGGAATTCACTACATGCTTTTCCAACGTTCCAAGCTTTGGCTTTGCTGTTCTTACAATCCCTTGTATATTAACCCCCTTCCCCCACTCCCAAAAAACTAGAGTAGCTTTTCATTGTTAGGTATTAGCGGGCAATTGTAGGGGCCCTTTTTGAGTGTACCGGCGCGATAAGAGTCGCATGAACAATTTAAAACAAATGAATACCAAGCGATATTTACTGGCATATTTTGATTTTCAACATTTGATATATTTTCCTATTATTTCAGTTGTTGGAGGAATTGTGCAAGAAGAAGCATTTGGGGATCCCGGATTACAAACTGCACTCGGTAGATGGCCAACAACCGAATGGCCAACAACTTTATATTTACCGGGTATGTTTTGTAATACAAATTTTACTTATTCGCTCAGTTCTAAGACGCACGGGGTTATGGCATTTAACTCTGCTTTATATTATACATTCAAACTCTTTCGTTTGGGCCGAAGGCGTTCGAGAATTTTTCTATACTATCACCAAAAGTCCACGCCGTGGTAAACAATCTCACAGTTCAACCCAACCCACTATCAACATATAGGGTGTAATGGGATTATGCCAACAAAAAGATTTTCTTTCCAAATAGTCAACCACGCGTATGCATTAAAAATCCCCACGATCATCGAACCGGTGTTACGCCTAGCTGAGAGAATGTGTCTTAATTAATTAATTAGTGGTATTAAACTGTTATAAATGTGAATGTATGGAGATTTAATCGTCTACCTCTACAGTTTGTTTCTCCAACGTTAATTCTTTACTTAGAGTCAAATTTAAACAATACCATGAAAGTCAATGAACCAATTAACTGAAAATACAAAGTACCTGATCATAAACAAGAGAGCAACGCTCAAATATATGGACACATGGACTAGAGCGAAGCAGGGTTTACTTTTGACGTTACCGGTACCGTACCCTCAAAAAGTTCCGGGTTTTCAGTCGCAAGAATTTTCACAGTCAGCCGTCACACTTGGCTGATTAAAAACCGTGTTCCCATAATTAAAAATTAATACAGCGCTATTTTGGATGAAATATTAGATCTCATAAGATTCATAGAAAATTCAGGAATAAATGAAAGTGATAGCCTTCTGGCAAAAAAATCAATCTTGAACCACTGAAAATTCCAAAGCAATTGGTCCAGTATTCGAAGAGAAAAGCGATTTTTTAATGATAATGACGAAAGAAAATAACATTAACAACAAAATTTTGAAACGATCGTTATGGCCACTAAACGTGTCCAATTATATTTCACAGGTGTCAATACCGGGCTTGTCCAACAGCCAATTGTCGCAGCAGCAGGGTCAGCATACGCCACCAATCAGCAGCCTCAACCAACCCTTGCAGCAGCAGCGCCAGCTATCCAGCCCCAGGCAGTTCACCCCTACCAAATTGTCTACCTCCCTTGAGATGGCAAAAGAGATTGCTGCTGAGTATGTACTTCAAATGATCAATCGTCAGGAGATTCCTGTTTCTGCAAGAAATGGAGACTCTAGCAATCAAATTGATATACCTACTATGTTTTATAGCAGCCCTCCCCCTGTTATTTCAACCAATGGTTTGCATTCCCAATATGGCGGCGAAGGTCAGCACTTTAGCAATGGTTTTGTTCCTCACGTCAACGGCTTATACAACGGCAATGCGTCACATGGCGAAGGTTATTCCTCCTATTAATTGAATGTCCAAAAAATGGATAAAGTTGAAAAATGTTACTTATTTACTGGCATTTAGTAGTTATGTGATAAAACAGCCTTTTTTGGACAATCTTTCTAACTAAGCCTTTGCTATACATGTACTTCAGTAACAATAAATCGAACTTTTTCATATATAATTAACAATAGTACAGGTTTATTTGAATGTTCATTGATTCGCAATATTATCTTATTTCGTTTCTTGTCCCCTAATAAGTACAGATTTATCAATAAATGAGATATGTCGCTCCAGATAGATTGATTAAAAAAGTACTTTGCGCAGTTTTGCCAATTTTGAGATGAAAACTGTTGTTTCAATAACTAATATTTATGCCAGTAAAAAATGTTCCATTTGTACATTGTGTGAAAAGTAGCTTTGGTGTGCATAATTATAATTTTTTGAATTGAATTATTTTAGTGATGTTGTCGATTATTTTGTCTATATTGGCTTTTAAAATATTTGTAATCACCTTCAGCCATACCCAGGGTAACATCGATTGATATGGTAGCCCATATTCCAAGTTCCAAGCTCAAAATGAAAGATCTGAGTGTATCGATTTTCAAGCAAATATTTGAGTGCAATCTCGTTCGCTTAGAATATTTTGTGTAAATGCGGTGGGATCGGTCATTAACACTATTAGACCAACATGCTCATCTTGTAGACTGGTTATAGCTTTTGCGAAAAATCTCTCTCGCGAACGACCAACTTTGCAATGAGAAAAGCGAAGTTTAAGACGTTGCCTAAAATTTATTTTTATACATATAAATAAATCTTTGGAAGTTGAACAAAATTAACAGCTATAGTTCATTTCTTAAACGACTTGAGTATTCTAAAATTGGCACAGTCTATAGTCATAGATATGTGAATGGTTGAGATGGTTTTTTAATACATGCGGTGCTTGTGTGATTCTAATCGTAATAGATTGTGAAGACATTGATTATTATATTTTTTGCTTTGTAAATAGCAAATACAATTTTTGTCTCATTATCTGTGATATTTTTTTGCCAAATTTTGGAATCTTCAGCTTTCAAAATTTCGTAGAGAATAAACATATATTAAACGTGAAATAAAGGTACGGTAGGTATCAGAAACATCTATTTTTCTCATAATTTGGGAAATTTAATTCCACGTTTCGAAATTCTCTATCTTTAACTTTTTAGGGAATAAAGATGTAAAACAATAAAAGCAATATCAAATATAGTCAATATTTAGAAATATCTACAATAGGCTAATGAAGCGCAACTTTGTCACATTCATTTCATTCAGGAAAATCTGATTCACACCAAATTTTTATTACATATTTTATTACTCTGAAAAGAAGCGCCAAAATATCACTGTACAATTATTATCATCAGTTTACTATGAAAGACAAATTACGCTGTCAGATCTATTCTGCATATTAGCTTTTTGTTTCAATGTTTTATTAATTTCTCTCTAATTTTTAGTATCGTACTTTTAACTTTGCTATGTACATGACGTTATCATATTGATTAAGTCATTACATTGGTGACGGCATATCATTTTGTTTTATTTTGATTATTTTTATTCGCTCTTTATGATTTTGCTTCATATAAATTTTTAGCGGTACTACTGCAATTGATCTTGTACGTAACCAGTACAGGCATATTCGTTTATTTTATGAAGATATGACCAAATACGGGTTATTGTGGGTTATTTATTATTTTCAAAATATAATTATCAAATTTCTTAGTTTATGAACATTTATGAACTAATGAAACTATAATCTGAACTTCTCTGTTAAATAATTCCAGGAACATTGTTAATGTTATCATTATAAAGGGGCGTAGCCAAGGGGATTGGTGTCGAGAGTCGGAGTCTCTTTTGAAATGTAACTAGTGGTTTAACTTTAGAAACTCCCCCCCTCCCCTCCCCTCTTGGGAATTCCTGACTACGGCTCTTTCATTATATTCCAACTGAATTTAACGAATTCTTAATCGACTGATAGGTCAATCAATATATAGATAAAATTATCAAATGAATAGCCTCTTATTAAACATTTTATATATTATATTCTAGATAACAGTGGGTCATAATATCTAGTGTGCCAATAGTTGCCTTGATTTAAGCGATAATTTTCGCATATTTCAGGTTTATTTTAAGGATCTCCCAATTCCGATAATTTAGTTTCAGAAAATTTCATATGTTGTATTATATTATTTGATACTTTTTAAAAATGGATAATTTTTGCATATTTCAAGTTTATTGTAGAGAGCTTCCACCGATATTATATATTTCAAAAATTTGTTGTGTTGTATTATGTGATTTAGCTGTTCTAAAAAACTTCCAATTTAACACGATGACTCTGTGGAAATTATATATTGTACTTAACAATAATCTAAAATTTTCAAACAGTTTTTGTGAAACATTTCGCTTGTGCTTATTCCTTAGTCATTCCCAATTATGCCTTCGCTTTATTAAGAATTTATACATCATCGGAATTAATCGGTGTACTTTAAAATTTCCGGATATGATATTTATCCTATGGCCCTTAATTAGTCAATTCCAAAAAAATTTACCCTTTTATTTTATCACGATAAAAATTAATCAATTGAACAGAATTCTTTATGCTTTTTGCCTTCATGACATGTAAATGCTCGTTAAATTTTGCAGAAATATATAGGTATTTTGCTTATTTTAAAAATGGGCGATGCAGAAAAACTGCCGTGTGGAATTTGTACAAATATAAAATTCACTAATAATTGACATATATTTGTACGATATATTAGACTTTGATTTTAAAAAATCTCGACTTGAACGTCAATTTTCTATCTGTCTATACTGATACCGATGCCTGGAACACAAGGCCAATCCTAGCAGATAGCAAATCTGTTTTCATAATAAATCTTTGACACTGAAAATAATTCATATTGCCTATTCCTAACAGTTCTAGGATGTAATAAATATTTTAAATATTTATCAAACAAACTACTTTTATAATGCTTCAACTAGTACTCTAAATGTGCCTTACAGAATCTTGGGTATATTTGCTGATGTTTAATCGGACAGTCGTGGTAATTTTTGATCTATATAGTATAGGAAACTATATTCTTTGTATGCTTTCATACACTTTTTATTTTTTGCTATTTTATTTTAAATGTAGCTTTTTTTATTTTTTGCCAAACGTTCCATTTCTGTGACTTTTCCAATTTCTTTTAACGAAAATTTTAGATTTCTTAGAACCTAATAAATCTGTCGTAAATTTTCAAAATCCAAGGGATAATTCGGTAAATTTCAATAATTAAATTAAAGATATTTTTTTATTCGAAGAGTTTATTCAAATGATTTTATATTAAAGTTTTACTCAGACTAATAGGGTTTTAAAATATAGAGTAAAACATGCAAATTTAACATCTTTGGATGATTTTTTACATCCTTAGTCAGGAATATGAGTCATTTATTGTGTCCAATTTACTAGAGGATGCGAGTTAAATTTACAGTTTTCTCGTACAAATTACGCTGAAAACTGGAAGGCTTTTTTATATTTTCCAAGTTTCATTTTTCTGTCGTTCAGAGCAATTCAAAATTGTGACATGATTAATTGTCTAATTATGATGTCATTAGTAATGACGCGATGTCGATTATGAGCAATAGGTTGTAAGCAATTATCAATACCTTATCATTGTGTGAAATAATCAATATGTGTGCGCGTGAATTAATTGTAAATAAATAAAACGGTTGAAATGTGTTTTTGTATTTACAACAGGTTACGTTAGGGACGGGCCAAAACACTGCCCGCGGGTCGCCAAAGAATTTTGCCCCTCTCTTGCTCTTTGAGAAAGTTGTTAAAAAAATTTTGTAACTAAATACAGACTTCAGATTTGTCGTTTAACTTTATTTAAAATCTCTAAACTCTCTATTTTTTACCCGTCATCTTTCCCTACTCTTTCTTAAAAAAACTTTATTTTCGGATCTTTTACAGATTCAATTTAACTAAAGGTAACTAACTACACGATATGGAATTAGGTAAATTCAACCATTTTTTTATACTGATACACTTTGCGAAAACAAATCCCGAATAAAGCCTTTGCTAAATAAACTTTGCCCATCCCTTGGGTTGTTAGGCTTTGGCCTCTCGCGCAAAAGAAACATTTGGTTAAAAAGCGAGTAACTTACGTTTATTCGTGCAAATTGAGGTAGGAATTCGCGTTTGCTTGATAAATTAAGTTAAATTATAGACATACTAACTGTAATGGCTTGCAAGGTGACTCAGATTCTTACTTGTACTGTGAGTCATTATGTTAACTTTTCTTTATGGTTCAGTCATGCGTCGAAAGTTGAACTAGTGCTATTGGCGAATTTCGAATACCTGATGATTGCAAAGTAGAATAGAATATTTCTTTCAAATCGAATCGAATCTCGAATATTTGTTAGATATTCAAATGTATGTGCCTTTTTTGTGATGGGTCTTCAAAACACATATATTACTGAAAATGTAGAATCCATCACTTAGTCTAGACGGTTTTCTTAGCGTTCACACACATAAAGAAATATGTTTCATCAATACGTGAGAAATCAACCTCGGCCTTTGTGCGCCAAATACAAGTCAAGACGGCTGCGATTCCAAATTTCCTTTTAAACCGATTTGAATAATTTATTATTTGATTTGAAATGCCCAGCCCTACTAGTGCCAGAGTGAGTCAAAATATATAAAATTTGCCTGAACCGGTTAGTGTTAATGACAATTAATCACACCAGTGGGCATGATTTTAGCATGGGTAGATCAACATATACAATGTAGCATAACACGGTATATATTTCAAACAAGGGTTTGCACAAAGGCATAAACGAGAATATCGATTAGAGACCGAAGACTTATCGATCGAAAGTTTGGGGATCCCCCAAAACAGCGCTCTTACTCCATAGTGACACCTTGTGTCCTACCACTAATTAATTAATAACTCGCTAATTATACGACATAATTCATTCAAAATCAATAGGCTTCTGGTCCGACATATGATGAATGCACATGCAAAATCTGGAGCAGAATCAATCTTGCTTTCGTGAGATATCGCGTGCATCTAACAGACAGACATACATACAGGCAGACAGACAGACAAATATCTATCAACATACTTACCGATTATAATCAATAAGTAACAAGAGGGGGAATCGGCTTCGTATCTATAAACGCTCTTTAGACCCTCAAGACTCTCAAAAATCTACGTTTTCCGGTCTACTGTCGGACGCGCTAGCTGTCACGATATAACTTGGCAATCGCAAATTTCAGACCGCGAATTGCTTCACCCACTCAAGGGGTGTATATTTCAGCGACACTCAATTTAAAAACCTATTTTTAATTTTAAAAATATGTTTCAGTAAATTTTAATTTTCAAGACAACTTTATTACGACGTGACCTTGCCGAATCCTCAGCCCAGTGTGAATAAGCAAAACTAATTTTAAAGTAGCACATCAAGCAAGTTATCCCCAAGCAAATAAAATGCCCTCAATAGTTTAAAATCGCGCTGTTGGCATCAAAATTTGTTTGCACGGAATAACAAAACATCATTTAATAGAGTTTTTGACACAAGTCGCCTCGGCAATGTGGGCACATTGTGCTAAGCGTTAGGAATACGCTTGCCAACGCACCTCTGATTACCCTGCGTGGGTTCGCAGGTTCAAATCCCATGTGGGGATAGTTATGTGCAAGATAATTACTGGACTCCGCGCCGACGTAGGGTGGTTCATGTAACCGCTGGTCGGCTACAGCTTCCCTCGCCATCACGTCTTTGCTTCCTAAAACAAATAACTGGCAAACTGATTCCACACCCGACATGAACTGGTAACCAGACGAGAAGCCGTGGTTCGTCATATGATTAAGCCGTCTTTTCGACTTTCCTCTCTCTCTCAGGATAAATATGTAAATCCCAAGTCGTTATAGGCAGTAAGAAAATCTTCAATCACATGTATTATACCCACTCATGCGATAAGTCACGTGATTTCCTGATATGAGTGACTCAATTGTGTGCACGCGCATCTCAGCACATTAGCAGGAAATCATAATGCTGAGGCTGATAAATACAAATAGTAGTAAAATAAACCGATATAGAGTGTTAATATACAGTAGCATACAGTTGTTTTATATTATGAATATAGAGAGATTGAGTTTAGTCCTTTAATGTATTACATTCCCTATAGACAAACTTTGCCACTTTCGACTCAAACAGTAAAAATGCAGAACTCCCACAGGCAAGCTTGATAAAGTATATCTATTGAGTTACATGAAATTTCGTTTTCTTTTACAAGATTTTTAGAATTCTCGGAAGCCACAAAAGGAAGCAGCTGGTTTGGTTGAAGAGCGTTTATAGAGGTTTAGCGATATGGTTTCGTTTTGTTTCTATGGAATTGCATTGTGACTAAATTTGTGAAGAGCGATATGAATGTATTAAGCTAGTATTATTCAAGAATTGGTTAGTATTATCGGCTAATCGTTGCTGTTTTACAGGCATACAGGGTAAAGTCAGTTTCTCAATATATTTTAACCAGGTTTGTTGTTTTTTACCTCATTTTAATACATCCGTGAGGGCCCAAACAATATATAGCACCGATAAATTCCTTTGCAATTTTGAAAAAAATTTAAAACTTCAGGGTCGCCTCATATGATCTAATACAAATAAGTTTAGGAGCTAGTTTCGTTCTATTATTATGTGTTTGCATCTCCAAGGGCGCTCTATATATAATAATCAGTATTACTCGAGGAAAAGGTGCGGCTATACGCTGCTGTTTGGTGTAACATTACACGCGGATAAGTTTGCTAGGATGTTAGAAGTTTTAGGTGTTAGTTGTTCAATACCACGGCTTTTTGTGAATTTGGTCTCAGAAACTATGTAAAGTGCAAGCAAGCATATGTAAAGTGTCTTTGAAACCTCACGAGAAATTGTATCGTGCATAGTAATACTCGATAAAATGGTGAGGCTATATGTTGCTGTTTTATATATAATCACATACAGATAAGTTTAGGCGATATTTTGGTTCTATAATTATGTATTTGCATCTCGAAGAGCGTTATGATTATGAATGTGGTAGCTTAGAAGTACTTGCGAAAATGGTGTGATTATGTTTTTCTGTTTTCTGTAAAATCAGATAAGTTGCATTGGCTATTTGGAGTTTTATATTTATAGGGTGTTCTCTACAATTGCTATGGGAAACTCTGTCTAAGCAAGCATGTGCAAACAGTTAGTCGCTTAGTTTTTCGTAGCCTGAGTGTATTTTGATTTTTTTTTTTCAAGAAAATTTGCAAAAAAAGTTTGAATACAATATAATATATAATTCAGCAGTATTTTCATATTAATATTTGTATCGGTGGGCGGAAAGAAAACGAATATAACGAGCCACGGGCGCTCGGTCGGTTGCCCTTCGGATTGAGGATATTGGCTTACCTCATACTTTTGCGGTATGTTTGTGATTGGATACTATGAAGGAAGCCTTTGCGCAAACAACCCTACTGCCAAGGAGTTCAGCCTTCCTCTAAGGTGGGAAATTACCTTTCTGAGTGGGCCAGTTACAGATATTAGACTTGATTTATGGACTGGGTGCTCAAAACTTAATATGAAACTATGAATAAAAACAGTTCATTTACAAATGACTAGCGTAACAGTTAATGTACAACAGACAGCTAGCGTACCAAGTGGCGAATTATATTCAGGTATAGATAATACATGGGGAATTACTGTCTATATTTTAGCCCACAATTCGTTATTTTCAACGCAAATTTATACCCATAAAAACTATAGTCGTAATTTCTACAGGCACAAGTAAGCCGGATGAAACCCTTTGGTGGTCTGAATCCGGCCCGCGGGCCCTAATTTACTCACATTTACTTGGTATTCGGGTTAGTGGCGAGAAGTAAGCGTTATAGACATGTCGAAGTAGACTCGTTGGTAAAAAGCAAAGAATAAAAAGTATGTAATTTATCCAACTGCACAAAGTATTTATTGGAGTATAGTTAGTTTCATAAGCGAATCCTTCAAATATCTCACTCAGATTTCATCCAATCAAACGAATCGATCATTGTATCAAGTAGTAGCAAAATACGATGCTATTTTAATGATTTTTGCCTATTACACAAATCAGGTAAAGACAGGAAATGCATCTTCCTTTGTCAGGAAATAAACTTCCGCCAATACACATTCAAGGGTTTGGTCTGAAGTTCATGCTAACAATTGTGTGGCACTTTGGAGTTGTGAGCTCAGTGATTTTAGTTAGGGTTAGGAACTGAAGTATATGACAGGGGTTCTCAAACTGTTAGTTTTATGGATTCGGTGAAGAGTTTGGCTAATATTCACTGAGCTCGACAATAAATTTATAAAAAATAATTAACTATTGGAACTTATACATAATGCCATATTTGAATCACTGCCTCGTTGCCACATTTTGACGTTGCCGTTGTCAAATTTTATTGATGTCCTTATTATTTTTTTGAACAGTTACTAAATTAGCCAAGTTAGTATTCTAATAGGCAGACAAATAGCTGGAGGAAAGATGGGTAAAAAAATAGCTCGCCTGGGTTTCTCTCGGAGAGCCCTGGGATCCGTATGAAACACTTGAAGAACCGATGTTCTATGAAAATGCATTTATGAAAATAAACGCATACACGAGAGGAATCACAACTGGCGCCACTTTGGTATGGTATGACGTGATCCTAATCGCCAACGTGATATCAACTGTGCCAAAGTTTATTCTCAAATGACATTTTCATGAAATTCAGTTCCTAACCCTAATTAAAATCAGTGAAATCCGTATATGAATCAATTTTTATCACCTAAAGTTAATGGTTTTGTAAAACAAAGAGGTCATAGACAAGATTGAGGTTATATAATATTACACTAATTCAATATGGAAAAGGGGACCACGCAAAGTTCTTACAATTTGTGTTCAGGTTTAGTGCATAAATTACTATTTGACAACGTTGGACTTGGGTACTGGTATCATAGATTACGTCCAAACCTGGGTGTAACATATTCAAATGCCGAACAAAAAATATTCCGGTACTTTCAAAAATAGCTTCTAACATATCGTTAAATATCAGTTGCCGTGGTGAATGAGCGTCGTATTAAAATCATATTCAGGAAAGAAGTCGTTTAAAATCTCTAAGGAAGCGGGTTCGCAGTTGATAGTTTCATTCGGATCTTGTTGTGAGCCGTTGCGTGCTGTATGGTTCCGTTCGAATAAGGAATAGGATAGGAGCAAGTTCTAACTTCTCTTCTCTAAAAAACAAGTTATCAGTCGTCAAACTCGGTTCGCTATGAGCTCTCACCCGTTTACTGTCAGTGCGTCAAACAAATAATTATCCGTTCTGCGCTATAATTCTTTATAGTATCAGGAACTCCTCTTGCCTCTTTCGTGATTGCCTAAAATTTCACTCAGTGTTATTATTCTATTGTCTCTGATTGAGAGCGCTTGGCCTTGATTTCAGTCAATTTATCTGAAATATCTTTATTTGTCGGATAGAAAATCTAGTAATACAACAAATATTGATAATTTATTAGAAAGACATCGCATGAACCGGATTACGACGGGAAAATATTTCATATCTATCCATAAGAGAGAAAAGGGGATAAGACGAACTAATCATATGGCGAAACACGGCCTTTTGACGGGTTGTAGCGCTTGCATATGTTTAGTGCATTTTCTGTTATGCGCATATGTATAGTGTCGCATTAGTAATCACAAATAAACACTAGGAGTAGGAAGTCTAAAGTCTGTTTCGCTTCGACATATTATGTAGACTTCCTCATAACACCTACAGACCGCGCAATGCAGTCGTAATACGTTATACAGAATGACATGAGGTATTAGTAATACCGCTTGTATTAGTGAGACAGCTCAAAATTCGAAAGTGGTGACACCTTGGTGTCGTACATCGAATAGTCTACAGCAGGGGTCCTCAAACTATTGGTGGTACGGAGCCCCTGAAAAGATTGACTATTGATTATGGAGCCTCGCAATAAATTCATAAACATAACAACAACAAAAAACTTTGTTATTTACCGATTAATGTCCCTGAGTAAATAGAAATTACTTTCCTTGACGACTCGGATGTTTGCTGATTTGTATTCGAAAATTATTCAGTATTTTATTGAGTAAACGAATAACTCGCGTATTGGGGGGATTTCCCTTTTTTCGGAAAGAAATACAGGAATATAACTTTGTATTCCGTGTAGTTTTACTGATATTATTTGGTATCAAAAGTGATTCGTCATTATATGCATCGTTGCATTATATGCATACGGATCCACCGTCACAGAAGCATAGAAGGATAGATAGTTAGTCCCGTAAAAACCAAATCATTAGGACATTAAAAATTTTTGTAGGGTTGAAAAAATGAGAGTGACAGAATATTATGCATATTGAGAATAGAATGAACAAATTCATAGAAGGCACTGGCGGAAATATATCGAAAACTGAAATCTTTTGTACAAAGCCGTCGCCAAAAAAAAACAGCCAAGGCTTAAAACTAGAATTCGGTTTGAAACCGAAGACTTATCGATCGGAGGTTAGGGGATCCCCCAAAACAGTGGTCTTACTTCATAGTGACACCGTGTGTCCCATCACTAATTAATTAATAACTCGCTAATTATACGACATAATCCATCCAAATCGAGAGGCTCCTGTTCTGAACTATGATGAATACACATGCGAACTTTGGAGCAGATTGAACCTCTCTTTCGTGAGATATCGCGTGTATCTAACAGACAAACAAACAAACAAACAGACAAATACCTATCAAAATACTTACCGATCTTAAGATCGATAAGTTATGGGAGAGTGAGTAATTATCCAGTTAGGGTTTGGGTTTAGAAATGATATTTCAAATCATTCATAACCCTAACTGGATAATTACTAATTTGTTATTCTAGGGACGTGGTGGGGTTGTTTTTCTCAAATATCACATTTTTGCATTTGTGGCGACTGGCGACTTTGTACAAAAGATCCGGATTGTAATCGCATGTGGCCAAAACACTTTTAGCAAGTTATCGATAACGGTAGCATGTTTCCGTAATGGATATGCGAGATGGAGCAACGGTCTCAAGCTTAAATTACAATTTTATGAAGCAAGCTTCCGAGGTATCTGTTTCAGTCCCGTACGTGTGTTGCAGCCTTAGCAAATAAAAGCGTACATGGAAGGTTAGCATTGCTGAATTTTACCATCGACCCTTTCCTGATATGTATGGGCTGACCCTAAAGACAGAAAATTGTCAAGCACTTGTACGGGATTGGATAAAACTTATTTAACAATTGAACTTCTGTTTATGTATACCTGAACGTTTCAATAATCCAGGACTCTCTGCACAAAAGTTATGTTCTTCTTAGAAATATATTCCAAATGACTTGAAAAATACGAACCCAAGTCATTTGGAACATAATTCTACACACCACCTTCTATCCATCAGCGTACCCAGGGTTGATAAGTTGTCAAAAATGCCGAACCGAAAATATTATAGTCCTCTTGGAGCTCTTTATTATCATGTGGCTTCTGCAGAACCGTGTTCGGAGTGAAGGAGTGAAATCTCATATAAAATCGAGTGTTTCCAAAATTGTCAATAACTAGACACGACTTAGAATGGTGGGGCAATTGCCTCACACAAGGTTCTGAATTAACGTTTTCTGACTGAGAGACTTAATTATTTCAATTTAAATTATTTCAACACGCCATAGGTGTGTTCCGAATAACCATATGCTGTTAAAATCACTTTATTACACGAACACACAAACTGTGCACATCTATCAAATTGATTAAAAGGGAAATTACTTGATTGTAATTTAATCTTTCGCACGTTTGTTTGTTTGATGGTTCTAATCGCGGAAACAGCCACGTACCAGCATGGAATAGGATTATAACGAACCGTTTACGGGACTCTTGCAACGATAGTTGTTTTGTGAATAAGGCGAATAATTTGGTTGGAAGATAATGCTGCAATTTTTTAAAGTCATAACAAAGTCAAGTTAAGTTTATTTTTTCCCACCAGTGAAAAAATATCACACGAGTATAAATTACGAAAAATGATAGTAACACAGTGTAACTGGGGAAGGGAAGTCGCGGGGAACCAAAGCTGGTCATCGAGCAGCGACACACAAGTGTAAAAATTTATTTATAAAAATTAGAAGCCCTATATAAGCAAGAAAAAACTAGACAGGTTAAGAAAAGAATTTTGTTATACAGTATACAAGAACGAGGCATGATGTGTAATACCGTATGACTGAATATAAAATTTGTTTTTCCCTACTAAATATTTAAACTACGTATTTTATATGACAAAATGGAAATAAATGAATGAGAAAATATGAACTACATGGAATATTGCACCCGATGGTACTATTCTGATGTTTTATATGTTTGTTTATTTTTAGCACACAAAGTTATTTATTTATTTATTGAATAATCCTTTTGAAACCATTAACCAAGTTAGAGAGCCAACCAGTACTCACACTAATATCTTACACTGCCGACATGCTCAGTCACCGCGACCTGTTAATGTATCAACTAGTCAGTGGTATCATTCAGGGACGACAGTGTGGTATATTGAGGTCAGATATACATTGTGCGGATACGTAAATGAACCCGCTATAAAAACATTTCAATATCTATATGAACATTGTATTATTTTATCCTGGATAATTTTTGCTGATATTTTGGTGTATTCAGTTAAATTTGAACCCATTTCATTTGTTTGTTGTTTATAGGACTTGGCATTTCGAATCAAATAGTAAATTATTAGAATCGGTTCAGACGGAAATTTTGAATCGCCTCCGTCTTGTCCTTTTTCGATCCCAATTTCGATTTTCTTATATTGCAATTGTGACATAAGACTCCCTTTTTTCGAGTGATTTATTGATAAAACATGTTCTTTCATTGTGTGAAACTCCTCAAACTGTCTTAGTGATGGATTCATGTTTTCAGTAATTTGTGAGTCTTGAGGACTTATTACAACAAAAAAGTCACGTATAATTAGCAATCTTCTAAGTATTCGAGATTCGATTCAATTTCAAAAAATAATCGATTCGAGTTTGAATTCACCAGATTATTAAAAATGCCTATCCCTAGTCGTTTATCATCCTCTTTGCGCTTCCGTCGTGCTGCAGTGCCTTCATAAAAATTTATTTGAATTATTATTTCTTTTGTACATATTTTTGTGCATATTCGTGTTTAAACATGTTCAATATGAGGCTGAATATTGATGTAATATGATTGATCTAGACAAACGTAAACAAAGAGGCGTCAATTGCTTCAGCTTTAGAGCATATTATATGCATATAAAGCGCAGAACCCGAGATGTGAGTTGTGAAAGAAAATATTTTTTGAAGTAAGATTCTATTAGAATTTAGAATTTAAGGCAGTTATTAGTAACACACGCCGTTTAGCGTGATTAGAATTTTATACACTCTTGGAGAATTTTTATTTTGAAATCTAAATCTATGTCCTAAATAAATATAATTTTGTGCCTTCGGCTTTGTATTGCATTCAATTAGGAGTCTAACTTGGTGCACGTACAAAAGCAGACAGTCAGTCACTAACGACGTCAAAAATGACTAGCTTATAGTAAATTATTGAATAATTCATTTTGAAGGTTAAATGAAGATAGTTTTCTTAATTCATTCTTGTATTGTATTGACTTAAAATTCTAATCGTTGGATATAGCATGAGGCAACACACTTTGCCGCGAGTAGCGTTCAGCAAATTTTATTAATTTTATTAAATTATAAATTGAGTTATTTGAGTATTTCATTTTTTGAATCTAAATCGGTGCTGTTATTAAATAAATATATTGTTGCATCTCCGTGCTTTTTTGCACTCAAGATTCTAATCATTCCTAAGTTATAGTATAAGTCCACACACGCCGTTAAGGGTTTATATGAATATAAAGCGCAGAGTCTGAGATGAAAATCGTGAAACGAAGATAAATTTCAGTCAAGATTTAGATTCAATTAGTCATATGATAGCAGACAGTCGTCGTCATAGATTGTTAGCATTTAGTAATTTATTGAAGTATTTCATTTTGATATCTGAAATAAATATAATTTGTTCCTTCTTGTTTATTTTTGTATTCCATTAAAATTCTAATTGACAGTAGTCCATTACACATAATGTCAAAGACGACTAAGCGATGGGCAAATTATTTGAGTATTTAATTTTAAAATCTGAAATAGTGCCTTAATTAAATAAATATAGTTTTGCACCATTATTCATCCCATTTTTGCATTAGTGACAAAGAATTTCTACAAAATATCCCGATACGGATGGATTAACTAGCCAATACCATCAGCTCAACCTGATCATCAACTGAATTGTAATTAGTGATAATTAGTTTAAATAAGGTACTCTTGGGGCTAATTTACATTACCTATTTCTATGCGCATAATGCGTTTAGTATAATTAGTACGCATAATCTAGAAAACTAAAAGTGAAGTTTTTCTATCGTATAAGAACTATACATCGAGGCAGTAAAGACCCCGTCGTAATATTTCAGAATTGAATACAATTTCGATATTCAAAGAGGCCATTGGTATAATTTCAGATCTTAGCTGCTTCCAAGTTTTCATGATCTGCACTTCTATTTTGTATTATGTTTTGTTCATCGGCTTTACCTCGAAAAGGCCTTTTGACAAGCTGACAATTGAATTATATATTAGGTTTTCAAGAAGGGAACTAAGGGGGTAGAAAAGAGCAATAACTGGAAACACAATGGAAGGTGGTACTTGATATCGTACAGGGAAGACAGTGTGGTGTACCGAGGGCAGATAAACGGTGCTCCCGAAGTATGTGCACTAAGATGGCGCACAACCTGATCTTTAACCGGGTACACATACTATTTTCAGGTTGTGCGCCATCTTGGTGCACATACTTCGAAAGCTCCAGATAAACAATGTACGAATGTTATAAATGAAGAAGAACCTGCTTTAAAAATAAATAATAAATAAAATTAGAAGCACCATAAGATTTGATATTAATTTACATTAACCCATAATCCAACGATTACTGCTTTAGAGATAACAGACTGACTGTGGCACTGACAATACATCAAAAAAGAGTTTGGAGGTCAATCATAGAAAGGAAAGGGAAAATACTAATAAAGATTCGTTGCTAATAGGATTCACTATAACTAGAATCGGATATTTTTAATTCCGAACAATTTAATAGTTAATTCTGCGATAGAGATGCCATGCATAGCTAGTCTAAATCTTTGTTTGCAGAGAATGCGCAATACTAGTTCAGATTTCCTGTACTTCGTTTACTAGCTGTTGAAAGCATAATACGACAGTCTATGCATAACGCACAGGATGTACCGTTAATTGTGGTGGAATTACAATTTTTATATCATTACCAAGTGCGGATTGAGTTTAAAAATAGCATAAGAATGTGGAATTGGGCTAGTAAAAAATTTGTAAATTATTTGTTGCTTTCGTGGTATGTCGACGATTTTTGCTACCTCTAATCTTTTTTGTTTTGTTTTTATTAGGCTAAGCTGTGCTAGTTATTAAACAGCGTTTTCAGTAGAGCTTCGTTATAGAAAAAAGGCTAACATATGTTGGATGTATAAATACAATCACCGAAAATTGAATGTAAATGGAACTAGTTTATTTTAACAGTTTTACGTATATAGAATATACGTAGGCTAATTGTGAGCCTTGTTGAACATATGGGCAACATTATAGAATTTGTGCTGTGAGCTGTCGATATAAAGAGGTTGAATTATTGTTTATTAATTAAAGATCATAAATGATAGATATATGTTTATTGTGGTACAGATGGGACAAAAGTATGTCGCCAGTGATTTAAAAAGCATAGACATGATTAGTTTTCTTATCAAATTTTCTTAACAAGGACCTGGAAGTGAGCCTAGCCAAACTCGATCACTGTAGCGTCTACTATCGCTAATTATCGCGTTCACAAATCTAATGAATTATCATGTTTACAGAGGTTTAAAAACCTTCACTAATCGATGTTATCGTGGCCCGAATTGCATTTTATTGGTTAGGCTGTTGTATCTATGATAATTATCAACAAAGATTGCGTTAGACAGAAGAAAAATTCAATGCGACTGGAAATGGCCATGTGCAAACCAGATTAGGGAGTGAGCGAGAGTTTGTATTAGGGAGTTGATTAGAGGTGCATTCACAGTTATCAGAGATTACATAGACATATTAGACTAATTACATTAGACTACATAGACTAAGTAGCAAACCAATATGTTTAGCCAGGGAATTGAAAGCGAGTCTAATCGAGCCCAATCGATAGAGTTGCGTTAACCAACGCTGATTATCACGTCTACAAATTTGATGAATTAACAGGTCTACATAGGTTTGAAAGCATTCACCATCCGATGCTATCGTCGCCGCAATTGCACTTTATTGGTTATGATGTTGTATTTATGAAAATGATCAAAAAAAAAAATTGCGTCAGACAGAAAAATTCAATGCGGGCGTGAATGCCCATATGCAAACCTGATTAGGGAGTGAGCGAGATTTTGTATTAGAGAGGTTAATTAAATGTGCCTTTACATTTATCAAAGATTACGTAGAATAGATGTACAGGGTGTCCATAAAGTGCGACATCTAGGGTGTCGACATTTAAGACATCTGTGCAGGCCAAAACAATAGATGGTATCGATAATTTCCCTTCGCAAAAGACTTTATGGTCACCGTATATATATTTTAATGCGTGTCGTGATACAGTTGGGACAAAAAGCTTAGGCGCGCTAATCAGCAAACCAAATATGTTTGGAAGCGAACTTAATCGATCCCAATCAGTATCGTTAACCATCGCTGCTGATTACCACGTGTACAAATATGATGAATTATTAGGCTCACGAAACGTTATGTAATATCCACCGGCAAATACACTTTATTGGGTACTGTTCCAGACTATGCTTAGGCCATAATTTTGTGTGTGTTTTTTAATAAAACATACTTTCGCCTTATCATCTTTTATTTGTAGCTTATTGTTGGCCATCATCACTTAGCTAGTATTATGCGCAAGTCTCCTTCCAGCTTTTGTACAGTTTGGGTAGTTTATAATATGATGTGCATGAATAAGTATTATAATAAAATTAATAAGTAATAAGGACAAACTAAAGAACATTAGTATACTATAGCAAATACAAAGCAAAATTTCTCAGAAAAGAAAGTTGATTTGTGAAAGATTTTCTCGCCGGTTAGGAAACATGGGTTTAAGCTGCCGTTTTTAATTACCACGAAATGATCGTATTAGAAAATAAATCGAAGGGGATCCGTGAATGGCCGTGATATGCAAACCAGATTAGGACGTAAGCAAGAATTTGTACAGCTGGTTTCGCGAATGTGGTCATCCGTCTTACTAATTACTAATCTATGATAGATCTGAATGCATGCTCCTCCATGTTTCTGCCATCCGCTATATCTGTAAAGCACATTTTCAGCCATATCTATAGATTAGCGTGGAGACAAGGCCTAAAAACACTCTATAGCAGTAGTTCTCAAACGATGGAGCGCGCCCTAAAAAGGGGCGTAGACTATTTTTTGAGGGGGAGTGGAGCTGATTAAAAATAAAATCCTTTTTTAGATTTTATCTTGCCCGCCATATTCTGGATATTTACATTTCAAAACTTTTCACTCATTTCATTATTTACGTTCCATCCACGTATTTTTAACGAGGTGGGGAGCGAGACTTGACAAATTCTAAAAGGTTTGAAAATTCTTTTACAGTTAATATAATGTATTACAATAGTTACACTACAAACAGGAAATCAGTATTGAAATGTAATGATATAATCAGAATAATATTACTTTTATTTGGATATATTGAACTCACCTTGGTAAGTATACTTACTACTTTATATTAATAGCATGCGGCGCAAGAAATGTTTTGATTGCACCATTTAGACTTTTTTAAATTATAGGGCTGTGCACGAATATTTGAATCAAACAAAATAATTAATTATTCGAATCGGTTCAGAGCGGAATTTTGTCACCGTCATCGTTGATTTTTCTTTCCGCCAATGGTCGAGGTGACTTACCCAATTCTTTTTCACCGAAACCATATTGTTTCAACGAAATTCTGACAAATGACTATTTTCTGTAGTGAGATATTGATAAAAACGTGTTTTGTATTGGGTGAGAACGCCCAGGAATCTGTCTGAGTTATGTATTTTATGTTTCAGTAATTCATGTGTTGACATGACCAATCACAATAAAATAGTCACATGCATTTACGAATTTCTCATTGTCTCCCAGGTATTCGAGATTCGATTCAAAAATAATGTTCGAATAATGTTGGGAATTATCAGTTATTCGAAAATGCTCAGCTCTATTAAATAAACTTTTATTATTTTTGTTTGGTACCACAGGCTGACGTATTCTGCGGATCACATTTGCCAGAGTTTGGTCAACATGTTCGCTTTTGTTACGGTAAGTATTGATTAATGATTTAAAACTTGCCTCATTGATTTCAAATAATTCACGGACTTGCTTTGAATTAAAATTTCTCATCTTTGTTATGCGAGTCGGTGAATTAGGTTGCGCTAGACCGGTGGTGGGCAATGTTCTTGAACCAAGGGCCAAAAATGTTGTGCTCTCGAAGTATGTGTGCCAAGATGGCGGAAAGTAGTATGTGTACCAGGTTAGGGTTGGGCCATAATTTTATTCCAATTTTCCTAATTTTAGTTCTATTACGAGTTCAAAGACTAAGCAAGTGACCCCCGTAGTATATGTACTTAAAATTATGGCCTAACCCTAACCTGGTACAGTCACTACATTCCGGTGTCCGCCATCTTGGTACGCATACTTCCGTAGTACCAAAATTTTGCCCAGCTAGACTGACGGGTCATGTAAGTGTGACGTAAAACTTACATTTTATGAACAATGTTTTACAGAGAAAAAAACGGAAAACAATAAGCCTCATGTTAAATTTTAATTTAATCGCAATCTCAACAAATTCCTTGAGGTCTATTTTTTTAGCTAAAATATCAAAATTTGGTTTTAGTTTGGTTGTGGCAGCATCTAGTGGGCCAAGTGCCCAGACAGATTGAATTACCCAACCGGTCGGATTTGTCCGGCGGGCATTAGTTTGCCTATTTACGTAGACTCAACTATGACGACATCACAGGTCAAAATCTCAGGTTAAAGTCTCTTTCCCAGTGGTAGTGATTTCGGGGATGTTAAAACAAATCGAATATTCGAATACATTCGAAATTAGGTGCTCCAGAAGTATGCGCACCAAGATGTCACACAACCTTAATCCTAACCGGTACACACATACTATGTTCAGGTTGTGCGCCATCTTGGTGCTCATACTTCTGGATGTCCCGAAATTCATTATATTTTTGATTTTAGGAATAATTTAGAATATTGTATTTTGATTTGAAATCTCAACTAATGACAAACAACACCGAGAAAACATCAACCCTATATTTATGTCGACATGAATTTGCCCCATTTATAATGCATTCTATACATTCGAAAAATATTTTTTTAGAATGTGTTCAAACAGTAAATATTCGGTTTTGGCTGTTTTCTGGACTATTACATGTCAGTGGATGTTTATACTTGGCCTCGTTCGCATGATATGAGTCGTATAAAAACAACTAATGGCACCTACTCATCCTTTGTTATTTCGAATGTTCTGTACACAACTCCCACCACTAATGCATAAACGTGAAATTTGAGAAAACACCACGCCAGTTTAAAATATCAAATTAGGAATTATCTAGTTGGGGTTCTGATTCGGGTAGGAATGATTTGAAAATTTGAATTACCAGTGCAATCTGCATTCTTAACCCCCAATTCAAACCCTATTTTAATAATTATTCATTTTTAATTTTTTGAGCACTCGCGGGTGAGCTTCGTATAAAAGATCCGCTTTTCACATTTCTTTTCCTGCACTTCGATGTAATGCTGCAACGAGGAATTATCTGTCATTTTTGAATTTATTTTCCCCACTGTGATATTTCATTGAATAAAATATAAAATCACGAAAAGACAATTACTTGCATTTTAGATATGAGCAGACAAATTTGCGTTTGCGCTCTTTATAATAACGACGAAATTTGAAATCGGAAAAGCTTCAAATTGCATTTTTATCAATATGCCTCGAAATGTTCCTGGAAGTTAAAACGGAACTCATTTGGAAACGCTTTATAAATAATTAAGGAAATATTTTTCTTTCAACTTCCGTTCCTGGATAGGAAAACCTATAGCTAATTGATACTGATGCTCCGCGAACGTTGGCAAATTTGAGAGAAAAATTAAAAAATTTAAAATCTTTCCAGGTCGTTCCCTAACGGCCTTAGCTTGGGTTAGATTAGGATCAAAGGAAGATCACCTCCCCCACCCCCCAGAACCCACTTGGGGGGAGGATCTTCTTATGATTATCCCCATATTATCTCCACGTATCAACTCATACTTGTTAAGTTGCTTGTTTTTTAGGTATAACAGCATATTGTTGCGGGTTTCAAGATGGCCACTGCTGTTGGGATTCGATATGGAAAATATGGTGTAAGTATTGATATTTATTCTAAAAAAATGAACTTGGCAGAGAAGTTTGAGAACATTTCTGATTTAGTTGCCGTTTTAATAAACATAGGACTCGACCAGCTGCTGAAATCTTTGATTGGAAATTTCATATGAGAGTTATGAATCCCTGTGCTTGCTCGATTTAATCTAGAATTAAACAGAGTAATCATACGAGTATATGCGCGATGGAAGGTCTATTCCTAGAGTTTGAAGCGGTGCCACCTTCTTCCAAATCGCCGTGTTTTGAAATGGCCAATTCTTTTCCTTGATTTGTAAACAACAAAAAGAAAAAATATACTTTTGATTGTGAAATAGAAATCAGAGTAAAATTCAATTATAGAATTCCATATTTAACCAAGGTGGAGAAAAATATCAACTCAATATATCGAATTTAAAACATTATCTCGATCATCATTCCTACAATCAGTTTGAAATAACGTGTTTAGTGTAGAAATCTGCAAACGGCCACATAAGCTACTCTGCAGTGTCGAAACAATCCTGAAAACATAATTATCCTCCGATGTATTTGAAAACTATACAATTAATGGTACTCCCGAAGTATGTGAACCAAGATGGCGGACACCGGAACTTAGTATGTGTACCGGGTTACGGATAGGCCATAATTTCAGGTACAAATACTACGGGAGTCACTTGGCTAGTCCCCGAACTCGTAATAGAACTTAAATGAGGAAAATTGAAATAAAATTATGGCCTAACTCTAACCTGATACACATATTTCGTTCCACTGTCCGCCATCTTGGTTAACATACTTCGGGAGTACCCAATTTGGAACTGCGTTCACGCGTCCCGTGTCCACACCAAGGTGTTCATACCGTCCAGCAACAATAAATTATCTTGATTAACTATGAGTTGTTACATATCCCCTTTAACATATTATCCGTAAATTTTTATTATAATACATACTGCACCCTTATACTTTATTCCAGGGTTCTGGGTTGTAGTTCTAGTTGTTCTAGGCGCATTATTCTCATGCATTGGATATTTTTGTACTTGTATCAATGATGATTACAACAGCACAGGAAGAGTGAGTCCGTTCTTTGCAATTCGTGACGGAATACGAAGAAGATTTTCAACGCAGAGCAGCGCTGACGTGGATGATCCGTTTAAGGTTGGTAGCAGAATTGCGTGCTGGTATAAAGTCAAATCTTGCTTTGTTGGTTTTCATTTATAAGAAAACTTTTTCAAAATTATGAACGAAGAAAAAGCCATCCCACCGATCGTCTGATATATCCAATATAGTGCCAAACAAATCAGGGTACTTGGGTTTATTACGGACTGTGCTTTGAAGTTAATTGCTAATTTTATCGTCTAAATTACCATTTTAAAAACATTATTTTACACATTTTCCAAACGATTGTGCCTGCGGAATCATCCAATAATGTTATTTTTCAATTTCAACCGAATGAAGCCTGGTCAGACAAAACTAAAAATCGATGACGAAAACCGGCATTACATTGGTAAATCTCATTCGAACGTGTACAAGATCGCATTGATGAAATAATACTTACGACGTCAGACTTCTATCATAGGACATTGCGTACTCGTACAAAATTGGAAGTGACTCGGACAAGTCCTAAGTTTCCAACATGACATACTGCGCAGATTGGTGATAAATTACGAAAAAATGGCAGCCAACTTGTGCCTCGATACAAAGTGATAACTTGCTCTGGCGTTTCTGACTGGCTTAAGGGTTAATGTTGCCGGACTAGTCAGGCTCTGTCTATGGAAAGCCAACCCGGTTACCACTCAAAGACCACATATTTAATTTTAAATTGTTTTTCATTTTTTTTCAGGAATATCGAGACCGTGCGGTTATGCTTCCGCCTTATTATCCAACAACGAGTACGGTACCAGTGGGGTCTGCGGGTCCGAGCGGTGGAACAGACACGTATCCGGTAAGTAGTGGTTGTATAGATGCTAAGATCTAGCGCTTAGTGTCATATTTTACTGTCAGAGCACAGTAGCGAAAAATGAACACGCTAATACTATAGCTTGGTGGGAAATGGGTACTCCTGAAATATGCCCACCAAGATGTCGCATGACCTGAACCTTGAGTTCATGTTGTGCGCCATCTTGATTCGCATACTGCAGGAGATCCGCTTGATGTCTACCGGTGCATTTTCATCCTTAATGAAAATCTTTCAATTTCAATACGTTTAACTTAACAATAATCATCTTATTTGCACTTGACTTAAATAGAATATTTAACATTTTAGTTTAAGCCGACGCCTGGGTATGCGACATATGGAAATAGATCTCCCGCTTTAGTACTAGCTTGATATATATCTCAAGTTAAAGTGTAGCAGCAGTACCTGAACGTTTGCCCTTTTTATAACAATCCCTGAATGTACAATCAATATTTAGGACTCACTGCTACAACACCAGAAAACACAATATTTTTCATACAGTAAACATTAGAGTAGTTACATTAATGACTGCTTACTGGGCGCGGTTAGGATTGAAAGTCACGAAGAGACACCATTTCGATTCTACTTGATGTAGTTTATTAGGCAAAAGTACTTCAAGTAGGATTGATTCATGAAAATGGCATTCCTAATCACAACTTGACTACGCCATTTAAAAATTACGTCACTACGATGCCATAGTGACGTAATCATCCCCGTTAAAATATACGAATGTTCATTCAAAACGCCCATGTTATGCCACGCCCACCTGAAGTTATTGTGGTACAATACTTCACGAGGCCCAACAATACTTTTTTACGGTGCTCCCGAAGTATGCGAACCAAGATGGCGGACATCGGAACGTAACATGGGTATCAGGTTAGAGTTAGGCGATATTTTTTTTCCAATTTTCCTTATTTTAGTCCTATTATCAGTTCGAAGACTAGCCAAGAGCCTCCCGTAGTATTTATACCTAAAATTATGGTCTAACCCTAACCTAGTACACATATTACATTCCGATGTCCGCCATCTTGGTTCGCATACTTCGGGAGCCCCTTTTTTACTATTTTTTGAAACCAATGAATGTACTATCAATTTTTCAGGATTTACCGCCGCCCTACGCAGAGGCGACCGCTACAACATCAGAAAACACACCGCTCCTACCAGTCGGTACGACAACAACCTCCACTGTTCAGAATCCCTCAACGACTCCACAACCAACAGCTCCGATGCCCCCACGATGATACGGGAACCACAAGCAAATAAAAACTCATATTTATAATTCCATCTACACCGACATAGCCTTCCTTACTCGATCAGAGACAATGTGGCTTTACAAGTCGGGTTTGCGGCTAACTTACGACTAATTTTACGAAGATAGATAAAGCACAGCCGGTGTATAGCAAAATGATATATTTGCCGACGTTTCGAAATTCTATTCAGAAAAAACTTCACCAGGGCATGATATGAAAAGTACACTATCATATATATAGAAAATAGAGAAAAGAAAAATTATCATGGCGTAAAAGATCTGAAAAATTTATCATGGCGTAAAAAATCCGAATTTTTTTTCTTTTTTCCGCTCCATATATATACGATGGTGCGCTTTCCATATCATGCCATGATGAAGTTTTTCTGAATGGAAAATACGAAACGTCGGCAAATTATATCGTTTTGCTATACACCGGTTGTGCTTCATTTATCTTCGACATGAATATACCTGGTGGCAATCATGCGCTATTTCAATCTTACGCCTAAAAATAATTCATCACACATCGTAAAATATGTTTTTATTATTAACCTGTTTCATGTCAACTTTAGCGTCTGCACCGTAGCTTCAAATATTTCATTTTACGCATCAAGTTATTAAAGCTGACTGATGACTCTAATTCATGATGTATGTTAACTGAGTAGCATTTACTTTGAAATATCAACAGAATTCCTGATTTTTGTATTTACTTCTTCATTTTTTTGTTCTCCAAGTGACGTAGTATTATTCTCTCAAACAAAACCATGTGTGTTATTAGACGATCAGGGTTAGCAATTTAGCATGGCTTCTAAGGTGGGGTTTACTTACGTTTAGAAGGGGAAACCAATCTTTAGGTCCTAAAGTTTAGGACAATGGGTTTTTCAGTCTATTACACCCAGGGTGAGGTGAATGTGAAGCTGAGATGTTCAATCTGCGGTTCGGGTTATTTTTTAACAAATAGGCATTGATGGAATTGTGAAACAAGAGAGCGATGCTTAAACATATGGACACGAAAGCCAAAACGAAGTAGTACGGCATTCACTACCGGTACAGCAGAGTTCACGACTAACGCTGTCGCGGAACCGCCACACAGTGCGCAATTTATGATGACGACATCGCGCATAAAAACAGATCCCACAAAGTCTAAAGAAATAAATAAAATTAGGAATACCTTATAGAAAAATACAATATTTAACCACTGAAAATTTTGGAGCAATTAGTCGAGGAGTTAACGAGGAAAGGGATTTTTATCGTAACGATAAGAAGAAAAATACCAACAAGAACAACAAAAACATATTAAAGTTATTTCAAGGTTTTTGCTATTTTTTTTATAATCCACGGACACATCTAAAAGACGAATTAAATAAATTCCTGCTATATGCTTTGGACACGCAAGCAACAAACGATATGTTTATGTGAATTGTGATGTTTTCAGCCCGGTAACTTTATTAACTAATGTTTGAAGGATGAGTGTTTCATCGGCCCAGAAGCGTGCCAAACTTTTCTGCTGCCCAAAACGAGTTTTAATAATGATGCCCCTTATACCTAACTTCAAGAAAAACAAGTTATTATGTTGTTATACATGAGAATAAAAAATTGAAGGTTAAGTAAGAGTGGAATGTTTGTATTATTATTAATTAAACAAAGAATGGAACTAAGCAACAAACTCACCCATAAAACGTACTTCCCAGGGCGGCTGCTGCTGCCCTGTTCTTCCTCTGATCAGTGTTTGCATAATTGAATCAATTTATTTGAAGTTATTGCCCGATTCTGTATCGTGTATTTTTATTTTTTATTGTGTTATTTGACTGTTTTTGGAGGACGGGAGCGTATTTTCACGTTTTTAACTTTGTCTTCAAGTTATGCCCGTCCTCCAGGTCCTCTGCGTTTTATCACTTTTGTGTTTATTCGTTTGTTGTTGTTTTGTTTTATACCAGAGCGACCGAAATAAAATTGATTGAATAGATTGATAGATTGATTGACTTTGGCCCACCCCTAGGCCGCTCCTGCATGGGCCGGGTTAAAAAAACATGTAAAAACGTCATATGAAAATATAATATTTGGTGACGCAATGTAAAATTTTGGCATTTTCAGATTTTGGCTTTGTGGATCTTTGCAAGCAGTTACTAATTTATGTGCAATAAACGTGGTATTCCTACATCGTTTGCAGATACACGTGTCGACTTGTACGACGCCATAGTACATAGGTTCTCAAAGTGCTCCGTACGGAGCACCAGGGCTCCGTGAGAAAAAAAAACTAGAGGCTCCACGAGCTATTCGATTACTTACCAAAATACTAATTCGGCTAATCTTATGACTGTCCAAAGAAAATAATAAAATTTGACAATAGTAGCGTCGAAATATGGAAACGAGGCGGTAATTCGAATATGGCATTATATATAAGCAGAAGCGTAGTCAGTCAGCGCAGAAGGGAGAGGGGGTTCAAAATTGAAATCGAAAATTCCCGCGCAACATTCTTCGCGATTAGGCCACTCGTTAAATCGTTAAAAAATAATTTTACACTGGATAACAAGTATTCTGTTGCATAAAATATTCAATCCATGGCAAGTATTTAAAATGTCGTGTCATAATAATTGAACTGTCCATCGTTACTCGCCTTTGAGTCGAAATTACTAATATGAAAGATTACTATTTTCAAATAACATTAAATTCGTGCTGGACTGCCAACTTCAAATCAATTGTAATCGTATTTCTGCGATCTTGAGATTCGTCAAAATTTGAATTGTTTTTTCAGCACTCAATGCCTTTTTATTAGCTTAATTGTGTTCAATGTAACCTGCGTCGACTTACAACAATACGAAATCATTAGGCTACTACTCAAAATTACCATGGCTCTCCACGGAAATGAAATGAGGAACAATGAAACAAAGTCTAGTAAATGAAGCTCTCGTGGACTACCGTATATCCTGGACAACGCTGTCATCAATATAAGCAATGCGTACAATAGAGAATACGTACTACCGCTGCCGGTAGTTAGATTAAGACATTTGTGCCCGTCCCGATTAAACTATAATCATGACTGATTGTTTGTCAGTGTGACTGATTACAGCAATTTAACGAATTCGACAAATTTGATCCGCTCTCGCAACACCGACTCCGTTTGAAAAATCCCAAAATCCAATTCCCGAAGAAAAGGATAGGATAGGATTTTACATATTTATCCCGGGGAGAGGAAAGCCGATAAGACGGCTTATCCATATGGCGAACCACGGCCTCTCGTCCGGTTACCATTCCAAGTCGGGTATGGGATTAGTTTTACTGTATCGTTGTTTTCGGAAGCATGGACTTGGTGGTGGAGGAAGCCGTAACCGACCAGCGGTTACGTGAACCACCAAACGACGGCGAGGAGTCCAGCAATCCTCTCGCACATAACTATCCCTGCATGGGATTCGAACCTGCGAACCCACGCAGAGTAATTAGAGGTGCGGTGGCGAGCGTATTCCTAACGCTTAGCCCGTTGAGCCACTCCGCCGCGCCAAAAACCTAACATAACATCAAATTTTGTGATTTACAAAGTCTAAAAAAGCGTTTTTAATCTGTCGCGAGTCTGCTAATACAAAACTCGCGGTGTTATCTTTCGTTTTAGGTTTTGTTATTTTATAATGCCGCCTTTCAATAAATTTGGGTTGCGGATTCAGATCTTTATTAAATATTTTTAGCATCTCTCCGCTTATGATTATAATATACCGTCTTGTATTTTACATTGAATTCGAAATTCCGCACGAGGACAGAAAAGTAATATCGTCGTCCTCGTGAAACAATACATGCATCTGCCGAGGAAAATTTTTGATTTAGGCAGAATAAACACCGACGTAAAGATGTTGACGGTCTAAAAACACGCTATAGGAACCGGTTAATATTTGTTAACCCAGCACACGATTCTCTCTGTTTCTGTTAGGGCAGAGCTTAACCCAGCAGACAACGAATATAATACAAAGTCACCAACCTTATAATTCTTGTATTGACAACACAGAGCAGAATATAGATCAAGATCAAAACCAGTCAGTTACTTTTAAAGAATTATTGTCCGTTTATATACAATAGTCGAGACGCCCGTTATGCCTTTAGGGTTTGGCTTTTACGTGGATATCGTTTATAATAAATAAAGTAAGAATGCCGTAATTAAGTCTCGGCAATTCTTGTAAAACGATTTAGAAGGATGTCTGTAGCCAATTGAATAGTTAGCTATAAGTGGTCGAGTGATTAAAAACTGGCTTGTACTAGTTTGTCTTGCTCAAGGGCAAGATAACGTGTTTTTAACTGAAGGGTTATTCCTATGAAAGCCAATTAAGTATTTAACGTAAATTTCATTTTTTCTACCTTTTTCAAATTCAGACGAAATCTTGTCCTAAGTGGAATTACTTTTTTTCTTACTATTAAAAATATGGTCTAATTAACTAATAATAATCCCTACATAATAATTCGGCCCTAAAGAACGGAGTTCGGGGTTTCGGCATAACAAACGTGTCAAAAATTGTACAGATTTCTAAAAAATAACAAAGAGAAAAACATAAAATTGTAAGTGAAATTGAAAATATATCGTAAAATTGAAATTATAACGTCATAAATTGAGTGATTTAAAGTTATCCCTGATGATGAAATATTAATTTAAATTTGAATAACGAAAAACATAATAAAATGATATCAATAAACCAATATATACTTTTTTTTTTTTTTTTTTTTTTTTTTTTTTTTTTTTTTTTTTTTTTTTAAATATTTATTCAAGTGTATATTCACCAAACAAAATATGTGATACAATACAATGTAAATAAGAAAAACATGTCACCAAGAGAGGTGAAAATTTCAAGAAGGAAGATTGGGGTATAGATTGGGTAGGTTATTGGAAGTATGGGGGGCATGTATAGGTACAGCAGTCTCAGTGTCTTCTCTATTTGTTCTATTTACGTTTGGCAAAGGTTCTACAGGATTAAGTTCCTGAGCGGGGTTTCTAAAATTCATCCAAAATTGTCTAGCTCTGTTATATACAGGCGTTGACGAGGTTTTGAGCATTGGTATCATACGCTTTATGACGAGTATGGTCAATACAATACCCCAAAACATTCCTAAATGCCATGCTAGCATGTAGAAAGCCGACAAAATTGGATGACTGATAAATGATAAAGCGTTTACAAAGTTGTCTTCAACTTTGTTTTTAGTTGTAGTAAATTGGTTGTTTGTATTTGTTTCGGAGGACGACTTGTGATCCAATAATATCTTTTCTTTGATCAAGTTCAGGTGATTGATCGAAATTAGAATATTATTGAGATCTTCGAAGCCTGAGTGTCCTCCGTGGGGCATATCTTGGAATATCTTTTGATATTCCATTGGTTTAAAGGTTTCGTTGATTTTGGTTAAAGAAGGCCTTAGAGATTGTATGTGGGCATTTGTATGAGTTAGCGTGTAATTGATATACGTATAGTATCGCCCATTGATTGCAAAAGTAAACGTTCGTCCGGAGACGAAGTTTTCAAAAAAATGTATACCTGCGTAGACATTCGTATCTGTAAATATCTGCGCAACTATGGTAACATTATTTTTGTTGAGAAACGTTACAAGTGGCCTTGTTGCATAAGTATTATTATAGTATAGTGATCGTAATATAGTAACGTTTATTTGCTCACAGTGTATTTCTGTGAGGATATCCCCTACCGTTATAGCAGCATGTTTGCCTCCTAACACTTCATTTAAAATTTGACCTGGATATTGTTTACTTAGAGTTTTGTATATTCGGGTTAGAATACTTTCCAGTTGACACTCGAGGTAATTGATGTCTGATGATATATTAACAATTACCTCGGTTACCCTGTCAGTATTTTCCTGAATAAAGCCAGTCAGAGTGCTAGAAACAGAATCTACCACTACGGAATATACCTTAGTTTTGGGTATTTAGAATTGATGAAACCAGCAGCTTTCAATGAAGAACATTTGTGAGTTTCAAATAAAAGTGCATTATTTGTACAAAATGTTTTTGTATTAAAACATCTTTGAACATAAGCACCACATGAACCCCATTGGTGGATGCTGGCTCCCAATTCCGGAAAGTCTAATCGGTAAATGTCACCCGACGCATTATAATGCAATGCCATTTTCGAATTGAAATTTTTAAAAGGGGGACAATCTATTAATGGGTAATTTTTCCAAATAATTGTTTGAGTACCTACAGTACAAGATCCGGAAGTAATACTGCAAGTGGATAATCCTGAAAATGGGCCTAAAAGAATACCTTTTATATGGTCATAATAAATTGTTGTAAGAGCCAAATGTGCATTAAAAATTTTCCCAGTTGTGGTTGTTGGCCAATTATATTCGTATTTTACTTCATTATCAGTAGACCAAGTATTTTCTGAGGTTACTTTCAAATCACCAATATTTTCAGCTTTGAGAGAATGAACCCAATCTTGACAATATAAAGAAGTTGGAGGATCGGCCATATAAGATTTAGATTTGTCATAAATCGAACCAAAAAAGAATCTAGTTGCCTGCCATTCTGTGACAGATTTTTGGCAGACATACACTGTAATATTAGTGTATGCTGAAGATAATTTATGTACCGTGGCATCGCAATAATCTACGCGGGTGATAGTATTTCGTTTACAATTTGGTGGTTCCGGTATGGCATATTCTGCTACGGGTACTTTTGGATCACAAAAATTCACTGACACTGTTGGGCTAGGAGAGTTAAGAGGAAAAGCATAAGAATATATACATACATTTACGAGAAAACTAATAATAAGCGTAATCATGCTGGCGGTTGTGGCGTGTCGTTCTGCCGGAACGCGTTGTTGTTGGCGGTTCAGGCCTGTTTAAAAACAATAACGCTGTTTCAGTATTCGGCTCAGTTGGTATTTCTAGTTCTGTTTCGATATGCGCCGGTTTTATTCTATCTATACTAACAGTTTGAGGATTACCATTAATATCTATTTTATAGTACTTTGCATGTTTTTCTAACACTTGGAATGGACCAATATAAGGCGGTATCAAAGGTTTTTTAACTGCATCAACACGTAAAAATACATGTGTGCAATCTTTTAATTCTTTAAATATGAAGGTTTTTCTATTTTCTGGTATTCTTGGGTTTGTTGGTTTTAAGTCTTGGACGAATTGTCTAAGACGCGCTATAAATTCATTAGGTGATTCTAAGTCCAGGTTTATATTGTTTGAAAAAAAATCCCCAGGTAAACGTAAGGATGATCCGTATACTAATTCCGCCGAGGATAAACTTAAATCTAATTTTATTGCAGTACGTATCCCTAACAAAACTAAACTTAAATTTTGATACCACTCATGGTTGTTTGAACATTGTGCCATAAGTGAAGCTTTAATTTGTCTAATGGGTCGCTCAGCAGTTGCATTACTACAAGGGTGATAACTTGTAGTACATATATGCTGACTTCCTAAAAATTTTATCATTTTGTCCCACAAAGAACTTCTAAATTGAGCACCCCGGTCAGTAGTTATTACCGTTGGAGATCCAAATCTACTTACCCATGATAAAAGAAAAGTTTTAACGACAGTTTCGGCAGTTATATCTCGCATTGGCGTTACTTCGGCCCAACGGGTAAATTTATCAACCGTAATTAATAAATAAGAATAACCGTTCGAAACTGGCAAAGGTCCAATTATATCAGTATTTACTTCTGAAAATCTTTTATTGGGAGCTAAAATAGGTTGTAAGGGTGAAATAGTATGTCTAGTTATTTTAGATTTCTGGCATGGGATACAAGCTCGACACATTTTCCTAATATCTGAATTCATATTTGGCCATGCATACCTAGCTTGAATTAAATGTTGAGTAGCTCTAAGTCCAGGGTGGCTAAGATTATGCAAAGTGTCAAAAATTTTTTGCCTAAATTTCTTAGGTACAACTGGTCTCTTATTGGGTAATTTAGAATCACAAATTAAAGTTAAGCCTGGAACTGAGGTATCAACAAAGTCTAATTGTAAACTCATGGGATTATTTAACAATGCCTGTATTTCTGGGTCCGTGTTTTGCTCTTGAGCGATAGAAGTAAGAGAAAGAGAAGGAGAAAGATCGGAAATCGCTGCAATTGTTGATCTGGATAGAGCATCAGCTACGATATTTGCAGAACCAGGTATATATCTGATATCAGAAGTGAATTGACTGATGAAATCTAGATGTCTGCTTTGCCGAGGTGAAGTTCTCTCCATGTTTTGTGCAGAGCAAAAGAAAGAGGTTTGTGATCGGAAAGAATAAAGAATTCCCGACCTTGAACATAGTAGCGAAAGTGACGAATACTCAGAAAAACTGCTAGAAGTTCTCGATCAAATGTAGAATATTTTTGCTGGGCAGTATTGAGAGCTTTGCTGAAAACTGAGAGAGGTTCCCAGTGCTCTCCTATCTTTTGTTGTAAGATAGCGCCAACACCAGTTAGACTTGCGTCGACGGCTATGGAAAGTTCTGCATCCGGTTTCGGGTGATTAAGCATAATAAAATCACTCAGAGCATTTTGGACTTTTCAAAAGCTAATTTAGTGTCGGCTGTCCATATTACAGGCTGATTTTTAGAAACATAATTGGCTGCTAGTTTATGTAAAGGAGCTAAAATACAAGCACAATTGGGTAAAAACCGTTGATAATACGTGAAGGCGCCTAAATACGATCGTAACTGCCGTTTTGTCTGAGGTAAGGGAAATTCTCTTAACGCTTTAACTTTAGATTCATTGGTTTAATACCCTCCTTATCAACTAAAAAAACCCAAAAAGATTAGCTTATCAACTCCAAATGAACTCTTTTCTCTGTTAATTACTAGGCCATATTCATTAAAGTTTCAAATAATTTTATGCAAATGTTGCTTATGCTCGTCTACAGTTTTACTATATACAAGAATGTCATCAACATATGCAAATACATTAGTTTAATTGCCTAGTAACATCATCTATTAACCCGCTGGAAGCTAGCCTGACTGTTGCTAAGGCCGAAGGGCATGACGTTCCATTTAACCTTGTTTAATCCCGTAGTATCGCAGATTTTTCACGACTATCCGGGTGTAACGGAATTTGAAAATAAGCCGAATTTTAAGTCAATTTTTGAAAAAAACAGTACACCCCCTAACTTCATTGGTAAAAGATTGAATATGGGTATAGGATAAGTATCCTTCTTTGTCTGTAGGTTGAGTAATCTAAAATCCCCGCATATCCTATAATGGTCTGGGTTATTTATATTCCCATTTTTCTTAAGGACTACTGTGATGGGTGATGACCACTCTCCACTAGAGGGCGATACAACTCCCTGGTTTAACATTTTATTAATTTGGGCTTTAACGGCGGCTGCTTTAATGGCGCTAGACGTCGCGGTTTCGCATGAACTGGAATCCGGTTGTTACTATTCTGTGACTAACATTATGTTTACGCTTCGGTGACTTATAGTCTTCTATCAATATCTGTGGAATTTATTTAATAAGGCTTCATATTCATCATCATTATTATTCTTAGGTGATGAGTACGCGGAAACAGAATTTAAATTACCAGTAGTTGTTCTTATAATGTTTTGAGAAGTGGGTCTATTACAACCTTATTTTAAAATCAATTAGAAGTCCATAATGGGTTAAAAAATCATTTCCTATAATTGGTATGGGCAATCAGCTATCGTAAATGACCACGGTAAAAGTACATCGTGGTTAAAAGTTAAATTTAAACGTAATTTACCAAAGGTAGATATTGAAGTACCATTAATTGCTTGTAAAGTTTTATGACATTTCCTATGAACGGCATATTTACTTGATGGCAAAATACTAATTTCAGCTCCCGAATCTATTAAAACTTATTATTGGAATCGGGATCGTATAAAAATAATTGACGCTTATTAGAGTGAGATGTGCCACGCTTAGTTAGCGTCGAGACCGAGTGGCATTGTCTTTTCCCTGAAAAGTACAACCAGGCTCGCATTTAAAAGCATTCGACCAAAAGTCGAATGATAGAAACACCATCCGCTAGGAGATGAAGTGTTTGGGTTGGAATAACGGTGATTGAAATTACCGTTCCTAGGTGAATTTTGAAATCTATTTGGAGCTGAGAATCTATGGTTATTAAAGGGCTGTCTAAAGTTCGATTGAAAACGTCCCCTGGGCTGCCAATTAGTATTATATCTCGGATACCTCGGATAAAACTTAGTTCTAATATCAGTATTATTTGAAGTTAAAGTTTGATTTTGCAACTGATTTAGTTAAGGCATTAACACTATCAGTTAACGTATTAATTTTAGCTTCCATCAAACTTATTTTGGGTCTGACTTTTAATATAACTTGAATCAGGTGAATTATTAGAATTTCTATAAATCTTATCGGCCTTCTCTGCTAACTCTTCTAAACTATCATCGTCCGACGCAACTAGAATTGACTGCATTGCTTAGGCAATTTTTCCAAAAATAATTTTTTCAGTAAAAGCACGAGCAAAAGGGTCCCCTCTATGATCTGGATTTATAAGTAATTTTAATTTTTTTAGCAAATCTGACGGCAATTGGTCACCTAAATCCCCTGAGTTGAGAAATGACGAAATCATTTGGTCTTCCGTCGGTGCATAATTTTTTACTAGGGCTTCTCTAAGTTCCGTATACGGATTTGTAGCGCTTATGTCTAGCAAATCCGCCCCTATTTTTTCAATTATGAACTATCAAGAACAGCTAATACTTCATCAAACATTCTTGTTTCTGATGTAATATCAGCTCTAGAAAAAGCAGATTCGACACATCGAATCCATAAAAGGGGAGAGTGAACCCAAAATTGCGGGATTTTAATATTATCACGATCATTATATCTAAAATGTGATAACGGTTTCCTATTTGACGACGACGAAGGTATAGGTTCGAATAGATCATAATTTTGACTAGACGACGGTTTAGGCGACTGCTTAGTTGACTGCATATTATTATCGGGCAACTGAGATTTAATAATTAAGGGGGGTTTTAATACGTCTTCTGGCTTAGATAATGTACTACTCTTATTATCGGTTGGAGCTAAATTAGATTTGGCCTTTTTAAATAAATCAAATGGGAAGACACTAGCTCTCATGGGAATACGGATTATAACAAAAGAAAGAGGAAAGAAAATTGCAGTACATACCAAAATTAATATGCAGTAAATTGAATGAAATACAGAATGTCCGTAGAAATATCCTTAGGCGATTTCGTCTTCTTCGCGTCAATAGTCGCTGATCCGGATCCTCGTGTCGATGTCGTAGAGTTGTTTTTTCGTCGATAATCGTAAAATGTCGTTAACTGTTGAAAGATAGGAGATCTATTAGATTAGCATGGACCCGTATATGCGACTTATAGGATATAATATTAACGTGAACTTATCTTGTGTTCCTCTATTTTTTTGAGATTCCGTGCATTGATTTGTCGTCGTTGCTGGTTGTGTTCCTCCGTTGATCTGTTCCTCTCAAGAAGGTTGCATTCAGTTGTTCAGGGCACCAAATTTATAGGAACCGGTTAATATTTGTTAACCCAGCACACGATTCTCTCTGTTTCTGTTAGGGCAGAGCTTAACCCAGCAGACAACGAATATAATACAAAGTCACCAACCTTATAATTCTTGTATGACAACACAGAGCAGAATATAGATCAAGATCAAAACCAGTCAGTTACTTTTAAAGAATTATTGTCCGTTTATATACAATAGTCGAGACGCCCGTTATGCCTTTAGGGTTTGGCTTTTACGTGGATATCGTTTATAATAAATAAAGTAAGAATGCCGTAATTAAGTCTCGGCAATTCTTGTAAAACGATTTAGAAGGATGTCTGTAGCCAATTAAATAGTTAGCTATAAGTGGTCGAGTGATTAAAAACTGGCTTGTACTAGTTTGTCTTGCTCAAGGGCAAGATAACGTGTTTTTAACTGAAGGGTTATTCCTATGAAAGCCAATTAAGTATTTAACGTAAATTTCATTTTTTCTACCTTTTTCAAATTCAGACGAAATCTTGTCCTAAGTGGAATTACTTTTTTTCTTACTATTAAAAATATGGTCTAATTAACTAATAATAATCCCTACAACGCCACGCTGACGATCGGAGATTTTATCAAAATGCAATCGCGCACGTTATCATTTAAATTAAGTAAAGTAATTTTACCTTACTCGGGAACATTAATCGGTATGTAACTATGTCTTTTTTTGTTTGTTCTATTTTTAAAATTTATTGTGGGGCTCCGTGAATAATAGTCAATATCTTCACGGGCTCCGCAGCACCAAAAGTTTGAGAACCCCTGCCACAGTATGTCACTCTATTGAATGTATTTAATTCCGTAAGTTGGCGCTAGTAACGTGAAAATTTTAGTGTTCCCATTTATATTTTTATTTGTCCGCATAGGATTAGAATTATAAGCTGTTTGTTTTTTTTATGATTGGATATGTTGAAATAGCATTCATAACTTTTTCACGGCAATAAGTTACTTATGTTAATGCAAAAGATTGCGTTGTATCCGTTTTCAAAAGTCTTACATTCGTTGAAATATTTACAGAAATATGAATAATTTTTATGTTTTGGGAACAATATTTTGCGTGCGGGAACTAAAAAAATAATATTTACGAGTTGAGATTTTCTCCCTGGTTTTGGAATTTTTTGTTCTCAATTATCGGTCGTTTTGACTAACGAAAAGTTCGATCTTTTACGATATGGTTCGAATATTAGCAAACGGCGATGTCGTTCAAGACGATGATCCACGTCTGCAACAGAGGACAAACACCGGCACCAGATATGTAAGTTCACATTTAGTTCAAATGTTCTGTTTTGTCCTGTCGTTTTTTGTTGTTTCTGTCCTGTTAGACTACAAAGTCTGAATGCTGGAGTGTTAGATCCCCCATACATTTATGGGGTCTTGTGCAATTTTGTACCTAACTTACTTCTAGTGGGCATAGCATAACAATTTTTTTACGTGTCAATCCTAACCTCAACCAGACTACACCATCCAAAAATTACGTCACTACAACATAAAGTGCAGGCGCGGCGGTGTGGCTCAACGGGCTAAGCGTTAGGACTACGCTCGCCACCGCACTTCTAATTACTCTGCGTGGGTTCGCAGGTTCGAATCCCATGCAGGGATGGTTATGTGCGAGAGGATTGCTGGACTCCTCGCCGTCGTTGGGCCAGTCTGGATTTCATGGCCTTTTTGAACGAGAAATCGGGCGTGCAATCAGAAATTCCCGCGTGCAAATAAGAATTCCTGGCGTGCAATTATAGCTCACGGCGTGCAAAACCACTTCGCTCGCGCGCAACTGACTTTGACATTAGATACCTCACAATACATCCGCGTAAAATTACCGGTATCGATAAAAAAAGGGCTGAATCAGGGCAAAAATGGACGTTTGACCTTTGACCCCAAACATTATTTCTACAGTTTGTAGCCAATTTTGAGAGTGTTTGTGCGACTTTGTATACCAGTACTGTTCAGTACATCCGCGTAAAATTATTGGATAAAAAATACGTTGAACCAGAGCAAAATGGACATACTTTGTCATTAATTTTGGGAGTGTTTTTACGTAGAATAAATGGATAAAAAACACGTTAAATTACAGCAAAATGGACGTTTGACCTTTGACCCCAAACAATATTTTTAACCTCGTCACTAATTTTGAGAGTGTTTGTGCGACTTTAGATATCGGTACTGTTCAGTACTTTTGTGTAAAATTATTGTATGCAAAAGACGCTGAATCAGAGCCGTACCTGGCCAGCGTTGCTGCGGAGGCGATCTTTTCGTCCATAACTATTCTCACGGGATTCCTATCATTCAACACGATATCGTCTTTTTTGCTTCGCCATTTTCGATCAGACCAAATCTTGCAAGCTAGTATTAGTCGACAATTGTGGAGTTATAATATTTTGACATCTTTATATTACTCGATTATTGATTTTAAAACCATTTAAACCGATTTACATAGGTGAGCAATTGCAAATTTCCGGCGTGCAAAATTTAATTCGCTCGCGTGCATTTTTGCGGAGTGCTAGTGCCCTCGGGCGTGCACCTGCCATGGAATCCAGTCTGGTCGTTGGGTGGTTCACGTAACCGCTGGTCGGTTACGGCTTCCTCCACCACCAAGTCCATGCTTCCGAAAACAAACAATACAGTAAAACTAATCCCATACCCGACTTGGAATGGTAACCGGACGAGAGGCCGTGGTTCGCCATATGGATAAGCCGTCTTATCGGCTTTCCTCTCCCCCAGGATAAATATGTAAATCCTATCCTATCCTAAGTGACATAATAGGGTCATTCAAACTATACGAACTGTCATCTAAGACGAGCACCCGAAATCGAACAGCTATTTCTCTCGTTTTCTCGCCGTGACGATCCCGATATGAGAGAGATCGATGACATTAGCCCAGAGTTTCTCAAACTTTTTGGGCCGCAGACCCCTATTTGAGAATCCTGATTTTGACGGACCGCCACGCTTAGCCGTATCAATTTTACCTTATCCTTACCAACGAGTAAAGATAATGTTTCATCCACAACACAGTACTTTTTTGTTTGTGGCCGCATTTTAGTGTAATTTCGCAGAGCTGTGAGGGACAAGAGGACGATCACCCGTGAGAAATATTGTTGCGGTTTGCTAATTTTTTCGACAATAATTAGATGAATGAAGTTGATGGCCGCAAATAGGTCGTGGCCGCAAAGCGGGTAAGCCACCCTACTTTGCTTTCCACTGCACAATTTTTCCATTCTCGGAGCAATTTGTGACAAGCAAACCTACCGTATAGACCGGGTGGCAAGTCTCGACCTGTATTTTGTCATCATATTTATAAGAGTGAAAATGCTGCATCACGAATGTAGGTCGTTGCAAAAAGATTTTAATTGACTTTTCTGACAGCAATAGATATTCGTCCGCAATCTTAACCAATAATATGCAATTTCTCTTTAAATGAAATCAATCATTAAATATCAAACAGACTTTTCATATCGTCAGTTGTCACGAACCCCTGGGGGTCTGCGGACCCTAGTTTGGGAAACCCTGCGTTAGCCAGTTCCTTATCGTCGGCGCCGATGCCATTTCGGGCGATCCTGCGTATATTTGGTAAGCTCTAACAGTCTATGGCGAGATTTTGGATAATTTTTGGACGGCGTAGTCAGATGGGGGTTAGGATGGACATGGCAAAAAATTGTTATGCTACGCCCACTAGAAGTACCTATGTTAGGTACGAAACTACATGAGACCCCATTTATGTCTCATTTATGTTTTTAAACCTCATTTAAAGTTTTGGTAACTTTGATGTAACGTTAATTATATACTGTACCCAGTGTATACTGCGGATATTCATATTTAAAGCTGTTAAGTGATCTAGGACAGGGTTTCCTGGTTTCTCAAATATTTTGGGCCACGGGCCCCTTCATTTTTAATTAAAAAGCCTGAGAAAATCCTAATATATTCAAAGTAAAATTCCTATTAATTCCCCTTATATATATGACTGACTTGATTATTTTTTATCAAAATAAATCACATTTGAACTGTGAGCCAAAACATGTACGGTACCAGTGTACAGTACTTAACCAGGCATTTTAAAAGTCAATGGATTGCTGGAATTCACATCAGGGGTGTGTAACCATTAATACAAGAGGGCCAGATACAAATAACTGAGTAAAACCGCGGGTCGCACCTTTATTCAACATACCTAGGCTTTCTAGTAGTTGCAGCCTTGCAGGCATAAACGAGAATATCGGTCGGAGACCGAAGACTTATCGATCTTACATCGGTAATTAGTTAATAACTCGCTAATTATACGACATAATTAACCCAAAATCGATAGGCGTCTGGTCCGAGGTAAGGTGCATGCACATGCAAAATTTGGAGCAGATTCAACCACGCGTTCGTGAGATATCGCGTTCATCTAACAAACACACACACACAGACAGACAGACATACATACAAATACCTATCAATATACTTACCGATCTTAAGATCGATAAGTAATAATAGTTTCTTTTTGTTATTGATTTCAAGGCATCATGGGGGGTCCTTGCAGAAATGATCGGTGAAAACGCACAACTTTCTGAATTAAACTGCTATTCAAATTAATTGTCTCACCAACTTTGAACAAATTCAGTAAGAAGCATGTTTGTGTATTTTGCTAGCGTTTTGCTAATATGACAGTGACAGGTATAGGCTTTGCAATACAAAGGGATTGGAATTACTCACACTTACCAGATTAAACTTATGGTAATTTAAAAGTTGTTTCGTGTGAGCACACCATTCAAAATTGACACTTTTCCGCAAGCTGACAATTTTTTATTGTGGACCGCATTTGGCCCCCCATGTTGCACACCCCTGTTTTACACTATTTAATAGTATGGGTATCTTTTTATCCCTAAAATTGCAGTTTTAGGTTGCCTAATCAATTCTGAGGCTTTTTGAGTAAGGACAAAAAACATGTCGGCACTACACATCCGTAGAAATAACTAGAACAAATGATTGTAACCCTGTTTGATCTTGGGTATTGATTACAACAGAATTGGTAAGAGAAGACTTACCTTGCTGTATTCATGTTTGACTAATCTTATCTTACTAGGTTAAGATGATTCAGATTTTGTATTACCGGTACTCAGTATATTCATATATTTTTTAGGCCCAATGTTAGGGGTTCGATGTTTAATGAGGCATCAAGTGAATGTTATATATTTTAATTGTTTGTTTCAGTCAATTGAGTCAATACTTAGATCGGAATGCGTGTCAAAATGAGAGACATTCAAGTGTATTTTACACCCTGTCATAGTTTTTGCTGTAGAGCAGTGGACTAGTGGTGAAAACGTTAGACTCATTTATGATGACATCGTAAGGTTTAAATTTCGGGTTCAAAACCCATTCCAACCCCCTTACCCAAGGTGTAATGCAGTGTTGAATTGAAAATATTACAGCCCTTCTGAAATGAAACAGTGGTTAAAAGCGTTAGACTTGTTCGTGATGGCATCGTGAGGTAAAATCTTGGGTTCAAATCTCATACCCAGGCCATCACCTTACCCAAGTTGTAATAAATTGGATAAACAGTGTTGAATTGAAAATACTAGGGCCTACCGAAATGAAACATTGGTTAAAAGCGTTAGACTTGTTCATGATGGCATCGTGAGGTAAAATCTTGGGTTCAAATCCCATACCCAGGCCATCACCTTACCCAAGTTGTAATAAATTGGATAAACAGTGTTGAACTGAAAATACTAGGGCCTTCTGAAATGAAACAGTGGTTAAAAGCGTTAGACTTGTTCATGATGGCATCGTGAGGTAAAATCTTGGGTTGAAATCCCATACCCAGGCCACCACCTCACCCAAGTTGTGATAAAATGGCAGTGTTGAACCGCAAATATTACGGCTCTTCCAAAATAAAACCATTGTGGAACGCGTATTCATGATAGCATAAGGTGAAAATTTCGGATTCAAATCTGATACCCATCGGTCACCGCCTGACCCATGGTGTAAAAAAATTGGATAGGCTGTGTTGAACCGGCCCTTCCAAAATAAAATAACACCGTACCTATCAGAGAAGCTTGTGCGTTACCTTGTTCAGACTAAAATGCACATTAATAAACCACATCTAAAGAAATTTTGGTACTCCTGTATTGTGTGTACCAGGCTTGGGTTAGACCATAATTTCATTCCGTTTTTCCTTGTTTTAGTTCTATTACGAGTTCGAGGACTGTCTGTCTTAGCCAAGTGAATATACCACATGCCCATAGGTTTCAGTCCCTTTACACAACTTGATGTAAAGTAGGCAAACAAAATTAGTTACCTCCATATTGGTACATACATTTCTGGAGCGCATCGTTTGTTAATTCTAAATTCTCATTTTTTTCGCCAGGGTACAATTAACTCCCAGGACAGTGGTTATGATGAACAACAATCCGCTGGAGGTGCTGGCGACGCAATGCCGTACCATGGAGGGCAAGCTCGCTACCAAGAAGGCCCAACTTTATTTGACACCTGGAACCAAAAACTAATAGACATTGGAATTCCTCGTTGGAATATTGGAAACAACACTATCGAGCCGCTTATGACTGTAATGTTCCTGCTTGTGATGTTGATATTTGGGCTCCCCGGACTTATGTTTCTTGGACTTTTGTATCTTATAATAAGGATAAGTAACAGAAATAATACAATGCCTAATAATAGAGGAGATGGGAGACCAGCCTTCAGAAGACCTAACCCCGGACTTAGTGGTAGAAGGCTAGGTGGCCTACATTGAAGCTTTTTCAATCAAATCTATATTATAATTATGTATAAAGACATTGTATAGAAGCAATGTAGAGATCCAACCCAAATAGTTTATATTTTGAAAAAAAGTATTTTCAAGCATGAATTGTTAATATATTTTAAAACGGGTATATATCCATATATTATCCGTATATGGTCAGATATTCTATGTACCACAGCGAGCTTTCGTATCGTCACTTATTTTAGTCGAAGGCCCAACTCTGGCATTCAAGTTAACTTTTTGTGCACCCGATCACTCAAAGTTATCCTGGGCACCTCATATTTTTTGTTGTGCCTTTTATCGGCATTTTTCCTACCTTCACCGCTCCAAATGCTTCTGCTACAAGCCTACAACTGCAACAATAAACAAAGGTCCCGGTCAGGTCCTAACCCTTTGGCAGATGACTGCTTCCCTCCAAACTTGGCTGAGCGTGGAGCACACTCTTCTACCACCCCATTTTTGCGGACCGCGTCATTTCAATCTGGCAACCGCCTTTGGTACGAAATCAAACCAAAAATAATTTGCTAAATATCACGAATGTGCTCGTGTTAGTTGAAACTGTGTGCGTCATCTTGTTTTTCAGATACCGTGCATTAAAAAAGTGGGTAGGCAGAGTTTGCTGGGATGGCGGTAATAGCGGCCTTGACGTTAGCTACTCACTATCACGATCTATGTTTCAAGTCCTTTGACTTCAACTGAATAACTTTTTTAACAGGTGAGAAAGGGTGAATTCCTGAATGACTAAACTGCCTTATCAGCTTTTATAATCAGCGAGGTGTGGCTCAACGGGCTAAGCGTTAGAAATACGCTCGCCACCGCACCTCTAATTACTCTGCGTGGGTTCGCAGGTTCGAATCCCATGCGGGGATGGTTATGTGCGAGAGGATTGCTGGACTCCTCGCCGTCGTTGGGTGGTTCACGTAACCGCTGGTCGGTTACGGCTTCCTCCACCACCAAGTCCATGCTTCCGAAAACAAACAATACAGTAAAAACTAATCCCATACCCGACTTGGAATGGTAACCGGACGAGAGGCCGTGGTTCGCCATGTGGATAAGCCGTCTTATCGGCTTTCCTCTCCCCGGGATAAATATGTAAATCCTATCCTATATGTAAATCCTATCCTATCCATAATCACCGGGATAAATATAAAAAAAATTGTCCCCTATCCCTAGTTCAACATTGAAATTTATTTCATCATCTCAGTGATGGCTCAAATTGAACATGAACCCACATTATCACATATGTAGATGGATCCAAATAGCCAGGTGGATGTAAATACATTCGGAATTACCTTTTTCAGAATTTTAATTTAATCATTTAAAATTTGACAGCTAAGCTAAAGCAGGGAATATTTGACTCATTTTCTAGTGCATGGGTTCCAAACTATATGGTCATAAAATAATTCTTCTATTGATATGTTAAATGTCTGTGGTATCCTACAACAGGGCTACTCAACTGGCGGACCACGGTCCGAATCCGGACCTTTCGAGTATTTGATTCGGACTGCACCTAATTCTTTATTTTAGATTATAAGCCCCACTTTTGAAGTTTCCTTTCATAATATGACTTATAGTTTTGAATATATATGAAAAGAACTATAACTAACACCATAATAAGCAATTTTGATTAGCTAATAATCATTAGCCGGTCGAAGAAGTGCGTGTTTAAGGATGCCGAAATATAACTTTCGGACCCAAATAATTTTGAAGTTTTGTATGCGGATCTTCGGTAAAAATAGTCGAGTAGCCCTCTCCTGCAGTATCGTATTTGGTATAAGACATGAGAGACGGTCAATGGCTACTTGTCTCTTTTTTATCAAAGAGCCTTAATTCAGAACACAGTTAAGCATTCATAATCTGAATTATTTTTGTCCATATTAGTATACTATTTGATTTAGTCCTCATTTCATACATGGGTGCTTTTGTCGGCCGTTGCTTGCGTCTCTTCTATTAGATATCTTATCACTTTATGAGACTATAGTTTATATTTAATGTGAATTTTTAGAGAGAATAGTTCTCTGGCATCTGGGAAACTAATCGAAGCCAGGCTTTGTGCTTTATATATCATGTTTTAATCCATTCAAGCAATATATGTGTGTTCTTGCAATATATCATATGTGTGAAAAGGATAGATTTTCATATTTCCTCTGATGACAGTCTAATAATATGACAAACCACAGTCATTCGTTCGGTTCAGTCGAAAATTAGATCTTCATATTGCCATTGATATCCTAACCAAGAGGTTGGCCTATTTTGGACAATGTTAATTGAAACTGTTTTAATGACAGTGTTTCAAGACGTTCTCAACCGTAACCATTGCTTCTCTGTTTGATATACTGATGTTTCGAAGCATAGTTTTTATATAGCCCTATATGTGCTGCCAATTCAATTCTTCGCTGGTGGTTAAAGCTTTTCCATGCCCCCAACTTCACCCAAAGTTTAATCAATTTGGCGCTACCATAGTATGTGCAACTATGGCGGACATCTGAACATAGTATGTGTACCAGGTTAGGGTTAGGCCATAATTTTATTCCAATTCTCCTTGTTGTAGTCCAATTAGGAGTTCGGGGACTAGGCAATTGACTACCGTGTTTGTACCCGAAATTATGACCCAACCCTTACCTGATACACATACTACGTTCCAGTGTCCTCCATCTTGTTGTAAATACTACTGAAGTACCATAAATTTGGTAGTCTTTAGATAGCAGTATCTGCTCTCAGGATGCCTTGTTGAAGCAAAAGGCGTGGTGAATAAGATTACTATGTCAAGATATGTTTATAAGGTGGTAGTTTGTTGGGTGTTATGCCCATGGAAGATTTTTGATCCATTCAAAGATATTTGTGTATGTTGTCGCAATATCTCATTAGTGTAAGATGTTTCTGGTTCTTAGAAATCGCATATTGACAAGCTGTTTTCTTGCTTCAATAGGGAGACCTGTCTAAACCAGTGCTCTTCAAACCTTTTTGTTATTGTGTAACCCCTGATATAATTTTTCGATTTTTATGGAACCCCAATTAACAAAATTAAAATAAAGCACGAAATACTCGTAACACGAAATATTTCTACTTCAACAACGAAACAGAAAGAAGGTAACAAGCGTTAGATTCAATGACTAAGTTGTTCTTGCATTTCCTTCGCAATGTACTCGATTAAAAGCTAGAATCACTTTTTCATGGACCCGAAGTCACTCTAACGCAGGGGGTGATCGAATTACGGCCCGCAGGCCTGATCCGCCCCATCGAAGTTTTTCATTTGGTGTCTGCTGAAATTACGACTATACTTGTTATGGATATAAATTTTGGTTGAAAATGTCAAAAATAAGTTCATAATGACCCCAATTGTTACATCGTGCTTTAAACGTTAGCCTAGCTCTTGTAAATAAACTGTTTTTCGTTCATAGTTTTTCATGTGGAGTTTTGAGCCTTCGGCCCATGATCCAAGTCAATTATCTCTAACTGGCCCACTCAGAAAAGTGATTGCCCACCCCTGCTCTAACGAGATGACTCGACTAACCAGCAGAAAGGCTCCCCAAGATACTACGTTCCGGTGTCCGTCATTTTGGTTTGCATACTTCGAGACCAATTTTTTGGACGAACCAGATTCAAGTGTCGTATCCAGAGCCGTTTTTTCAATAATTCGGAGTTTAAAGTCGGAAATTATTTTCCCCTTGTTCCACAGCCATATTTTAGTTGTCTCAGTGATACATACATCTCATCATACATACATCTCATATGACAGTGGTTCCCAACCGTGGTATTGGAAGGGGGTCTACAATGCTAGGCGCAGAATTGATTTTGAATTTTCCTTTAAAAATAAAACTTACCATTCTTTATAGTTTCATAGCTTGTTAAGGTTATTTCGAAAGGTATTTTCACTTTGTTGAGCATGGATTGCTTGAATGTAACGGGATTTGAAATCTACCGACCATAATAACACTCTTGGTATCACTGGAATAATAAAATGGCGGTCATGAGTATTAAAAGCCTTTGGATGGGGACACGAGACATGAAAAGTTGGGAACTACTGTCATATAACAAGGCCTAATAGCTTTGAATTACTACTGCTCACCTGGTTCTGGCAGGTTTCACATAGAAATAATTTTTAAAAATAGTATACATACGTCCGTATTGGTCTATAAATGATAATAAATATTTTGGAAGTTAAAAATAAAAATTGAGGCTATTTCCAGTATCGTTAGTTAACAGAATTAGTAATCCACACCATAATCATTGCGTTTAAAATGATTGTAAATATTGTTAAAGATGAAGATTCGTAAGAAAATGCGGCAAAAGTATACATAGCATTTCATATTCATGTTGAGTGGATTTTGCATTTGCGCCCATCAAGATACAGTGTGGTATATAAAGTCGTATAATACAAAATATCGCCCGGGCCAAAATTTTGAATTTCGTCCATGAAAAAATATACATAGGCGCATTTCACAGAACTCAACAACTTATATCAATAGCCTACATAACTGAAAAAAAATGCAGTATTCGGTTCTACAGAATAATTAGAAAACAGAACTTAAATTAACACTTAAAATTCTGTCAACATGGTTTACGCCAGGAGTCGAGCAAAGTCCGTAGCTAATAGGTTGTGAGGGTCATCCTATTTCTGCTCTAGGCTGTGGCAACTTCGTTAGCTTGAACACATACAAAAAAGCTGGTACTCCCGTAGTATGTGTACCAAGTTAGGGTTAGGCCTTACCTTTATTCCGCTTCTTCCTCATTTTAGTTCTATTACGAGTTCGGAGACTGTCTGTGTTAGCCAATTGAATATACCCCTGCCCATAAATTTCAGTCCCTTTACACAACTGGATGTAAAGTAGGCAAACAAAATTAGTTACCTCCATATTTGTACACACACTTCTGGAGCGCCCAATTTTTTTCTCTCGGCGGTAGCAACATGGTGGGCTGGAACCAATACAACCTTACCTTATCTTCATAAGACTCGTATGTACTGTAATTCTAAATTTTTCATTTTTTAGCCTCTTTCGATTCATTTAGAGTGAGTGGGGAGCTTGACTTTATTTACCACCGGAGTTTTTCTGGGTTTTCAAGCCTGACACTTGACAACGACTTTGGGCGCTGGACGTATTTGTGCTTTTGCCATTTCATTGACAGTGAGGTGTTGGTTTTTGAATCACCGTATTTGTATTTCCTGACGGCTGCACTTTGTGTTTAACCACTTTATATTTTGCTGCAGCTTTTTCGGTGGAATATGACCGTACTGCCGATTTGAAAAAATGTTATACCATGCTTTTTCGGATAGTATCATTCCTCGACAGGTCATATTATTGCCCACCGTTGGCCTAAAGTTTTACATCAATTCTTACCCAGAACATGCCATGAACCCCATTTCATAGGCTTATTCCAGTGTTTCTCAACCCGAGCCCGCGGTCTTAAATAAGTCCGTGGAGCGTTTGAATGAGTCCGCAACGAACCAGAAATTCACTGCGGGCCGCTAACGTATTTACGAAACTTAACTATCAGCCAAGTTACGATTTACGTTAGAATTTAGATAAAACATAAAAAGCAAGTTCATTCACATAACATTAATCGAGTCAATAGTTACTGGTTACTGAGTAGGGCTGAGCATATATTCAACTATTGAAATAGCAATTTACTATTCGAAAATTTGGTAACAGATGACGCGATAGGTCACTGGCGCGTCGCTAAATCAAACGCTTGGATTTCACAACTCACTTGCGAATTTCCGACGAAAGCATGAGTCGGCACACGCGTCGATAGATACCTAAGTGGTGTTTCTCGCGAGTTCGAACAACGTGGAATAAAAAAATTCTGGTAGGTGGCAACCCAAATTTTCTAAATTGAAAAGCGGCAATACAAAATACTAAAAATAAAACGGAGGACACCAAAGTTTGTTTTTCATGATGGTCCGTGACCGATTAAAATATCTCCTTTAGACATTCCAAATCGCATAATTTTGGGTGCTACCGTGGTATACGTACCAGGGCATTTTCCCTTTGGATTCTTTACTTAACTGCCTCCACATTGGTACGTACAGTACTGTAGCGCCGTAAGTGTTGTACGGACAGCTCAGATTTGTTAAAATCACAAAAATACGAATCAAAACATAATATAATCTGGCACTTTACCACGCATTTTTTGTGTCCACGGATTGCCATGATATTTTCTGAGTAGTATTGCTTCTATTTCGTCAACACAACCGCAGATTAAAAAATGATCACAATTAAATTAATAAAAAATAAAGCAAGGCGATGAATATGTATTTTTGATTCACCAATATACATCAAATTTATTTTCAATAGGTACTGAACCAAGTTGTACTTTCTGGAAATTTATAGCAGATAGTATGATTTTTCTAACGGCAATAACAAATTCGCAGGATCGCAAAAAACATGTATCAAAACTAAATATAATCGGGCATTTCAAAGAAATAATGCTTCCATATTGTTGTAAGACAACGCAACCTCGAGGTACTATGAACAAAATTAAATTATAATAGCAAGACAATTTAAATTCTCGTCGCTGTCATGGATTTAATATTGTGCGACAGAAAAGGCCATATTACACTAAAAAGTCGCCTCTTTTAACGAACGCGTAATTGCGACGAATTTCCGATTTTGATATTCGTTAATATTCTGTTGTGTTTGGTTTTATTACTTCTCCACACAGAGTACGGTTGCAATAAACGCACCTTGATTCCACAAAGGTTTTCGCTGGTGAGAAAATAATCCGCGACCAAAAAAGGTTGGGAAACACTGGCTTATTCTAACTAACCAATAACATGTAAATTCCATTGCATGTACTTCTTTAAACATTCACCTAGTCTTTTGTATTTGTGCCAACTTGGATCCCATTTGCTTCAATTCAACCCTAAATTGCAACGCTATTCTGTAACCATATAGCACGTCATATAAAAACCTTTATACGCAGTGGGTTACGACTGATAATCAGACCAACATGGCGTCAATAAAAAACAAATAACGAACATAACGACTTGGTCAGGTAGCTAGTATAGGCGATTTAGAAGTCTAATTCTAAATAGAATCTCGTTGCCGTTATACCTCTTTTGCGCAATACATATAAAAAAAAATAACGTGTTGTAGTATTTATGCGAAGCCCATACTCCCCCACTGGGCTTTAATATTCAATTCCCGAATGTCCGCTCGCTAGCGATTGTCATATTTATCCCTGGGGCGAGGAAAGGCGATAACACGGCTTAATTATATGGCGAACCACGGCCTCTCGCCCGGTTACCATTCCATGTCAGGTAAGGAATTAGTTAGTTATTTGTTTTCGGCAGCATGGATTTGATGGTGGAGGAAACCGTAACCGAACCAGCGGTTACGTGGCCCACCCTACGACGCAAAGAGGAGTCCATCAATCCTCTCGCACATGATCATCCCCGCATGGGATTTGAACCTGCGATTCCACGAAAGGTAATCAGAGATGCGGTGGTGAGCGTATTCCTAACGCTTAACAGTTTTGTAAAAAATTGAGTCATATTCCGTATTTTCCAATTAAGAATAATATCCCCTTACTTATCGTCAGATATCATTGGCTGCTAACACATTCCTTTTCGAAGCTAAAAGCGTAAACAACCGTCATATAAAGTATCATCTTTGCAGATTACCTATATTTAACCCAATTCTATATTCCCTATGCTAAGAACGTATTAATGAATTCTATTCTCCACAACCATAATGCTTGGAATCATTATGTTTAATCTTTATCATGTACATATTCAAATAATGATTGTTGTTTAGTTACACGTTTTGGTAATATTTTGGGTATTTTTGAATGCATAACAACCAATCTTAAACGAGTTATGTCCGTCCGATTATCACTGTATTACCACTTTTCAATTCCAACCATAATGATTGGAATTTGTAAAATGAATTCTCCCATAATGACTCTAACATTCAGTAACTTCATGAAAGTACTATCGGAAATTCAAATCGAAATCTCAAAATTTCTACTAACTGTGTCGGTTAGCATATGTTGCAACAATATTAAAGCTTATTTTAACCAACTGCCCTACGGATTTGAACTTCTGACTTTATATTTATAACTTTTATTATAATTGCTCACCTTAAATTGAATTCAAATATTTAAAATACAAGTTCCGGCGCTCTAGAACTTTGTGTGCCAATATGGAGGTAACTAATTTTGTTCGGCTACTTTAGATTAAGTTGTGTAAATGAACTGAAACCTATATGGGCAGGGGGTATCTTCATTTGGCTAACACAGACAATGCCAGAAATAAAATAGAATTAAAATAAGAAAAATCGGAATAAAATTATGGCTTAACCCTAACCTGGTACACACACTACGGGAGTACCAAATTTCCTTCAAAACCCATAGTATGAAAATAAACAAATTGCCCAACTTGTAAAAAAAAAAATGAAAAATTCATTTTCTCAGAAGCACAAATAAAAAAAAAAATTAGCACTCACTTTGCACTGCCCAAGCAAAATATAACCGTGAATCAATCTATCGCTTCCTTTCTTCCAGATTGAGCGTGCAAACCTTAACCGTTAATGTAGTTATTCTAAAGATATGCTGATAGACTATTCTTAATACGAGTTCAATCTGTGTTAGAAGCATGAGAGAGGTGCTTAAATATATTGACACGAAGATCAAAGAGAAGAGGTAGTCTGTCTACCTTTTGCAGTGTCGGTACCGTCAGAAACTTCCGAGTAGCGAATTTCCGGGTTCGCCAAGCAAGAGAGCAACATGAGAGAGGTCGAAGAACCGCTACAAATAATTTGTATTAATTTTTAAGGGGTCACACCACAAAATTTCGAAGTGAAAAACGAATCACATAGAGCCCACAAGAATTTGTTGAATAAATACAAGTAATAGCCTTCTAGCAAACAATAAAATCTTTACCACTAAATATTTCAAAGCAATTACCTCAGTAGTTAATGGAAAAGGCCATTTTTTCATACGTTAACAACAAGAAGAAAAATACCAATAAGAACAACAACATATGACAAACCGATCTATAGTTCCACCTCTTATCAAGAACATGGCAAGACATGATAATACCTTATTCTAACCTAACACAAGAGAATATATCATTTGAAATTGCAATCTATATATACAACACGCCATTCAAAAAAAATCTCAAGTTATCGTCAGAATATCGTTAAATTGCTACGTATTTGATCCATCCGGGTATACTGGTTACGTAGGCGGATACACATTATATTGGTAGGTTCAATGATTTTGTTTCTGTGCGCAAAAATGTAAAATAATTGAGAATAAAAACTATTGTGTTATCGCCCCATCATCTTTGATTCTGTTAATCCTAAGTTAGGCTAACAAGATATACAGAGATAGAAGGGACAATAACCTAATTTTACCTAATTTTATTTTTGTTTAAAATACCAGGATCGACTCACCGATAATTACCTTTTTTATACTTACTTGCTTGCATGGGAAGCTTTTAGATGGTATTCCCTTTTTTTCAAATAAAACAGATAAAACGGAGAGCCCGGACTTAACGAAACAGTCAACGCCATATAGGAGAGCTCGGAGAAATGCATCTTGATGTACACTCATTGAACCCGCTAGTGGCGCGTATTTTTACTTTGTAACCTGTTTAACTAATTCAACAAACATCCTATGGACTGTTTGTTTGTGGGTAAACACACAACTGTTCAGGATGCTTTGAGTATATTATGATAACATAGACATTGTAAATCATAGCACTAAGCAACATGCGATACATCAAGAGAAAAAGAGCTCAACAGTGGCATCAAGCGACATAAATAAAGCAGTAATAATGACGTCATAAATATCACCTAACATGAACATTTCATAAATATATATTATTTGTGAAAACATTAAACCTTTTTCCCAATTTATTTGAACATTGTAAGATACGCTGCGAGAACAGTAAAAAAATGAACGATGAAAAAGGTAAATATCCGCATTGAGGAAAGAGGTGTAGGAAAATAAGTAAGTAAGACCGCGGTAAACCCAAATTAGCTTATGTCACATTACGTTACGGCAAAATCGCATTTTCGTAATAACTTGGCAGACAAAACTAAATTTTTATTAAGGTACTATCTTGAGTTAAAACCAAAATAGGTTCAGCTTTGAAACCCAAACCACAAAATGGCTCCTAGTCCGCAATGAGACAGAAGATAAAAAATTCCATATCTGAAAAATGCGAAATATAATGCGGCGATATAATTGCGGCAAGGGCACTCCCGACGTATGTGAACCAGGTTAGGGTTACGCTATAGTTTTATTTCGTATTGCCTTATTTTAGTTCGATTAAGAGTTCGGGAACTGTCTATGTTAGCCAAGTGAATATACCCCTGTTCATATGTTTCAGTCCCCATACACAATTTGATGTGAAATGGGCGAAAAAATTAGTGACCTCCATATTGGTACACATACTTCTGGAGCGCCGCGGCAAGTCGATAAATAGCTTAGACCAATGCTTCCCAACCAATGATGGGTCGTGAAGTATTTCCGAATACAGTGTTCGATTAAATTCGGAAAATTGTGGCATTATTACGTAACAATAACACTTATGAAATTTTACAATTAGAATCATTCGTCATGTACGTATGTATCGACATGTTGGAAAGTGTTGGTAAGCTACTAAGCAGATTAGTAATTTGTTAAAATCGGGTAGACTTGATCTGATAATATCCAATATGCAAGCTCAAGTTTTGCAACAACAGTTAATTGCATGTGCATACATTGTGTTTTTTCTCATATATTAATATTTCATTGTGGGTCGCAAAAAAACAAATGACAAAAAAAGTTGGTCGCGAACTGAAAAAGTTTGGGAAGCACTGACTTAGATCATTTGTGTGCTACTGCCTGATCGCATTGAGTAAATGACTGCCAAAAGGGTTTGAAATGTGTGTTCATGTTTTAACTTTTCTTTAAGTTATGCCCGTCCTTCAGGTCCTCTGTGTTTTGTGTTTGTTCGTTTGTTATTGTTTTGTTTTATACCAGAGTGACCGAAATAAAATTGATTGATTGATGTGGCGTTTTACAATTGTGTGTTGTAAATATATATCCGCGAGATGGCGATGTTAATCAGTCGGAGTTTCAGGTATCAAATAAATAAAAACAGAACTTAAATTAACACTTGGACTTCTGTCAGCATGGCCCACGCCTAAGAGTCAAACGGATACCGGAGCCCGAATATATTGTGGGTGTCATCCCATTTTCTGCCCCGCGCGGTAGCAACATAGTGAACCGATACAAAAAAATTTGCTAATCTTGGTTATCTTTGAAAGACTCGTATGCTCTGTAGTTTGAAATTTGGGTGCTTCTGAAGTATGCGCACCAATATGTCGCATAACCTGAACCCTTTCCTGGTACACAACCTGAGTTCAGGTTGTGCGCCATCTTGGCGCGCATTCTTCATGAGGCCGAAATTTGTTATTTTTGTCTCTTCCGATTCATTTAGAGTGAGGGGCAAGCTTGACTTTATTTACTACCGGGGTTTTGTTGGGTTTTCCAGCTTGAAACTTGACAACGACTTTGGGCGCTTGACGTGTTTGTACTCATACGTTTTCATTGGCATCAGCGGGATTTGGAATCACCGTTTTTGTATTTCCTGGCTGCTGTTTAACCATTTTATATTTTGCTGCAGTTTTTTTCTGTGGAATATGACGATACTGTCGATTTGAAAAAATGTTATACCATGCTTTTTCAGGCAGTATCATTCCTCGACAGGTCATATTATTTTTAGCCTCCTCTTTTAATTTATATTGTCCAATATCAATGTTTTGAGGATTAAACATTTTTAATGATTTATCTTTCACATCTTTATTATTGAGTAACTTATCTTCAACGCAAAAATTTGCAGTTTCATTCTTCAAAATTTCGAATTCTAATAAATCTTTTTCCATTCTCTCTTTCCCGTATTTTTCAACCCGTTGCCAGAAAGTCTTATTATAGTGTTTATACAAAGCTGTGTCAGCCTTATTCCAATTATAGATTAAATCAGTGACGTCAGATGTCACGTGTTCCACGGATGACTGATTTCTGGCGTTCATGGACAAGTATACAATGTCTCTCATATCCAAGCACAGTAAATCTTTTAGTAAGAGCAAAGAAATATCAAAGTATTCGGAAATTAGAACCAGCTGGAAAGTTTTATCGATTTCCTCAATTGACTCCTGGATGTATTGGTCAGTCTCGTTCGTATTATTGAATCCGAGGTCGTACATAACGTTATTTTTTCCGAACCACCATATATGCCCGTCTCCTTCCCCTTTGTAGTATCTGTAAATTAAAATTATATTGAACTAAACAAGAAAAAGCAATGCTCGAATATAATCGATACCGGTGCCGAGTATGCTGCTGAAGAGATCGGCGGACAAGCTCAATTAATGAATTTTTTTCCCCTATACTCAGCCGTTTCCAACCGGGAGTCCATGGCCGCCCACGCAAGAGAGCCAAAGAGCAGTGGAGAGGAGGCCACAATGCTAGGCGCAAAACTGATTTTACTTTTCACTTTACACGAGAACTCCTAGTTCTTCCCAGTTTCAATACTTGATGAATATTATATCGAGTGTTTTCACTTTGTTGAGCATGATTTGTTTGAAATTTGGAAAACTCCGATTAGCATGACAATACAAAAAACTATTGGAATGATAAACTAGATGCCATGAGAGCTAAAAGTCTCCGGATGGAGTAAACGAGTCACAAAAGGTTGGGAACCACTGCTATATATCATAGAATGTGTTCCTTTGAATTGAAATAAAACGGCAGTATTTACGGTGAATCACTGTCCTAACTTTGTTGAGGTTTTGGGTTAACCTTTTTCTATTTTGAACTCCATGCCCACCTTCACAACCAAAGCACAATAAATGGGGCAAGATTGCCAAGTTAGATCCTGGTACTTTCCAAAACATATTAAGTCTCTGCGTATCAGTGGCTCCATGTCTGAAGTCTTGTGCAAATGCGAAGAGCACTTCATAATAATGAGGTTATTGCGAAATCGGCCCTTTGCAATAGAATGGGTCAGCGTTTCCTGACCACGATTAATTTCATTGGTTACATTGTATTTGCTTGTAAATAATCGCTTGTAATTATTCAGTATTATTGTATAATACATATTTATTATTTATACACGCAAAGGGAAATGTATCAAAAAAGGTTATAAAGCGTGATAATTTATCTTTTGTTATTTTTAACTTTATCTGTTTACTGGCAACAGTAATTTATCTGCTAAGTCATTAATGGCATGCATTTATCTGAGTCATGTTTTGTTGGTGCTTTAAGGTACTGCTAAGTCTAGTGTCTGTGATACTAATGGATTTGTTTGTAAAGTAATAAACTAAACATAAATTACGACAAAAACCACTGGAATATTACTTTAGGACAGGTTAATGTTCTCATCTATTCAAATTAAATTCAGCGTGGTAGAATGACATCGAAGAAACATATGTCGGGTTCAACGCCCATGACCCCACCTCACCCAGATTGTAATAAACATGGTGAAATTATAATGTTTGCTGTAAACTTAACAATTAAAAAATTAGGCCGACGGTTAACAATATTGAACGGTTAACGATAACTTTATGTTTTTCAGACTGACACGAGGCCTGACCTCCTGTTTTGATAATAGGGGCTTTCTGCACACCTGTTTGTCGCCTGTTGGGAGACAAATTCACGACCCAGAGTCGCTGGAGTACGAACGAAATAGCCACGGCCACCAATTCAGTCGCAATTTCAATCCCTAGTGCTCGGAACGCTCTGAAGAAACTCACGGAACAGTAGCGTTCCGCGGAATACAGTTTGAGAAATGCTGGGTGGATACTGCCGAACCGGTAAGATTCCGGTTCTTCCAAATACCAGTAGCTTTTTACATATCGTTAGAATGCCTTGTTTAAAGCAAAAGTCGCGCGTGAGAGTCGTATGAAAAAAAACTTACTTTTCTGGGTTTGTGAGAAATTCTTTCATCCCTCCCTTGACTCTACGAAATGCACGGACGTCTCGATTCAAATATTTGAAGACTGACTCGAATTGCGTGGCAGGATCTCGTAGTATGGTAAAATAGATTGTATCTGGGGGCAATACAGCGGCTACCTAGAAAAAAACAAAGTTAGATATATGATATTATACATCAGGGTGTAATAAATTGGATCGACAACTTTTCCAATGCTACTAATCGTCCTAATATCGTTAGATATGGGTGGCTGTTTATACGGGTCCTTGTTTGAAGTGTAGACCCCCTGAGTGAGAATTTTTTTATTTAAAAGGGAGAGCCCAAGGTAAGTCATAATAATGTGTTATGAATATAACTGACCATCTGCACTGGTTTATACGCCACTTTCTGGGTATTCAAATAAAGTCACACTCTATTTGAGTTGAGAATTTAAAGTGTGATGTTACACCTCAAAATAGGAGCTCCCGATTTATGTGCACCAAGATGGCGCACAACCTGAACATAGTATGTGTACAAGGATAGGGTTCAGGTTGTGCGCCATCCTGGTGCACATACTTCAGAAGCGCCCAAAATTAGAGGAACTTCAAATTTCAGGAGGGAGGAGGGATCACTGGTTAGTGTGGCTTACTTTGAACAAATTTTCTTATAGAAAGTTATTAAACACACGCTATTGATCTATTTTACCTCTTTCTTATTAAAAACCATATGATGTACGAGCATGTTGACGGTTTTGTCGGCCGGTGTTTTCTTAACAAAGTCTCTTCTGAACCCGAGGCCAGAGTGGTAGTTGAATAATATATCATAAGCAGGTAATGCAATGAATAAATTGTTTTTATTTGCGTGTCGCACAAGAACGTTCTGTACTGTTGAACTTCCAGTTTTGTGCGTTTTTAAAAACATCAAGTTTTTTTTTGGCCCGTTGGTGCATTGTATTGAAGAATGTATTGCTGTGCTTGGTGGTTTTGTAGTTGAAGATGTTGAGGTAGATGTGATAGTTGATTCGGGGGATCTAGAAAAAAAAGTTTGTTAATATTGCTGAGTGCGGTAGAGTCGAGGTTGCACTAGTTGCTTGGCTAGATCACGGGATCGAGTTCCGATCATTCCATTATTACTTATCGATTTTAGTCGGTAAGCATGTTGATGGGTATTTGTCTGTCTGTTTGTTTGTGTGTTAGATGCGCGCGATATCTCACGGAAGCGAGATTGAATCTGCTCCAGATTTTGCATGTGCATTCATCATATGTCGTACCAGAAGCCTATTGATTTTGGATGAATTATGTAGTATAATTAGCGAGGTATTTATTAATTAATTAGTGATGGGACACAAGGTGTCACTATGAAGTAAGACCGCTGTTTTGGGGAGCCCCTAACTTTCGATCGATAAGTCTTCGATCTCTGACCGATATTCTCGTTTGGAGCTTTACTCGCAATTGCCTATGTCTTATACCTATTCTGCTGACCTAGTCTGCAAAATTTGACGGCGTTCCAGACAAGCAGGCAGCGAAATTCCTCAAAGTTTATTGATTAATTTTTTTCTGAAAGAACAAGGGGGGGGGGGATAAAATAAAGATTTAATTACGTTCGAGCCTTTGAAGTCTAGCGTAATCGTCACATTAGGATTTAAAAAAAAAAGTTTATAAATAAGTTATATTCATTATAATGTACTTCTGTGATATTAATTTACCAGGAAATGCGACCGCCTTGTTTATGGCGCAACCATCCTATTTATAACATTTTCAACAAACAACATGATGCGCCGCAGCAATTCGTTTTAAAATGGAACATATGTGGACAACGAACAGAAAAAATATATTCCACTTACATACAGTTCTCTAGTGGCTTTGTTACTTTGAGCATTCTTTCTTGCCTCGCATGTAGACGATCTCCATCTGGCATGTAGGCCAGTTGACTTTGTTTTAGAGTGAAAATGGAGAATAAAGATACAATCGATAAAAAAATTAGGACTATGAATATTCGTCTTAATGTTTCTTTCATTGTATTTATGAGTACAGTTACTGATCTGTGAAAAACACATCATAAGGTTACGACAAGTAAAACGAAATATAAATAAATCATATTTTCTATTTTTATATTATTCAGTATATCTATCTTTGTTGCCACTAAAATACTTTTATCATCGAGTTTAGGGATATTATTTTAGGGCCAAATGCTGTCTGAATCCGTGTCCGGAAAATTTGCGTAGGAAAAACATACCTCGGGAACACCGAAGATTTACCATAAGAATACGCCCTGATATCGCATCAATAACAATTCAATACTTCTGGATAAAAAAATCCTCTCATCACATGTGTTTATTTGGTGCGTCCAACATCTGTTGGTTTTTATTTTATTACAAACACACACAAAAGCATGTTGACAAATGTAATGAATTAGTCTCTTTTAAAACCAGGAATCAAATAAAAACAAAACAATTTGAATTAGAAATACGTTTGTGTCGATGCCGTGAAAACAAAAACCAACTGCCACATGGCAGCCCTATATGCCCTTTATGAGAGAGCTCATTCAAACGGCAATTGGGACAGCATATATCCACCCCTACTCCTAACGTAATCAGGTCACGGCGCTGACCTTTGCATAGTATTGAGAATACCAGCATTGGTTTCTCGACAAGTATGGACCATTTAAAAATTCTATATATTATATATACCATATTACGTATCAGATACAGCTTGCGCAATGCCTAGTTCGGAATGATGACATTACATGTCATAGACGTTTTGTCATCCCGGTATCTTCCTATGATTCAAATTCGAGTATGAGCTATTTTTCAAGCATATCTCATCCGAAGCCCGCGGGGGTTTATTTTTCTAGTTCAGTCGGCTTCTGAATATTGTCTGTGTGGTTAAAATACAACAAATTAGTCGCTATGGTATGTAATATTCTATGTTAAAGCGATATTGAACCGATTTTAGTACGACTTGAAGCGCCTTATTGTATAAAATCTAATATTTTGCAATCAAATACCGATTTATATCAAATCTAGTTCAACTTATTTAGCCGCGTGCGATTATTTTAATCTTGTCAAATATCCCGAAATTAATTAAAGCTGTACAAAATCAAATATACATCAGTAGCAAAATCCGATTTTTATTTCAAAGCCGTCTATTATTATCTATTATCGAGATGCTTCGAATTGAACAAAGTTGAGTTTTTGAGTAAAATTCATTTAACACATAAAATATTAGACTGACTTTACCAAATTGCAACACAGGCTCATTGGGCACAGAAAAATAGCAAAGTATAAATTCTGGACAAGATTGTACCGGTATCGTTAATATAAAATACCGTTCCATACCGGTAACGGTAATATAAGCCACATTGTCCATACAGAGTGACCTGATATTGTACAATGGCTAAAAACACAAAGAATTATTTATCTAAAATTCATGATTGTTTACATAATTATGGTATTGGCCTGCATTTACGAATACAAAAAAATTAAAATCAAAATCAATTCTAACATCTGGCATTATCTTGTTAATACCCCACCCCTGCTATCCAAACTGTATTCTCCGATTCTGTTAGGTTCCGTTATAGGTTATTGCTTGACATTCAAACCTAACCAAAAGGAGGCAGTGAACACGCTAGTAATTACTCTAAGATCTTTTATTTTGTCTAGGTTAAGATGAGTTAGCCCATAAGTTCTCAAAATGCTCCATAAGGAGCCCCGGGACCTCACGAGAGAACCATAGGGGCACCGCTAGCTATTCGTTTACGTATTAAAATCTTGAATGTTTTAAAATATACAGCAAAAAATACATCCGAGTCATTAAATAAAATAATAATAAAATAATTTTAGTTTACTCAGCAGGAACATTAATAGGTAAGCATCAATTTGTATGGTTGCTTTTATTTTTCATAAATTTATTGTGAGGCTCCGCAAAAAATAGTCAACCATTTCATGGGCTCCATAAGACCAAAAGTTCAAAAACTCCTGAGTTAGAATATGGACAATAACCTAACCTGGTTTTTATTAACCCAACCTACTATAAACAGAATTGAAAATCAAATCACAAAACTACAGCATAGTCCCTAACCTTGCTCTAGTAAACTGTGTCACAAAGCTGGCTTTGTTTCAACATTGAATTATCGAATTCTTCGATTGAATATAGAGCAATATATAGAAAATAACTTAACCTAATATAAGTAGAATTAAAAAACGAAATCATCTGTAAATATGTTACGTTTTGCTCTGTGTCGTTGGGCTGGCATTGTTCCAACATTAAATCATCAAATTCTTTAAATAAGTGTAGGGCAATTAATTATACAATTTTGGCGAATGCGAACATCTAATTACAAGGTGCTCATTATTCTAACCAAATAAAACGTTAAAGATACTTTTCGAGGAATTTGTCTTGTAAGTCTACGTTTCCACCAGAATAGGAAATATACTGTATGGTTTTATATTAGTCTAATTAGACTAAAGTAGTTGCTATCCTAATAAAATTGTTATAAAATAAATCGGCTCAAATCACGTGTTTCTTTGCTTAAAATACATTTTGTTTTTAATTTGGTATTATTACACTTTGGGCACGATGGTCTACTGGGAATTCGAGACCGATCTTTTTTACTTGACCTCATTCTAACCTGCATACTTCTTGAGTACCTTTAGCTGTTAACTGGCAATTAGACGTAAATATAAGTAGTGATTACATTATTGCCACCTAATAATATACTAATATATATTGTGGATAACTAAAGCGCAATAGGTGATAACAAAACGATGTTTTTTGCCTCTGTTAGGAATTTTTATGCAAAAAAACATGATAGGGTAATAATATTAGCGTAAATATATATATACATACCGGTAGTAAGAACAATTATCAAGGCGTGATATCTAATCTAATCTAATCGAACTTACGCCACATTTCTTTTATCTATTATTTCATACTATCGAGTTTCTAAATTAGGTATTAATAATTTGCAATATCAAAGGTAATTCGAACATCACTTTACTTCCCATGTACGGAATGTCTCTCGCATATACCACTGCCTCGAGGTCGAGAGGCATCCTTTATCTGTATCAAATCTAACCTCAAACTAAAACTTTTTTGATAGCTTATACATAACATTGCGTGTTTGCATACATTTGTTTTACTTTCCCCCCATTCTGGTACTTACATTGTCTACTAGGGATAACATTACCATATTTTTTTATTTTGAGAATATATCATAGGTAATTCCAACATTTTTCTTTACTTTTCCTCATTCTAATCGATGTAGGCTTTCATATTCTCGAGTACATTTAGCGGTACTCCTGTGTTATGCGAACCAAGATGGCGGACACCAGGACGTTGTATGTGTACTAGGTTACGGTTAGGTCATAATTCCAGATACAAATACTATCGGGAACTTGGCTAGTTCCCGAACTCGTAAGGGAACTAAAACAAGGAAAATTGGATTAAAATTATTGCCTAACCCTAACCTTGTACACATACTACGTACATACTTACGACAATTAGACGTAAATATAAGTAGTTGTAACATTATTGTCACCGTGTATAATCCTATTGAGGATATATATAGAGCACAATAGGTGACGACAAAAAGATGTATTTTGCCTGTGTAACGAATTTTATACAGAAAAACCTCACCGGGGCAAGACAGGGTAATAATACTAGCGTTTATATATACATATATATAGTAAAATTACCAAGGCGTAATAACTAATCTTATCTAATTTACGCCACATTTTTTTATCCATTATATCCTACTATCATGATTCTAGATTAGATTGTACGCCTTGATAATTTTCCTCATAAAATGCACATATATACTTAAACGTCGTATCTTTAGTCTATCATGACCCGATAAAGTTTAGAAATTCGCGTTGCTCGCAAATTATAACGTTTTCTTATAACAATGTTTTTTTTTACATACCGGTATATCCAATAAAGATAAGTGGTTCTCAAACTGTTTAAGCCACGCCCTCTTTTAGAATTTGTCAAGTCTCGCTCACCTCAAAAATAACTAGCTAACAATATACTACAAACAAGAGAGCTACGCCCAAATATATGGACACGTAGTACAGTACGGTTTACCGTACCCTCATATCACAGTCTACAAACATATTCACACCAAGCGAAGCAGTACAGTAGGGCACAAAATGGCGTCCGATATCCGCAGAACGTGTAATGACGTCATGGCAAACAAAACAAATCTCACAGAGCTAACAGAAATATTTAAAATAAATAAAAGTAATAGCCTTCTGGGGAAAAATTTTATCTTCAACCACTGAAAATTTCAAAGCAATCGGTCCAGTATTCGAAGAGAAAAGCGGTTTTTTAATAAATCCACTAGTTGTGTTATTCTGTGCCAAATAACAAGAACAACAAGAACAACATAATATTGAAACGATCGTTATGTCCACTACGTGTCCAATAACAGATAGTAAGGCAAAAGTATGTTTTATTCATAAAACACGTTGAAAAAACATGGATGGAACGTAAATGATGAAATAAATCTTGCAATGTTAATATCCAAAATAGGGTAGGATTAAATCTAACAAATATTCCTATTTTTATTAGCTTCACGCCCTCTCAAATATTTGTCTACGGCCCTCTTGTGGATCGCACCCTTCCGTTTGAGAATCAAGTATATATACAGTTCGTCCACGAAATATTTAAAATACAGGTAGTGCGACATTTAGATATGCTGGAATAATATTTAATTTGAAAACAGGCACTTAATATGACGTTACATCGCGTTGTTTGACATCGGACGCTCGTTCGAACCTTTTCTACACAAACCAAGTACGTGACAAGTACATACAGGGTGATTCAAATAACAGAACCTAGACTATTTGAAACATGCTCTTCTTGACTATAATAATGCACAAGGGCTCAAAAGTGAAATAAATTTTCTCCATTTTCGTAAGTAATTTGGAAATTTAATGGGTATGTAATTTGAGGGACCATGAAGTCGTAATGTTACCTGCTTATACTTTTATATTCACGAATACCGGCTTTAACTGAGATTCAGGATTGTGAGGTTGTTGGTTAGTTTTTAATCATGTAATAAGTTTTATCCGAGACTCGGGCGGTTAAATTTCGCATCGCTCTCGTATAACCACTGTCTCGCGAGACATTCTTTATAGCTGTATTAAAACTAACCACAAACTAAACACTTTGATAATCTATACCAGCTGTTCCCAAAGGGTGCGAGTTGCTAAACGAGTCGCGAAAATTAACAGAATTGTGCTAAACATAACTAAAGTATATATGATCGAATATACTAGATATTGTAAATATCATAAATGTTTATTGGTTTCTTATTTTAAATGCCGAAATCGATGAATTCATTTTACCTTCCAATGTCGTTCACTTTCTGTTATACGTAGCGTTTTTTCCCTGATAATTCGGTGTCGTACGAACAAAAAGTTCGGGAACCGTGGCCTATACATAACAATGATAACTTTATGCGTTTTCTTTTTCATTTATTATTACTGTTTCATCTGAAGAAGTTACATTGCCTTGTTTAACGAATGCTTGCTACTATAATATAATTACGAGATCATGCTTTTGTTGAAATGTTGGAGTCTCTGTACATTTGTCTAATGCTTTACATCTATACTATTATAAAACATACTATAAATTGCACACAAAATTGGTAATCGAATTAATGGATTTCATTTATTACGGGACACCCTGTATTTGCCTATATTTATTTCAGCCCAGACTACTTTCACGCATATTTTGGCTTCTTCTTTGACTTTATTACAATGAGTACATACAAAACTTTTTATTTTAATTTATTTTTATTTTATGTACTTTTATTTAAATTATCAATTGTACATTTGCCAGTAACCCTGGCCTCCCCTGCGCAGGGTGGCAAAAATGAGTTGAGTTTTTGATCTATAAATTAATTTAAAGTTTTATATCGATTCCAACTTAGAACATACCATGAATCCTACGTGATATGCTTACTCTAACCATTTACCTGAAGGTATATATTTATCCGAACCCAGAACATACCACGAATCCCACTTCATATGCTTATCCCAACCATTAGCTTAAAGTTTTATATCTATCCTAACTCAAAACATATAATGAATTCAACTTCATATGCTTACTCTAATCATTTGCCTGAAGTTTTAAATCTAGTCTAACCCAGTCTATAGTCTAACCCCGAACATACCATAAGTTCCACTTCATATGCTTACTCTAACTACTATCCCAGAGTTTTATATCTATCCTCACCAATAACATATGAATCCCGTTTCATGTACTTACTCTGAACATTCACTTAATCTTTTGTATTTGCGCTAGCTTATATCGCATTATCAAATCCTATTTTCATCAATTCAGCCTTTAATTGCAACGCTATTTTGTAACCATAGCACGCCATATAAAAACCTTTATGCACAGCGGGTTACTACTGATAATCAGACCAACATGGCGGCATTATAAAACAAACACAAATATAAAGACTCAGTGTGGGAGCTTGTGCGTCAATTCCCCCCGCGGCGATTTAGAACTTCCAACTTTAAATAGAACCTCGTTGCCGGTATACCTCTTTCACGCAAAGAATATAAATAAATACCGTGTTGCGGTATTCATGCGAGGCCCATATTCCCCACAGTGTTTTAATATCCAATTTCCGAATATTGAAAGTCTAGCGAATAACACTCCACCGCAGAGCTAAAACCTATTAAAAATCAAACAAAGATTTTATTTTAATATTCTTACATTTTTTGAAATAGTCTTATCTCTGCTGTCATCTAATTACTGTTAGATCTAATCACTGGTGTCACTGCTTGATAGGCAGTATTGGTTTTTCGCGACTTCCTTCACCTTGATATGTCATTTTTATGTTGTTTTTTTTATTGTTTGTACAAAGTGTATTTACATGATGATGAAATTATGAAATATTGATTACTTCACATCAATTGTGGTTGTTGTGACACTGCAACTATGTTTGGCTAGTCGTTTTATAATCAAACCCTGAATATATGAGAGTCTTATAAATATCTCGAGACGAGGCTACTCAAATGCTATTTGGCCGTATATCCAATTCCAGGTGATCGTACATTTAAACCCATGTGTATATCCGCGGGTTCAATCCATATGCGGGTTCTAAAACCCATGGGTTAGAGTTAGTATGGGTTCAAATATCCGCAAAACAAAACAAAAATTCATAGGTGCAATAGTATGCACGTGCAATTGTCGTGGGTTCAAATGTACGTGGGTTAAAATGTACGGGAACCCCAATTCTATACTAAACATGCTGACCGGATGGCAACCAAGAATGCTCTCTATCTGGACTAGACTGTATATTATTGTTTATTCATTGTCTATTTCACATTTTATCGCTCGACCGCCGATAATAACAAGGCTTGATCAGCTGACTATCTGTTTTCTAACACGGCGATGGTCGTCTCAGTCGATTAATGTAAAAGTTTAATCCGTTAAAAACAACTTGTTATTAATTAATATGTTATGATTAAATATAGGGAGTGATACCAGACGTTTTATAAGCAAATGCAAAACTGATAACAATCAAACGAAAACATTTTTTAGCGCTTCGAATGTATAAACAGTCTCGCCTTATCAGGCAATAAATAGGAGTGAAAAGAGGTATAAGCTCTTATAGCTGGATCCAGACGCGTAGCCAGGGGATGAGTTGAGGGTCTGCCCCCCCCCCCCCCCCTTCTTGAAATGTAAACAAAAACATGTTTATGTATCATATATGGTAATGTTCCGTAGCTGGAAACGCCTTTTAGCCCCTTAGGAATCGTGAGGACCCACACTTTCTGGCCTCCGGCCGCCCCTCTAGCTGGTACGCCGATGCCTGGACCCCTAAGATAGCGATAGCGATTCTCATATTCATCCCCGGTGCGAAAAACGACAAGACGGTTCATTTTTGTAATAATTTGGGTGAGCAATGGCGAACCGGAAAGATTCCGTTATTTTCCAAAAATTTTACCTTTTTACTCATCGTAAGATATAATTGGCTGCTTATACATTCCTTGTTCGGAGCTAAAAGCGTATACAGTCGTCATATAAAGTATATATATTTGCAAACTAAGTATATTTAGTCAAGTTTTACAGTTATCCGACCTCAGAACATATTACTGAATCCTATCATGTGGTGAACCACGCCTATCGCCAGGTTACCAGTACATTTCGAGTATGAGAATAGTTTACCAGTTATTTGTTTAAGATGCATGGACTTGCGTGCGAACCCCGCGCAGAGTAATCAGAGGTGTAATGGCAAATTTTCTATTTTTATTCTCAGATTAGATATATTTAGCCAACCTCAGAACATATTAACGAATCCTGTTCACTTACAGCCAAAATGCTTGGAAATTGAAAATAAATTCTGATATAATGACTGGCTCTAACTTTAGTAATTTCATGGAAATACCAGAGAAATTCCAAAATCAAATCAAAATCTCAAAACTTCAAATAACTTTGCCGGTTAGCATATATTGCAACAGTATTAAAGCTCATTTTTACCCTTTTCCTTAATGTTTTGAACTTCTGACTTTATATTAATTAATACTTATTATAATTGCTTACCTTGAACTGAATCATTTAAAATTCAAGTCTCTAAACCCAAAACTTTGTTCGTTTCAAAAACCTTAGTATGAAGATATAAAGATTGCCCAACTTGTGCAAAAATAAAGAATTCATTTTTAGCTGCACAAAATAAAAAAAACTATGGCACGCACTTTGCACTTCCTAAGCATCAAATTATACCCGTGGATCCATCTATCGCTTCCTTCCTTCCTCATTTAGCGTCCAAAACTTATTACCAGTGTAGCTTTCTACTTAACGAATTCGTTAATGTAGTTTGTCCCAAGATAAGTTGGCAGACTATACTTAATTAGAGTTTAATCTGTGCTAATAGCAAGAGATAGGTGCTCAAATATGTGGACACGTAGACCAAAGCGAAGCAGTAGTCTACCTTACCTTTTGCATCCACGTTGTCGTCAAAAAATTACGACTTTCGACCAAAAGGAGAGTAGCACGAGAGAGGTCAAAGAACTGCTACAAATAATTTGTATTAATTTTCAAGAGGTCATAACGAAGTATTTCGAAGTGAAAACCGAATCACATAGATCCCACAGAGAGCTTTTATATAAATTTAAAATATTATCTTTCTGGCGAAAAATACAATAATAAAACACTGAAAATTTCAGAGCAATTAACCCAGTAGTTGATAAAAAAAATTCATTTTTTCATACGGTAACAACAAGAAGAAAAATACCAACAAAAACAACAACATAATAGAAACGATTCCTAGTTTCCTTTTGTGTCTGAAAACATTGCAGGACATGACAATACCCTATTCATTGTAACCTGACGCAAAATAATATATCACTTAAAATTACAATCTATATATACTTTTAATGAATCTCAACGTAACGTCTAAATCTTTTACAATCGTTACGTATTTGATCCATCCAGGTGTATATTTGTTACGTGGGCACATTATATTATTGGTTTCAGTGATTTTGTTTTTGCAGGAAAAATTTAAAAGCTTTCCCCTCGCAAAAAAACTTGGATGAAAAAGAAACAAAATCAATTTAATAGCGATTCACGTTTTAGAGTGATTCTGATATTTTTGTTTCACTTTTGCGTTGTAAACTCGCTCATTTGTAACGGAATCCGGTTCAGCCCAGACATAGGCGCATAAGAATCCGATCAATCAAATAAACAATTATGCTCCAGAAACTAATTAACTTTGAAATGAAACTGGTAAATAGGAATGACATTGCGAATGTTCTAAACCAGGGGTATTCAACATTATTGTCGGTGGGCCATATAACCAATTTCAGCCTTCTAGCTGGGCCACATACAAAGAAGAGAATGCGACTATCGCTCAGTTTTACAGTATTAAAGACACTGGGCAAAACGACGGAAGATTTAACGAAACGAAAAGAGCAAAAAACATTACGTATTTTTACCCAAGTGAGCGACTTTTTAAACATGAACTGTCGGATTAGGAATTTGTACTTGATTTAAAAACTTGAGTTTTGACAAGGGCCACAATCAATTAAATAGCGAGCCGGGTTGTGGCCCGCGGGCCGCCTGTTGCACACCCCCGTTCTAAATCGTCGAGCCCCGCCGTCGTACTTATCGCTCAACAAAATATGGATAAAAAAGAACACTCAATTTATTAGCGATATACGTTTTAGGGCGATTCTGATATTTTTGTTCCACTTTTGCGTTGTAAACTCGCTCATTTGTAACGAAATCCGGTTCAGCCCAGACATAGGTTCATATAGAGAAATGATCCAATCAATCAAATAAACAATTATGCTCCATAAAACTAATTAACTTTGAAATGAAACTGGTAAATAGGAATGACATTGCGAAGGTTATAAACCGTCGAACCTTAAGATAGAAATAATACCAATGAATGAATCGAAGGTATTAAATTAGTATATAGACCGGACATTGGCAAAGTACGGCACGCAAGCCAAATCCGGTTGGGTAATGGAATCTGGCCAGCCTGATGCTGCAACCACCAAACAAAAACCAAATATTGATGTTTTAGGTAAAAAATAGCCCAAGAAATTTGTTAAGATCGCGAATAAAATTAGTTTTAAAACTTGACTCATTGTTTTTAACTTTTGCTTTTGTTACACTATAAATATTCATAAAATGTCTCGGTTTAAGTCACAATTACATGGCCCGCCAGTCTGGGTAAGCAAAAGTTTGACCCGTGGTTCAAAAACCGTCCCTACCCCTGTTATAGACCCACTTTCCACTTTCTATCATATCGTAACTATTATATCATGAAAATAAAACACTGGCGCGCTATTATACGTTTATTAGTCTTATAAAAATTACGGTAAAAACAGTCTGTCCAGGTAAGTGGCTTTCAACCGGAGTTTCACGGCATCCTAGGGTTCCACAAGTGCTGTCCGCAAGTTTTCATCCAAATCCGAGTGTCTTTTTTTGTCGGATGGTCATATAATCAAATTCAGACATCTAGTTGGACCACACTAAAAAATGTAGTTTTTCCATGCACACAACAAATCACAGTAACGAAGGCTAAAGTTAAACGGCAGTTAACCGGCTAAATATACAACGCAGCGACAAGTGCAAGAAAATATTATGCATTTTACTCACGTGAGCACTTTTTTTGAAACTGTCGGATTGTGATTTAATGCTTGATGGGGAAAAATCTGAATGTTGACAAGGGTCGCACTAAATGGCTTGACGGGCCGGGTTATTGGCGCTGCACCCTCTGTTGCACACCCCTGGACTATAATATAAATATATATTGTTTAGGTATCACTAAATAAGTTTTCCACTATTAATGAACTCGCTATACATTTTAAAGATCAGGTGTTTTGATGCTCCTAAAGTATGTGCACCAAGATGTCGCATAATCTGAATCCTAACCTGGTACACATACTATGTTCATGTTGCGCGCCATTTTGGTGCACATACTTCAGGAGGTCCCCCATTTTTATGTCACAACCTTCATACTGTCACGAAAACGGGATGTAATCGTGTATTACTCTTCTCTAATCGATAGATTTCACGGTGACTGTGACCTGTACTTGTTATTTATAGCGAAGAAGGAAGAAGGAGGCGGAGTGCGGAATTTAACAAAAAGAGTTGGAACCGCTGAAATGGAATATCGCGTATTCACCGCAATCAAGCTGCATTAATGGTCTCATACCATGGGTGTCACATTGGTTTGCGATATGTGCGTCATACACTATTTTGGTACTTGCTTCCACTTTCTTAACGTGATCTCAATGTCATACCAGAAGGCAACAATTGTTGCTTGGTATGCGTTTAATCCCATAAAGACATTTACATAAAATTTAGGGCGCTCCATAAGTGTGTACCAATATGGAGGTAACTTATTTTGTTCGCCTACTTTACATCAAGTTGTGTAAAGGGACTGAAACTTATGGGCAGGGTGTATATTCACTTGGCTAAACAGACTTTCCCCGTACTCGTAATTGAACTAAAACAAACAAAATCGGAATAAAATTGTGGCCCAACCCTAACCTAACACACTATGTGAGTTATCGAATGCAGTTCCTAACCCTAACCCTGCCAATCCGACTGCTACCGTGTATTACTCTAATTTAATCGATAGAATTATCTTCGACTCTCTTTCCATTTGACACTGATTTAATTTAGACAAAGTAATTCAATTATTGAGCGACGTTCGGCTAATTGAAGAGGTTCAAGACAACGTTATTGGATTTGATTTCTGCCAATGCCATGCACCGGGATAGAATCTATAACAAAAATTCAATAAAGTTTTCTGTAAGAGACAAACAAGGTCAAAACAAGGTCACGCGTAATCGATGTGTGGTTAAGGAGATTCATCACTGGACAAAGGGAGAGCATTCAAACGCTAAGAGCTGCAAAAATGACTTTTCAACATTGAAAAATTAATATGAAATTTCTCTTGTTGATTTGAGTTTTGTATTTGTAAACAAACCATTGCTTATAGAAAAAAATTAGGAGACAGTGTGGTATCAAGGCTACTCAACTGGCGGACCGCGGCCCGAATCCGAGCCTTTCGATCATTAAATTTGGACCGTCTGCTTATTTTTTATTTTGGCATCATAAGCCTCGTTTCATAGCTTTAGATGATTTTTGTGACCATTTACATACACAGTTTACACAACTACACAGTTTGACGTACTGGTACCGATGTGCGACATTTATACCCATAATTGTGAGTTATTTATTTCTCTTGTATTTAATTTAATATTGCACTTGAAGTTTCGTTTATTTAATGAAATAAATTTTCTGCAATGTCTGGACCCCAGTAAGTTTGAAGATGAACGGACCTTAGGTGAAAATAGTTGAGTTGCCCTGATATATACTATATAGTATAGGATGATATATATCAGGGGTGTGCCACAGGCGGTCAGAACTCGGCCTACCAAGCCATTTTAGGTGTGGCCCTTGTCAACAAAATTTTTTGCCAACTAGCATAAAATCCTTATCCGACAGTTTAAGTTTAAAAAGGCGCTCACATGAGTAAAAATGCATATTGTTTTTTTGTTATTGTGGCTGCGTTGCATTTATTACCGCAAGGCTAAGCGATAGCCGCATAATCTTCTATTTTCTTGCCGACCCCGCTTAATTTTTTTGTGTGGCCCAGCTAATTGTATAAAGTTGGGTATATGGTCTACCGACAAATGCATGTATCTGGTATAGATTGTGATCTCATTCCAATGACATTATAAACTATATATTACACGGCGCTCCTGAAGTGTATGGAGGTAACAAACTTTGTTCGCCTATTTTACATTTTACAAGTTGTGTTAAGAGACTAAATCTTATGGGCGGGGGATATATTCACTTGTCTAACACAGACAGTCCCCGGACTACTAATAGAACTAAAATAAAAAAAATCGGCATAAAATTATGGCTCAACCCTAATCTGGTACAAATACTACGTCCCGACTCCGCCATCTTGGTTTACATACTACGGGAGTACCGGAGTACTTACTTATTCCGAATCAGTAAGCCGTAGTTTAATTTTTCATCATATACAAATTACACATTGTGCATAATGAAAGAGATAAAAGAGAAAAAACCTATTAAACTTCAGTGGCCATACCTCAAATTTCTTACCCACCACCTTACTAAGAATGTAATGCATTAGATATGCATTTCCGCATCTGAAAAGATTTTAGTAATTTAAAATTTAGTTTAGTTATTGTTAGAAATTAGTGGTTTCTTATGCAGGATCGTGATCGGAGCTATAACAGAAACAACTGTTGTATAAAATATTGATCCGCCCGGAAGCGGAACCCTCCCCTTTTTTGAAATGTAAAAAAAAATAGCAATTTTTCATAGCCACGATTTTTATACCCTCGAAGACTCTTGAAAACCCACCGACTTGCTAGCTGTTGCGTCTGAGTTACCAATTTGAAATTTCAGAAACCACTCTTAGAATATTCCTGGCTACGTACCTACATTATAACAATATCGCAGATTTGTTTACATGCCAACTCTATAAAATCACTGCTAACCATACCAGTTGTGGTGTATTTATTACGTCATAAATCGCATGACTGCTCATGCGATTTACTTAACACGTTATGTCCTTGGCCGGAGTTCCCGGCCCAGTCGATGGTTTGAGTTGGTCAATAAAGGGTGTTGCTACAACGTCTATACTCGTATATTTCTGACAAATAAAGGGGACTTAAGAACACAACACCAGTCACGAATTAGTTGTACTTTTAACGATTTTACCGTTTTGACGAAACTTGATATTTCGCACTCGCCGCCTTCCGGTTACGCGAAACTAAATGCCCAACTCGCGAGACTGCAAATTATCATACGTAACATATGCATGACACGCGCAACAAGCGTAAACACATCCATGCATTATTTAACATTTCAGTATATGTTTTACAATAATAGGGTGTTCAAATGCATATAACAAAGTGAACTTAGCTTAGAAAAAGGCTGAGTGTTAGTATTCGAGATATTTTTTAAATTCAAAATTGGTATTCGAAAATGCCTCTTGCTCCAACCCTACCTCTTGCTTCCCGAACAACTATCTAAACTAAACTAAATAAAACTAAACTAAAAATAATTTTATGTGATTATGCAAATTTGAATATATTGAATGGTGGCTTACTATTTTAAGCATACTGCAATTCGGTGTTTAAAATCACTGCCAACCATGCCAATCTCTAATTAGCTGTACTTTTACCGATTTTACCTTTTAACGAAACTTGATATTTCGCTGCCACCACTTCCCGATTACGCGAAACTAAATACCCAACTCGCAAGACTTCAAATTATAATACGTTACATATGCAAGACACGCGCTACAAGCATAAACGAATCCATGCATTATTTAACATTACAGTGTATGTTGTACAATAACACACTATTCGAATACATATAATATTAACTTTAGACAAGAAAATAACAAGTCTTAACATGATTGTTATCGCATTGAAGTACAGGTTGTTTTTAAATTGCAAAGGTTATTCATCGATACCGTGTATAGTTTGTTGGCCCTACATGTGTATTGAATGAGGTAAAAAATTAAATGAAAACTGAATAAAATAAAACAAAACCTGGTTAAGATATATTGAGAAATGGCTTTATAACAAAATTAGAATTATAACAGGACACCATAACCGAGTAACTATCTCAATAAAGTACATAGAATTCTAAAATTTGTAAATTACAAACTGAGAACTCATCGATACCATAATATATTGTTGTTTAGGCCGGGACAGATGTTTTAAATAAAGTGATAAAACATGAATGAATACTGCTGAACAAAATAAAATAAACCGTGTTAAAATATATTGAGAACTGACTTCCATCGTGACTTTATGAATATCCTATATTATAATTCTTTGAGGTTGGACAATGTATCGTTGCTATGGCCCGGAATGGCCAACCGGTTAATCGGTTAACCGATTTCAGATTGTTTGCGGTTACGATTAATTTTTATCGTGAACTGTCATCCCAAGCATTGGTCTTTTTACAATGTTCGAACATATATGATTTATTTACCATAACTTTTAATTCTTTTTCCAAATGTTCGGATTTATTTATTTCAAATTTTATGGCATTTTTTTCAAAAAGTAACAAATAACTTAAAAACTATGAGCTCAGGTGATGGAAATGGAAAAGCCACAACAAGATTTCTATCGCAATGAAGGTGTTATTATCCCGATAAGCCTTCAGGTTGGGAAGGTTACATCGTACAGTGGTTCAAACAAACTTAAAATATTTATCTTTTCCTGTCGTTTTCCCGGACCGTGCTCACTTGAATTGATTGAATATCCGTGTGAATCCTCATATACAGGTTTAAAAAAGTTAGGCAGAATTGAGTCAAAATTTTTTTGTCATGGCAACGGTAAAAAAGTAACTGCTAAAAAACGTCAATCGTGAAATGTTTAAATAACATTTCAACGTATATCAATAATATTAAATGGTGTCAGTCGTTAAAAGTTTTAAAGAGGAATTTCATCTTAACTTCTGTTAATTTTGCGTTATTTTTTTCACACCCTGTATATTGAGATCTCTGTTGCAAGTATACACTTATGCATAGCTCTCAACTGGCGTGTAAGCCGATTATTTCTACTTTAGTTATTGGATTAAGAGGCTATGACCTTGCATTAAATAATTCAACTTGCCTAAAATAAAATATTCATCCCTATTGAATAGGCCAAGAATATGCAAACTACGGCCGGCGTGTGACCCCTTCCTTACCTTTCAGAAAGTTGAAAATTTACATGCAAAAACAACATACAAAATTATATTTACTCTTGACTTTTTTAAATTATCTAAACTATGAAATATTAAATAATATTAATGTTTGTTCATCTCCAGTTTTACATTGTCATCCACTATGACTATTAAGTTCGACACTTTCATAGCGAATCGGAAGATTAAATGTGACGTCACCGTCAATTTTCCCAATACGTCAAATTACCTGCGACTTTGCAAAAATATTTTCTCGTCCCATAGGATTAGGCATCTGAGTTTGCTAGAACGATCAAATGCCATTTATAATTAACTCGAATATCGTTAACTCGACAATTTGATGGTATTAAGCTATCCCTATCCTGCAGTTGGAACATAGTATATCTCTTATATTTATATCAATTTATTTATTTTTCAATTGTGTTCAGTCAGTAGTTTGTTTATCACCAAATTGAAAATACACTTGATACAAACAAAAAACACGAAAATGGAATTTCCCTGTGAAGGGTGACGCGTAAAAACCAAAGTTGTTATCGAGCAGTGACATTCGTGATAAAAGTCCAACTTTAATTCAGGTTGAATAGAAAGTACAAATAGCATTGTACAATGTTTCTCGCACGACGGAAATAAAGAACTGAAATTGATGCCAAATCTATTCCTGAAGTCAACAAAAATTCTTCTGTTCTACAGAACTTCCAGTACTAATACCGAATTGGTCCGTATTTTTCTAGCTCAGGTCGGCTCAAATTTTCAAACGGAAAAACTCGGCCCGATCCCCGAGACCTCTGAGCGGCTGAACGTAATATTTATAAGATGAAACTTTATTTATCGCTTATACGAAATGAACTCATTACATTAAACGCATATGTATGTTATGAGTTTTGAATTATTCAAAAGTAAACGGAGACAATCGATATTTATATCCGTTTATGTTGTCATAAGCAATTTTCTTTTCATTACATTAATTTTCATCCAAGAAATTGTTTGTTCATAATGCACAATATACTGTTATAAATGAGCAGTAAAATACAAGTAATTTTACAGTAGAAATAGAGATGGGTAGCACATGCTGTGCAGTGGCAAGAGTACAAAAATTTGTCTCCTATTAAGTTTGTTGTTGATTTTTCGCAATATGAGAAAATAAATATAAAATTCCCCATTTTAATTTAACCTGTACGTTTTAAAGCTTATTTCTAAGATCTGATAACTTTGCTCGCATGCTTGTTTTGCCTAAATTTAATTCTCGCATCATCTGTAATCATTTACCCTCGTTTGAGGTTAAACTATCTTGACGCGAACAACTAGGTATCTACTAAAGTATTTGGTGTCGATAAAGAACGCGCGGTTGTTCTCCATGTAAACCTTGCAACCATTGTTCGCTTATTTTTTCCAACCTGTCTTCACAATAATCCAGTTCGTCTGAAGTAGGGTGTGCAACATGCGTCCCGCGGACCACAACCCGGCCTTCTAAGCCCTTTAGTGTGGCCCCTGTCAACACTTAGATGTTTCCCCATCAAGCATAAAATCCTAATTCGACAGTTTATTCTTAAAAAGTCGCTCACATGGGTAAAAATACATATTGTTTTTATGCTTTTTTCGCTGGCGTTTTGCGCGATGCTTTTATTACTGCAAGGCTGAGCATTCTCTTCTTTTGCGTTGCCCAGCTAAATGTCTGAAGTTGGCCCACCGACAAAAAATGTTGCACTCCCTGGTCCAAAGCATTTGTTATTCGAACAAATCTTCCACAATTGACTCGACCCAATATTGCAGTAGCCAAATAGAGAGCATTGCATTGCAACAGATTCACCGACAAAAAAAAAACTAACAAACATACAAAAAATATATTTATTCTTCATCACCGTTTTCTGTGCAGATGTCATGATTTAAAATGAACAAAATATAAAAATAACATAAAACGATTTTCATTAGTAAAAAGTAACATAACATAAAGTAACATAAAGTAACATAAAAACATTTGTTTATAGTAAAACAATCTTTGTAAAAGAGAGTTAGTAAATATGTTCCTAAGTTATATATATACAAAACCATTTATGATATTTACTTCATTCTTGTTGATTTCCCGACAGTGTGACTTGAATTGAATCAAGTTTGATGTTCAATTCTATCAACTGTCAGCTTTGTCCCAGTGATAAACTTATGTATAGCGTATACCAGGACTACTCAACTGGCGGACCGCGGTCCGAATCCGGACCTTTCGGGTATTCGATTCGGACCGCGCCTGATTATTTATTTTGAATCATTAGCCTCACTTCTAAGGTTTCCTTTATAAAATCACTTTCATAGATTTAAATATATATGGAAAGAACTATAATGCCATAATAAACAATCTTAATTAGCTAATAATCATTAGTCGTCCGAGGACGTGCGTGTTTAAGGATGCCGAAATATAATTTCTGGAAAGACCGGACCCAAATACTTTTGAAGTTTTGTATGCGGATCTTCGGAAAAAATAGTTGAGTAGCCCTGGCGTATAGCATAGCGTGTGTCAGTGTTTTTTTGCAAATTTTCTATCTCTTCCTCGAGCGAAAGTTTCACGAAAATATTAGCAAATTTAAGTGTATCTGATTCTTCACCACATGCAGGACCACTAAAACATTGTAGGGTGGGCCACAAATCTAATAAAAATTGGTGCTCCCGAAGTATGCGAACCAAGATGGCGGACATCGGAACGTAACATGGGTAACAGGTTAGGGTTAGGCGATAATTTTTTTCCAATTTTCCTTAATTTAGTCCTATTATCAGTTCGAAGACTAGCCAAGAGCCTCCCGTAGTATTTATACCTAAAATTATGGCCTAACCCTAACCCAGTACACATATTACATTCCGATGTCCGCCATCTTGGTTCGCATACTTCGGGAGCCCCTAAAAATTGATCGGCCTGAAACTTAGTTAAACTTGATTGAATATAAAAATAAATGATAATTCTGTGTCTGCTACTATATGGTAATTTTTATTTTAATTATTAAAGTGAAAGCGCCTATCTTTGCGAATTTTTTGTTTTATTTGAAGTTTTTCCACAGTACTTGTTTGTGCAACGAAAGTAGGCCAAGATAGAAAAACGGCTGATAACCACTGTTATAACCCAATTCGATACAAAAGCAATAAAACTAACCAAAGATATTTAGCCCTTGTTCACTGAGTAACAGCTCAAGTGGCAGTACTACGTGATTCACATGAACAGCAGAAAATTAAGGTCTGTCAAATTATATTTAATTAAACACGGTCGTACATGTCAGACTCCTCATCTAAATATAAAAATGTAGGAAGCAATACAGAAAATTCACAAGAAAATTAGGTACCCCCGTAGTGTGTATGCCAAGTTAGGGTTAGGCCATAATTTTATTACGATTTTTCCTATTTTAGTTCTATTACGAGTTCGGCGACTGTCTGTGTTATCCAAGGGAATATACCCCTGACCATAAGCTTTAGTCCCTTTACACAACTTGATTTAGTTACCTCCATATTGGTACACCAATACATACATCGATACATTGAGCGCCGAAAATTATGAATTATGTTGAACTCATGTTTATCTGTGGGTGAAGCTCGGGTAACTGCTATTAGTTTCATCTTTTCTGTTCATTTGTTGCTGGAGCAGTTTGTCTTACAGTTGCGGCTTTAGGACGCACTAGTTTTTCATCGGGTTTGGCTTGGCGTTTTACAGTGCCGGGGGAGTTACTACCTGCTTGCTGTTTTTGGTCACTGTTTGCAGCGGGAGCTAAGCGCTTATTTGCCAACTTTGGGGACTCGGTGCCAATGGGCTTAGTTGAAGATTTATCCGAATCTTTATTGACGGGTTTGTTTGCTTGGCTCTTAGAGTCTGAATTTGTTGCTTTTTGAGCTGAGGAAGTATTTATGCTAGTTTTTGTGGTGGTTGAAGTTGTCGAAGAGTTCGCATTGCCGTTTGGCTTCGACGTAGAACTATTTGTCTTATTTCCAGAAATTATTTTTGTTGACGCCATCCCACTGGAATTAGCTGCGCTCGTTTTCTGCGCCGCGTTACCGGTACTTTTTGCAGTCGAAGATGAGTTTGTAGTAGAATTGTTCGCGTTTCCTTTCGCCGTTGATTTATTTGTACCTTGTTGGTCGTTTTGTTTTGAACTTTGAGTCTGTGGTGCTTGTTTTGTTGTTGTTGCGTTTTGTTTTGCTTGTTTGGCAGCGTTGCCGTTTGTTAATGAATTTCGTTTGCCAGAACTCGCCTTCGATTCCTCAGCGTCATTACGAGCTGAAATTAATATATAGTTGTCAGAATAGAAGGCGAAATAGAACTGATGAAAGGGCAGTGACACAAAAAATGTTTGCCATCTTTCTAATGCGTATCCTTATAAACACGGCGTAATAAATTGGGTAAGCAATACCGAACCCGGAAGATCACGGCATTTCCAAAAAATAGGTCTTTACATATTGTAAATGGTATAACTAGCTGATTGCAAAGGACTCTGTTTCCTTTAAAAGAAAAGACGGAATTGGGATCGAATAAAAATTTTTTTGGAGAAATATCCAAAATACGTTAAAAATAATTTGCTAGCGAAGAAACTAATCGAGGGTTGCAGAAATCATACAAAGTTATATTGATGTGTGATGAAATGTTCAGCCAACTTATTCAAATGATTTTTCTTAATTTCCAAACTGTTATTTGACGTTCTTGACAATAAGAATCTTTATTGATTTAGGTCAACAGTAAAAAATGCAGGGATTCAGCTCTCCTCTATTCATGACCACCAGTTAAAATCTATGGATATGTCTATGCACCTGAGTCCATGCACAAAAAACTTAAAATTATAAATAATCCAACTGGTAATACGGCTCAGTCCTGTCGGCCTGCCTACCACACCACCACACAAAAAACAATACGGAAATTTCCCAATACTTCAGGGCGACTGGTCATATGCTATCAATATGCCTTTGTATCTTAGTCTATGCATTTGAAACGTTAAACGCTAAATTACCTACTCCCCTATCCGACTTAGTCGTCTAATCAAGCGATGTGGCTTGGTTTGTACACGACGAAACTGTCATTCGTATCCAGGATACACATGAAAATTTTTGAAAACATATTAACAGAAATGAGTAAATTTCCACCTGAGTTCTTCGTGTCTTCCTGACTCTGGTGACATCCGGCTGCAACATGAGTCTTCAACAAAACATGTCTTCCACTGCTGCATCGTTGTACGCGAACTTCTTTCTTTTCTGGAACTTGCCGTTTGCCGCCTTTGGTTCTGCAAAAATATCAGCTTCACTATATCATCTATGGCCAGTCGTAAGATGGCGCTAGTGTGTCGGGTCTGAAGTTTATAGGTTACTTGAAATTTGTACAGTTATCAGCACCGGTATATAAGTTCACTCATGTTTTTCAGTCTATTTATTCACGGCTTCGATATTTTACCTCAGCCAACTAATTACTGTTTATTCTAAAATTAACCTCAAATTTGCGCTTACAAGTTGAATACCCACGGGAGACAAAAGAGGACATGGGCCACTTTCGGAGCATTTATTCAGTTTATTAGAACCAAAGACAAATATCCCGCATTCATTAAATACATTGTTACCAAGAGAGACATGGGAATTACACATGCATCGTCCACACACCGGGCAGACGATGTCGCCAAAATAGAGGCAATTCTCTCATAAGCTAGTAAATTTTACGATAAAAGTAATGACCAAGAGAATTCGGGGAAATTTGTTAAAATAATAGTTTGATAAATATATTTGAAATCTACTGAATAAGATGCCTGTATCCAGTAACAATAAGCCTCGTTTGATATTTTAATAAGCCACCACTTAAACCTGGCCTATTTTTTGTCTGATCAACAACAACGCCTTAGCAAAAACATTCTCTTGTCTTACTTTGTGTTAAAAAATATTTCATGGACAATTTAACTTCCGAGATCGGCTGCATTCAACGTGGTATGGTCGTAGGCGATGAGAGGGTAATCTTATTCGACTATTTGTATTTCGCAGTTGCTAGAGAAGAGAGCAAAATCAAATGAAACGGCGACGAAAAGCCTACGACACTCGGTATTCCCAGCCGATCACCTATGCAAGTACCAACCAAGCCCGGCATTGCCTAAAAAATGAGCAAATTGTCAAAAAACAACCTTATTTCCATCATTCCTTTATAGTACTCGAGTTGTTCGGTCACTTTCCGTAATTTTGTTTCCATCGAATCTCTCTCGCGTGTAATGAAGCGTACCGTTTCTTCATCCTTTTTACTTTTTCTCTCTCGTTTGTTGATTTCTCTCCCTTTTGCATTCAGGAGCTTCTTCAGATCTTCAGCCTAAATGTGATCAGTAAATTTTACTAATATACCTGCTATTCTTGTTGGTGGCTTTTCCCACCATCACGTCCAAATAACTGGTTTACTATACCCATACACTACATGTACTAATATGCGAACGAGAGGCTGTGGTTCGCCATATGGTTATGCTCTTTTGTCAGGTTCCCTATCCCCCATGATAAATAGAAAAATCCTATCCTTTCCTGATAAAAAGAATGCAAAAATTTCTCTCAGATCCTTCGCTTTGTGGTTAGAGCATCAGAATCAACTATGTTGACATGGTAGTTCAAAAATCTTGTCTAAACCCGTAAGCGGAAACCCAGACCTAACCCACGCATTACTGGTCTATTGTACAGAGCCGGAGAACGCCTAATAAAATGACCTTCTTTGCAACCCTACATCTGAATGAACTTGAATGAAATGTATAATCATTGTAAATATTGTAGATCTTTGTGTATCAACGACTGTTAGTCTGGAACCTTGTTTGAATTTATATATGTGCAAACCCCAACAGATTAAAGTATTTTATTTGGGTGTTAAGAAAAGTGACTAATTAAAAATAATTAATTACCTCTTGCTGTGCGGCCTTGCTTTTAGTCACCGCCTCTTTCAATTCTGCTTGTGTGACTTGAAGACTTTCTTCAGCGATTCGAAGAGCTTCGTGAACGTCCTGAATATCAGAATTCGGATTATCAGTGATTTAATCGTTTATATAGAGATGTTTCTTTGCTGAAGGCGTCAGCTTAGAGCCGGTTTTGTATGGAATACGTATCTTTGCCCAAATTTTATGAAACGCTTTTTAACCACGTTAAAGGTTTCTCCCAACCACCCAATTATAGCAATTGCGGTTCTAGTAGTCCACTCAGAAGACAAAACTTTTTTTAAAAAAAAACGAAAAGATTGAATTCAAAACTTCTATGATTATTCCAATAACCATATCGTTTTATAATTCCAATTTTTTTAACTTGATTTATTGCCTCACAATATTAAAACAATAAATTTTACTCAAATCATAAATTTGCTTAAAAGCTACAGCTGTGATCAGGTACAATTTTCGGACCTTCTGAAGTATGTGCACCAAGATGGCGCACAATCTGAACATACCAGGTTAGGATTCAGGTTATGCGACATCTTGGTGCACATACTTCAGGAGCACCCAATTTTCATCAAAATAACAATTTTTTGTGAACTCAAACTTCCACCAGGCTCATATTCCGACATTGACAAACATTTTGAATTAGGTTTCTAAAATTACCCACCACGATGTATAAGGGAGTGTTGTGAACTGCTTGTCGGAGGAAGTCTGACGAAAAGTTAAAGAAATACATTCGTATTAGTGTGTAGCAAGACTCTTGAATTGCATAGTACAGTTATGTTTATTCCTGCTACGGCATCGTTGCATTACAGCATATAGATCCACTAGCATAAAGGCATACGGCAGTGGTACCCAACCTTTCATGACTCGTGGTTCCCTTCCTGTGGCTTTAAGCACTGATGGCCTTCCTGTCCGCCATTACAATAGTCATTAGGGTGTTAATTTTGTTGGGATATTCCGAAACCCATTAGGTTCAAACAATTCATGCTCAATAACGTGAAAACACCATTTGAATTTACCTTATCGAGCAATGAAACTGGAAGAACGAGAAGTTTTCATGTAACGGGAAAAGTAAAATCAGTTTTGCGTCTAGAATTGTGGCCCCACTCCAACCCTTCTGTGGCCCCCTGAGGGGCCAAGGGCCCCCGATTAAGAACTTATAGCGTATAGGAAGGATAGGGAGTCAGTCTCGCGCATTCCAACTCATGAATATTGCCGACATCGGCAGAATAAAACATAACTCTGACTCCAACTACAACAATGTGTTCCTAAACTTAGACTCTAATTCTTTAAGTAAATTCAAATCAAAATCTCAATCTTACTTTATCAAAAACCTCTGTGGTTTGCGTTCCTTTCCTTAATGTTACTTTATCCATTGACTTGATCTTTGATTCCAATTTCGCAATTTTCTTTCTCATATCTTGATGGATTTTGTTGTTTTTCTTTGTGTTTTGTTGAATCTTATAAAGAAATATCAAATTTATAGTTTAATTAAAAATAGCATCATTAATGTGCGTGAAAAACGAGTTTCTGACAGCTCAAAAAAGTTTCAAAAAGTTTCAGTCTGTCCTCAAAAGATACCGAAAAAACGAGTCAGTTTTTATGTTTCGTTCATGGCGTGGCAACTAGTTATTTGAGATCCTAGGTAGCGTTGCTGTGCAAGTAAATAAGTGGATTAGTGGTATTTTTTTCGGTCGTGAAAGCAAGCACTACATTATGCAATTTATTATTTCGCGAGATTACAAAAAAATTAACAAAAAAAATAGCGTCGCTTGGAAATAGAATGGTCTATTATATAAACTGCGGTCGGCATTCTTTTCTAGCTCGCGAGCCAAAATTAAAGGTTACAAGTTATTGGCCGACCGCACATATTTTTAGAAAGTTAAAAGCCGAACGGATGGCCGAGGAATCACACTTTGTCACACAGATCAAAAGTAGAAGTTAAATTTTAAGCAGCGCGAGAAGACTGACCATTCAAATATTTTCGGTGCCCTTAAAGGCTTAAACCATTGCCGCTTAGCATCAACTTTTCTGCGTTTTGTTGCCATTTATCTAATTATAATTAAATTATAGGCTCATTAAACGCGTAATTGTGAACTAAATACTCGTTAGGTTCTAATATAATTTAGTCTACACGTGTCACAAAATAAATTCTGTTACGTAAAGATTATAATCGTCAAAACAGCTTTTTTGTTACCATAATTCAGTGAAGCGTCACGGGCCGGATTACATTGCTCTGCGGGCCGGATTCGGCCCGCGGGCCGTAAGTTGCCGAACCCTGATATAGGGTAATTACCAATACGCCAATGAGGTGGTGTTTCCCTACCGCCAACTGCGGAGTCACATCAGATAGAATCGTGTATAAAGTTAGCTTTACCTGATAATTTCCTTGTTTCAACGACTCGTGATCTTCTCGTAATGATTTGTGTTTTGATTGAAGGTCTTGAAGTTTTTGCTGAAGTTCAAATTCTTTGAAAACATACCTAGAAATGCAAGTTATTTTACTGGATATTTCTTAGAAACTCAGATGTTCACAAATTGATTGAGACTGAGTATTAACTTTTTATTTTATGTGAATATTGTTATATGATATACTAGAACCTAAATCAAAACTACTCGAATTGAAAAAAACACCCAGAATGTATGCTGTAAACCAAGTTGCTGTTTTGGCATTTAGTAAAAAAAATGATCCTTGCAAAGGCGCACACACACAAGTTGAATTTTTTGGTCATCAAATAACTTATATAGTTTGTTTTTTTACAAGTTGTAAAATTTTATAAAAAAAAATGCATACTTGTTCATCAATTTGAATTAATAAAATTGTTGTATACTAAATTAAACGCAAAAATTACACCCTAGACAGAAAATATTGGATAAATATTGGATAAATAGAATCCAAATAGATTGAGTTTCAAACAGAATACTTTGTCCTGTGGACGAGACTGATAACTCTCTATTTCTAAATGATACGAAAGTCTGTTTAGGACGAAATATTCATTTCATCAAATTGATTCTGAACTGCAATTTCCTTACTTGTCTTTTTCTTTTCTGATTCTATCTTTTTCATCCGTCATTTTCTTCAAATCGTCTTTTGTATGTTGGAGTTCTTTCAATATGTATTCACCTATTGATATTTAGGCTTGATTACTTTATTTCTAATCAATAATTTGGATAGTATGTTTGTATAAAAGTTTGTCAAAGCAAGGTCCCAACTCTGAACCCTTAACTGGGATTTAAAAAAGGTCTGGTAGATAAGTTGCAAACACCTATACAAAGTATCATTGCGACAGGAAGTCAGTGAATATCAGTTAACTTAAGAATTGGATCAATTTGACACTTTGAACTTTGGACCTATCTCAAATGAATTGTAAACCTATAGTTTTATTCTGGTGGGGACCTCATAGCCCACGAACAACTTATTCAGTCAGTCATGCTCGCTTCATCTTGATATAAAGTGCGATACCAAATGCGAGGACGGTGTCTTGCATGATAACATAGAAACATATATATAATCAACAATATTTTATATAAAAAATTTATCATTATACAGCGTGCCCATAAATAATCTTTAAAATTTCAATTTTGTTATGGAGTCAGTTGTCAATATATCTCAACCAGGTTTGGTATTTTTAATCAGTAATTGATCAAGTATTTATATTGCATTTAATACATCTGTGAGACCCAAAACAATATATGATATCGATGAGTTCCCTTCGCCACTTTTAATTTTTTTAAGACTTTATAGACATCATATATAGGAGGGATAAATTATCGATGGACTACATCTAATATATCTTGATATAAAGTATAATGTGGCTTGATTTTGTGTAGTAATTCACAAAAAACAGCGCATTTAGAAGACGGTGTTATGCATGATAACATAGAAAATGATTGCGACTTATCGAGAAATCTAAGAAAGCAGTTTTAGCGGCAAACTAATCAGAAATTAAATTATTTAATATATATAAAAACGATTTTGATTGAAAAATTGATTATTATATATGTACAGGGTGTCTATAAAGTCCCTTTACAATTTCAATTTTGTTATAAAGTCAGTTCTCAATATATCTTAACCAGGTTTGTTTTTTAATCAGTAATAGTTTCATTTAATACAAAACAATATATGGTATCGATAAATTTCCTTCGCAATTTGAAATAAATTAAGACTTCATTGACACCCCATGTATGGAGTGATCAAAAACAGATGGACTACATCTCTAATATATTTTTTTTCCCAAATATTAGAATCCACTCACCGTCACCTCCGTGATCCTTCTTCATGATTTGCCATTCAGCAACTATTTCTTCGATTTGATCCATCGTTAATTTATCAACCGAGATTTCGCCGTTCAATAACTGAAAACATAAATATTACTTTACATTAGTCAGTCCTCCTCAACGGTGATTTATATTCTTTCTCCGATTGTCTGATCGGACGTACAAAATTTTGATATACTTTCTCATTTATTTCTTAGGCGTAGGCGAAAAAAGCCATATGAAAAACGATGTCTCTCGACGAGTTGTAATGCGGGCGTGATGGCTTGATTGTAGAGTTCATGCTTCTACATAGTATTGTTCGGAGTGATGCTGTGAAAACATTACTCTTGTAGCGTGTGTACCAGCTTCGAGTTGGGCCATAATTTTATTCCGATTTTTTTTTTCATTTTAGTTCGATTACGAGTTCGGGCACAGGCTTTGTTAGCCAAGTGGATATACCGCCTTACCGTAGGTTTGAGTTCTTTTACGCAACTGCGCAATGTAAATGAGACGAACAAAATTAGTTACCTCCATTTTGTGACATATACTTCTGGCGCGCGTAAAAACATAACATAAATAAACTACAAAAAACTTTTCAGTCAGTTCAAGTAATTTTTACACACATGCGTGAGTGAACTATAGACGTTTTAGAAACAAACTACGAATTATCTAAAATACAAATCAATATGAATAAAACACGGAATGAGGGATATCATAGACTGAACTATATTGTATTAGATAATTTGAAAACTTGTTTACCATTTCATGGAAGGATGGAAAACAATTCTAGCTTTGGACTCAGAGCATTACTCTGTTTTCAAAACATTTTACTATTGAATGACGCACTTAACAGTGAGTCACGCCATTGTGAAGTGTATAAACAAACATTCTCGAGACATGGAATACACAAAATCGATGATAACGAACCAGGAATGGCAATAATACTCTAAGGTCAATACCGAGAGATTGTAAGTTTGTGAGTATGCTAAAGACTGGCTATGCCGTAAATCCAATAGTGTAGTTTTAAATATTAGGCCGTGTTTAGTTTAATTTAAACAAGTGCTATTTATGAAATATTGATGCCCAATACCCAAACTAAAAATTATGTACGCGAAACCTTGAATTCTGTATTGAATTTGACATTGACTGTCAATAATAAAATAAAATTTGATTTGACAAGTTTATCTATTCAACAATATTGAAAAGTATATTATTATTTAAAAATATGTTAACTAATTATCAACCAAAATCCCAACCTTGGTCCTCAAACTCCTATTCATCTCATCAAAACTAGCCAAGTGACTCCCGCAGTATCCGGTGTCCGCCATCTTGGTTCACATACTTCGGGAGCACCCTTATTTTCAGGTTAGGGCTTATTTTCGGGGAATTATTATTTATGCTACAAAGCAACATGTTACCAACCTTCTGGTGAATGTCATTCAGTCTTCTTCTGTGTATGACGGGAGTCGAAGCTGTGGTGGACGGAGAATTAGGAGCTGATTCACGGACTTCGATAACTTTTACTGAACTACTGATACGAACCTGAAAGTGAATGAAATAGCAATAATAACTCACTTGGAAAATGATACTTGGCTGATGATAAAACTTACGCAGCTTTCGTACAAAGCCACCACCAAAATAACACTCCCGCCAACGCTTAAAATAAGAAAATTTGTAATTACCGCATTTGCTCGTTTTGTAGCCCGGGCCCATATTTTTTTAACCAAATTCACTAACCGGGCCCTTATTAAAGCACGGGCGCTTATTAATTAATATACTGTCATTTCCAGTTTTCAAGTATGATTTAAGCGAGAATAACGAAAATTTTGACTTTTTCTACGCACCGCAGGTACAAATCCGCAAAAGAAGAAAAGTTTTGCGACGCCCTATCAATATTGAAACGACGCACTTGTAATCAATACTATCTGCTATGTAATTGAACGCCTAAGGCGTGAGTGTTATCTACCAGCGCTTAAAATTCAACAGCGTTGTCACAAAAGCGCATCTTATCCTATTCACTGAAAAATCAGCTTTTACATCGGGCGGGTATTCAAGCCCCGGCCCCTATTTATTTTTATGTTCTGTTCACACGGGCGACTATTCAAACGGGTCCTTAATCAAGATTGGGCGGTAAAATGAGCATATATATATACGGTATCCAGTTCGGGTTAAGGTCAGGAAGGCAGATAGCGTTGGAGATTCGAATTTACATAATCACACTTAAGCCCAATGTTTTAAATCGGGGCGGGGTTGTTTTTATCGAATCTCACATATTTGCATCATTTGCAGGCACTTTGCACAATATATCCAAATATATTACGTAAAATTTTTTCAAATTACTTCTATAACTCGAACGTTTTAATCGAAACATGTGTTTTTCTCAAATATAACATTTTTGCATTGGTGGCGGGGGATTTGCACCAAAAGATCCGAACATATCACTTATTTGCACGGTAGTATATTTAGAATAGAGTTCGTAGGTTTTAAAGTGAAGGGCACCGAGATATACAGCTTGCAACTTCACATGAATTTATTATACCAAACAAAAATGTACCGCATAAATTGTCAAATTTTATTGTTATACGAGGCAGATTACTTAGTCATTTCGTGTATGCTTTTTGGCAAGTAGATTCGAAACACAAATCAAACGGTAATAATATAAAACCTATGTTGTGTCATAAACAAAAAGAAACTCTCCCTAGCCACGCATTCACTATAATACTGTGTATATATGGAATTGAAACATTGAACCTAAATTTCCTACAATCTGCAACGAAATGCGATTTCAACTAACTCCTTTGCGGATCCAAACTTTCATAAAACCTATCCATAAGAATAAGAGTTTGTGGATGTTAGAGTGAAGAAGCATGTGATGGCATGAAAGTACATGCGTTGTAACTTTTCATCAGTAACGTACCTTTTAAATTGTTCTTAAGGTTGAAGAAGAAAAACTAATCATTTTTATCAAACTAAGATATCCTCGTGGTGTGATATAGTAAAACCATATATACCTTGCGAAATAGGCACTTTTGTACTATACATAGAATGAACTGAAAAACTCTTTTTCACAATTCTGCATCTAACTGCAATTTCTAATACGTTGTATTCTTTTAATATTAAAAATCCGGGTTTGCCTGTGATTGCCTAATAACTTTCATGAACCTTATACTAGAAGTACCAACGTCTTGTATATTTAGATATACTAGAAATAGGCGTCGTGTCTACCACAACAATAAATTATACCGCAAGTGATCGGGAAAGAATAATAAACGACCGATTGTCTTTATCTGCGCGGATGTTCGAATCTTGCATGGTAGAACCATATCATAAGTGGAGGTATGAGTCGTTATTAAAGTGGATAACAGATTGGAATCCACAAGTTTCTTAAGTGCGTCACGCGAACCTAATCGACCTTTTTAAATCAAATTTAAGTGAATACAGGGTGTCCATAAGGTTTTATAAAATTTTAAAAATGCAAAGGAAATTTATCGATACCATATATTGTTTTGGCCCTCACAGATGTATTAAACGAAGTAAAAATACTTGAACAATTACTGATTAAACAAACCTGGTTAATTAAGATATATTGAGAACTGACTTCATAACAGAATTGACAGTGTGAAGGAACTTTATGGACACCCTGTATATAACATTAAGTTAGTGATTCTTTATTTTCCACATGACTACCAAAATATTTAGAATTGTGACATTTCATGGCAAGTGGAACTTTTTTTATATTCATATAGACGAAATCAGAATTGTCACAATAATACACCACAATAACACACATTCGTGAACTCTTTTTACCACAAATGGTAGGATAGATTAACGCCGAAACAAAACAAACCGAGGGCTGGCAACGGATGTGTCGCGCATGTTCGAATCACACTTGATAACTCCATACTGTATTCAAAGGAGATGAATCGTTCAAAGTGACAACAGATTAAAAGCCTTAAGTTTCATAAGTGCGGCATACCAGACCAATTGAACTTTACAAATGAGGTTTGGATAGATTATTTAAACGAGCTGTTTTCCCGCTATTTATTATCTTATTCAGGAATGAGATTTTATTATTAAAATATTGGCTCGTCCGACCGTTTTCAGTCCCGAATTCATAGTTTTCATACTTTCAACAAAATTAATTTGAAAAATAGACATTTCGTTATTTTACTCAAATCCACTAACGACTTTCAGATTTATGACATTCATAAACCTTAAACTATAGCAAGCAAACCCTTTTTTATTGTTTATTTATAAAAAGACTTAAAATTTTATCGGCGCAACAATAATAAAGCCGTAAACGTTTTTTACCACAAATGGTAGAATACAATAGCTCACAAACAAAATAAACTGCCTGTTGTTGTCTGATGTTCGAATCATACTTGTTAACTCCATGCTGTGGTCAAAGAAAATGAATCGTTCAATGTGACAACAGATTAAAAGCTTTAAGTTTCATAAGTGCGGCATACCAGACCAATTGACCTTTGTTAATGAGGTTTGAATGTCTATTTGAACGAGATCTTTTCCCGTTGCTTATCATTTCATTCAGGAAATGAGATTTTTTAATAAAATATCGGCTCGTCCGAACATTTCAAGCCTCAATTTCATATTTTTATCCATTTAAAATAAGATTAACTTGAAAAATAGACGTTTCGTAATTTTACTCAAAACCACTTAGCGATTTGTGACATTCATAAACCCTATAGTATAGCAAGTAAACCTTTTTTATTGTTTATTTCTAAACGCACTCAATGAGCGTTCTATAGGCCCAACAATAATAAATCCGCAAACACATTTACCACAAACGGTAGAATATAATGGGTCGAAAACGAAATAAACCGCTCTTGGTCTCTGTCCGAATCACACATGATAACACCATACTGTATTCAAAGGAGATGAATCGTTCAATGTGACAACAGATTAAAAACCAAGATGACGCACAACCTGAACATAGTATATGTACAAGCTACGGAAGTGCCCATATTTTTTATTCATGCAACATTATTAATATTAATAAATGAGTATTTCGTAATTTTACTCAAAACCATTAACGACTTTTTTGATTTATGACATTCCTAAACCCTATACTATAGCAAGCTAACCTTTTTTATTGTTTATTTATAAACGCACTCAAAAAACTTCTTATCGGTCCAACAATAATTAACCTGCAAACACATTTACCACATGTGGTAGAATAGACTGGCTCGGAAACAAAATAAACCGATGATTGACTAAAGGTGTGTCGCGCGCGTTCGAATCACACATGATAACACCATTCTGTATTTAAAGGAGATGAATCGTTTAATGTGACAACAGATTAAAATGCTTAAGTTTCATAAGTGCGGCATACCAGACCAATTGACCTTTACAGATGAGGTTTAGGTAGACTGTTTAAACAAGATCTTTTCCGGCAGTCTATTATCTTATTCAGGAAATTAGATTTTATTAATCAAATATTGGCTCGTCCGATCGTTTTTAGTCCCAGTTTCATAGTATTCGTTCTTTTAACAGGATTAATTTGAAAAAAAAAGTCGTTTCGTTATTTTACTCAAACCCACGACTTCGCGATTTGTGACATTCATAAACTCTATAGAAAGCGAAACTTTCTTTTTATTCATAAACACATAAATAAGCGTTTTATCAGCCCAACAATGATAAATCCGCAAACACATTCACCACAAACGGTAGAATATAATAGGTCGAAAACGAAATAAAATGCTTGTGGTCTCTGATGTCCGAATCACACTTAATAACTCCAACTCCATAATGTATTCAAAGGAAATGAATCGTTCAATGTGACAACAGATTAAAAACCAAGATGACTTACAACCTGAACATAGTATATGTACCAGGTGATGGTTATAAAGTTGTACGCCATCTTGATTCACATATTACGGAAGCGCCCATATTTTTTAACCATCCAACAGTATTAATATTAATAAATGAGTATTTCGTAATTTTACTCAAAACCATTAACGACTTTTTTGATTTCTGACATTCATAAACCTTATACTAAAGCAAGCAAACCTTTTTTTATTGTTTATTTATAAAAAGACTCAAAAAAAGAGTTTTATCGGCGCAACAATAATAAAGCCGTAAACTTTTTTTTTACCACAAATGGTAGAATACAATAGCTCAGAAACAAAATAAACTGCCTACGGTTTCCGGTATTCGAATCATACATGATAACTTCATGCTGTGGTCAAAGAAAATGAATCGTTCAATGTGACAACAGATTAAAAGCTTTAAGTTTCATAAGTGCAGCATACCAGACCAGTTGACCTTTGCAAGTAAGGTTTGGGTGTCGATTTGAACGAGATCCTTTTCCGTTGCCCATCATTTTATTCAGAAAATGAGATTTTTTAATAAGAAATTGTCTCGTCCGAACGTTTTCAGCCTCAATTTCATATTTTTATCTATTAATTAACATAAGATTTACTTTAAAAAATAGTTGTTTCGTAATTTTACTCAAAACCACTTTGCGATTTGTGACATTCATAAACCCTGTACTATAGCAAGCAAATTTTTTTTTATTGTTTATAAACGCACTCAGAAAGCGTTTTATCGGCTCAACAATAATAAATCCGCAAACACATTTACCACATGTGGTAGAATAGACTGGCTCGAAAACAAAATAAACCGATGATTGACAAAAGGTGTGTCGCTTACAAAATTAAACGAACACATATACAGGGTGTCCATAAGTCCCTTCACAATTTCAATTTTGTTATGGAGTCAATTCTTAATATATCCTGACCAAGTTTGTTGTTTTTCAATTAGTAATTGATGATTTTTTTCTTCCTCATTTAATGCATCTATTTGGGCTAAAATAGTATCGATAAATTCCATTTCAATTTTAAAACATTTTAAGACTTTATGGACATCCTGTATATCTATAATAGCTTGCGTAGTGTGGAGAAATTCATAACAATACATCGGAGAGTTCAATTTATATAAAGTTACCTTTTTAACAGTGCCCTCGTTCGACGCCTTCTCGTGCTGATCTTTCTCGTCCTCTGCATTTTCACCGTCAGGTGGCGGTCTATCGCCTTCTATGGGCATCTCCTGCGTAACGTCTTCCTCGGATACTTCGGCTTCGACTGAGCTTTCCCGACCCCATTGACCGTCTGTGGCGACCTGTGGTTTTTCTTCAACGATTTCTGGGGATTTTGGTTCTTCGGGTTGTTCTGCGACCACGTGCTGCTGATTCACGGTCAGATTTACGGTCTTTGTTGTTTGAGGTATTTGTATCGCGGCTGTGAATATGGATAAAATGTCATCATTTATTCTTTCAAAATACGATTGCTTGCTATAGTATAAGGTTTATGAATGTCTTTCAAAAACATAATTGGGCAACTTCTGATCTGCGATTAACCACAAAAGCCTAGATAGAACGCAACAGCTGGCGTGTCTGGCCGGGGCCAGAAATAGTGGGTTTTCAAGCGTATTGAGGGTATGAAAAGCGTTCCAAGCTACGAAAATTGCTTTATATATATGATAAAGAAAAACGCCTTCTTTTTATATTTCAAAATGAGAAGGGGAAATGCCGACCCAACTAAGCTACGTCCCTGCCGTGATGGGATGGCAATTGTTGATCCTACGTATTGCAGGTGAAATATCACGGGTTCTAGTACATGCCTATATTATATATCGCGAAGTGTTTAAAAAAGGTAATGTATGCTGATCTAAAAGTCTGTATTTTTTAAGTAGGCATTTCTCAAAGCTTGGTTTTTGAGCAATATGGTGCTAGCTAGATAAATACAGTAACATACATGATTCCCTGTTGGAAATATTGTTTAATATTTATTGCCCTGGAGCTTTTCATTTTTATCGGGCGACGATGTTTTGATTTCAAAATAAATGTCAATTTTTTTGCAGAATATTGAAGGGTGTCCATGAAATCTTAATTTTTATTTTTAAATTACGAAGGGAATTTATCGATATTATACCTATATTTTTTGGCCCTCACTGATGTATTAAATTAAGTAAAAATACTTAAACAATTACTGACTATAAAACAACAACAAACCTGGTTGAGATATAAGAACTGACTTCGTAACAAAATTGAAACTGTAAAGGGACTTTACGGACACCCTGTACATAAAAGTACGACCGAATTGAAAATGTAAAAACCGTTATGTCTCACCTGACCCAGTTAGCGACAAATCCAATCCCACATCTTGCCCTGGCGGAAGTGCGATTTCGGACGTTCGTCTCACCTTACCACCCTGAATTGGACTAGGAGATCTGAATGAATTAGTTTAATCAATTAGGATTAGGGAAAGATTAATTCCCGACGACAGAATGTAGTAAAGCAATTCAAGTCATAAGGTCAAGAAAACATGAAATGTAAAAAAAAAATGAAATTTTGGTAATAATGCAGGTGGCGGGAAAGGCATGGAAGATGACTTTTGGTTAAGACTACATATTGAATTGTATTTAGCACTCTTTGTATAATCAAACGTTTGTACAAGATCTGGCAGCTAGCAAATATTTGAAATACGTGTGGGAACAGATAGGATTTTTATATTTAGCCCAAGAGAACGGAAAGCCAATAAGGTAGCGGCTTTTCAAACTGGGGGTGGCGACCCCGTAGGCGGCCCGCCATGCATTTCAGTGGTCGCAAAGAGCACACTAATTTGACACAAAATACTATATAACTATTTAGACTTTTTTGATCTGAATAAACGTGTGTTTTTTTTTTTTTATCTCGAGTAGGCTATCTAGAATTTAAGAATTGACTGTGTCAATAAATTATCAAAAATGCATATTTTTAACTGTTTGGCATTTTGAACCTGAACAGGGGTCGCGATATTTTTTAATTTAATAAAGGGGGTCGCGACCTTTACAGTTTAGGAAGATATAAGCTGATCATATAGCAACTACGGTCTGCCGTCTGGTCACCTGACCATTTCGGACATTGGAAAAAAATTGACCAGCTATTCGTTTCAAATGCATGCACTTGTTCTTCTTTAAATAGATATGTATGGGTGTCCATGAAGTCTTAAATTTTTTTCAAAATTGCAAAGGGAATTTATCTATACATATATTGTTTTCGCCCTCACAGGTGTATAAAATAAAGAAAAATTCTTAAACAATTATGATCAAAAACAAACCTGGTTAAGATATATTGAGAACTGCCTTCATAACAAAATTGAAATTGTAAAGAGACTCTATCGATACCCTGTAACACTAAACTTACTTTCTGTCTTTCGATGGTTTTTCTTTGATCTTCGCCACCGGTTCCTCTGTCTTAGGTTGCGCAGTTTTTGCTTCGCCATTTTCAACTATAGCTGCGTTTGCTGTCGCCACCATTGGAGATCGCTTTGCAGATTTGCTGCAATATAAGCAATATGCATTAGGATGGAATTTACATATTTCTCCTGGGGGAAAGGAAAGGGATAAGACGGCTTAATCCTATGGTGAACCCCGGTCTCTCGCCCGGTTACCAGTTCATATTGGGTATGGAATTAGTTGGCCAGTTATTTGTTTAAAAAGCATGGACTCGAATGCATAGGCTTTGCGATGGCCTTTAGCGGTGGTCGGCAAATTTGCCCCGTTAACAAACTTTTTGTTTCCCTCGAGCGTCCTTACTTTTACTGCATAAAACAAAAAAAAATTCACAAATGTATCATCATATGCTCATGATGGTACGTTGCAATAATGGATGCTGCACGGCGTATAATTTGTATTAATACTTCTGTTACAATTCGGAACTCAGATCATACAATCCAAAATGCATTCGTCCTGGATTTTTCTATCTACGTTAAATAGCACCCGTGGTAAAGTTTAAAAATGCGAAGAGATACTTGGTTGGCAATTTGCATTCACTGTAATTGAAATGAGATACTTGTACATTATTATTTGAGTAAAAATAAGAGTTTCAGTTCTTACCAATTTGAAATTATTTTATTGAAACATTTTACGATAAAAACTATTCGTAGTTTTCGCGCGCGCCCCTGTTCAAACGGCGCCCATGGTACGAGCCATGTCTGCCACACTCTGAATACCCTACTGAGTTTGATTAACCGGTCATGATAGAGCACACAGAACATTAAAAAATAAACTCTATGGCGTCTAGGAATCCTTTTTTTTTGACCTGCTGAAAATTTGAAAATTGAACTGTCAAAAAATATTGCTAAGAAAAAGTTCATTCAACTTTGTCTGATGATCTGTATCGGATTGCTGTTTTATTAGTATAATTACCTAATATATTTTTAGACCATTTCTTATGTCTCAGAATCTTGTTAACAAAGTAAAACGGGCTCGTCCGGGATTTGAACCCGGGACCTCTCGCACCCAAAGCGAGAATCATACCCCTAGACCAACGAGCCGCACATCTAACCATAAGCAAAATGCGTAATAACAGACTTAAAAAAATAATTACCTCTACATTCGCTAATCATTGAGAGATCACACTAATTACTTAATATTACTCGACGTATTCACTGCGTTATTTGCCACCAAGGGAACGAGATGTGAGCAAATTAAAAAAATTACCCGAGTCTGAGTGCTTAAAATTATTTTTTTCTTTCGAAAATAACGGTTTTTGAAAACGAATCATAGTTCATATTGGTGTCAAAAATATTTGTAAATTTTTTTTTAAATTTATTCCCAAGACTTCGTAATCTTGTTTCTGTTACTTGAGTAGATTTAGAATTTCATTAAACGATTTTGGGTGAACTACTGGTTCACTCAAAATGGTTTACTAAATAACCCTTGCCGTGAATTAACGGGATGTACAAGCGCTTCACCTAATTTGAAAAAAAAAATACTCGAGTCGTCGATGAACAAACAGGAATGACACCTATTTTATTGGAACATTATTGGTTTTTAAGAAACTTTTGGGAAAAATCCAATTTTGTAGGTATTTTACGTCCGAAGTTACGTCAGAAACCTGAAAAATTAATTGATAAAGCTTTTCTGCTCCAATTCGGAATTCCGAATCACAATCCGAAACGAGAATCATACGTCTAACCTAAACCAACAAGCCGCGCAACTCTATCTCGCAAACTAAACACGCACTATCACCAACATACTTCTGTAAGATCTTGTCTGACCTTGTGTGAGCGTTAGTGTGCAGTTACAGTGGTTGTTCTTGACCTTTTATTTTGCATATTTCACCCCTTTTTCGATCAAGATTACAAGATTGGTGATCATTTATTAAAAATTCATCGAACATAGTATGAAGAAGTTCTCTCTAACTTAAGACGCAAAGTCTCTCTATCACTTTTCTGGAGGGTGACGAGAGGAGGTAAGAGTGAAAGCCGATTATGGCGAAAAGGAGTAGGGGAAAAAGTGGAGAAAGTCGGGTGGAAAGCAAAACGATTTTCAACATATTTCAAGGTGTTGGTTTTCAATTGGTTAAAACACAGGCCTACTGGTAACAATAGGTCAATAAGCCGACTGATTTCTCACAATCTATCAATAACACAACGTTTCTCACAACAAAACAGGCAAACAGACTTGGTTTTTGTTTACCATTCATAATTGTTTTTACAATAACATAATTTACCCCTAAGAAGGTAAGAGTTTACCCCCAGGTGTAAATTTTTCCCATGTTAAGTAATGCTGAGTTAGAGTCTGAATCATTCACAATAAAATATTAAGGTGCTCCCGAAGTATGCGAACCAAGATGGCGGACATCGGAGCGTAACACGGGTAACAGGTTAGGGTTAGGCGATAATTTTTTTCCAATTTTCCTTATTTTAGTCCTATTATCAGTTCGAAGACTAGCCAAGAGCCTCCCGTAGTATTTATACCTAAAATTATAGCCTAACCCTAACCTAGTACACATATAACATTCCGATGTCCGCCATCTTGGTTCGCATACTTCGGGAGCCCCAATATTAAATTATTATGTATAATATATATATATATATATATCCATTTTAAAGTGACGCATCTTGTTCGCGTGACGAAACGAAGAAAAGGGCGCTGAACAAACAATACCGGATTTCCGCTATTTCCACAAAATACTTTCAAGAGATAATTATTAGTCGAATTGTTTTTAAGCTGTTCGCCAAGGTCGGGGGGCGTGTGGCTCGTTGGTCTAGGGGTATGATTCTCGCTTTGGGTGCGAGAGGTCCCGGGTTCGAATCCCGGACGAGCCCATTTTAGTTTCTAGATTCTGGGTCAAAGTGAGTATTTTATCAAATACTTTTAATTTAATTTAATGAACAGCGATCAGATACGAATTTTAAAAGTCAATTGAATAAAATCTTTTGGAAATATTTTTAACACAAATTCGACACAATCGATTTGAAAAATTGTTGTTCTTGTTCATGTTGTAGTTGTCAAGATAAAATTTTTTCCACATTTTAAAAAATATTATTCCGGACACGTGTGCAGCTGCCAGAACGCAATATTTTCGCATAGTTTCATGTCGATGCAAGGGATATTTCAATAAAAAAAAATACAAAAGATAAAAAAAAATATGATTTGAAACAAGCTCTTGATTTAAAACAGATTGTGTTTTTAGAATTGATAAAAAGAAAAACTGTGGGTGACGGATTTCGATTGCGCGGCGAAACTAACAAAACAACGCTAATTAAACAATAGCTGATTTCCACTAATCTTGAGATAATTGTTTGTCGACTTGTTTTAAACTGTTCGACAATGGTGGTGAATGCGTGGCTCGTTGGTCTAGGGGTATGATTCTCGCTTTGGGTGCGAGAGGTCCCGGGTTCAAATCCCGGACGAGCCCGTTTTGGTTTCAGGGAAATATTTTATCGAATACCTCCAGTAGCACTGAGGAAACTTCCATCAGATACAAAATTTCAAAATCGATAAAATAAACTGTTATGGGAACGTTTCTGACAAAAATTTGAACTAAGAACCGTTTTGAAAATTTGTTGTTCTTCTTGTTGTTGTTGATAAGATTTGAGATAAAAAAAATTATTTTCAACAACGAGAAAAATTGCTTTTTAAATACACAACAGTTGGAAATGGAATTGTACTTTAGACGCTTTTGAATACATTTCAAATTCCTGTGTGACTTAGTAGGGGCCGTTATATTTCTCCATAAATTTTCTGAGTATCTTTAGATATCGATGGCAGCTTGTAATGACCATGATCGAGTTCAACAAAAATACGTACGGCTCGTTGGTCTAGGGGTATGATTCTCGCTTAGGGTGCGAGAGGTCCCGGGTTCAAATCCCGGACGAGCCCACTTTTGCTTTTAAATTCCGGGATTGTCGTTCATAAAAGATAGTATGGTGAGTGCAAACGTAATTGCAAACGCAAGAAGTAAAATTGTGGATCATTTTAAACAAATCATTGTAGTTCAGTTAAACAATTTTTTTTGATCCCATATTTTCAACCAGTTTAAAATTGGAATATTTCATGAAATGCTTATTTTTCTGTGCACCCCCATGCCCGATGCCTCCCACTCGGCATGAAATATTTAAGGTATCTAAGAAGAATAACTGATTTATTATTTCTATTACTGACAATCGTAGGAGACGCCGTGGTTCGCTACATGAATAAGCCTTTTAACGGCTTTACTAACCCTAAAATAAAGATGTAAATACTGTCCTATACACTTTATAAAATGCAAAATTGATTCAATGATTTCAGCTGAGTGAATGTGTACCACAGTTATTGGCAACACTTTTTCATTTATTTTCTGTACGTTTTGATTCTCACTTAAGGTTTTCTGAAATCAGTTTTATTTATTTGTTTTACCAATTATTTTATCGTCTTGTATTCTTAGTATGAAGTCAAAATGAACTTCTACTGATACTAACTTCGTTGATGGAGTCGGGATCACAATCTGCTGTGATTGCGGTTGTGGAGGAGTCTGTTGTGTATCCGGTTTTGTGGCAGCTGACTGTTGTGGAACTTCTCTTCTTTTCGCAAGTTGTGCTCGGAGTTTGTATTTCATGTTGGCATTTGCAGCTCCACCTTTACCTCGACCGCCATATTTACGGAGATCTGCGTTCTGTGACTGTTGAGCGAGTTGCTCCTGCAAAATTGATGTTATTTGGTTTTTATTTTATTTATTTTAGATAATTCCTCGATCGCCCCGACGAGTCTCACATGATTACTAATTGAAATGTCTCATTTATGTTTTTGCACTGAAAATCGTAGAGGGGTCTCATCAGCTAGATGACGTGAATAAAGTGTAACACGTTACCCGTATTATATAATTGTACGTGCTTGATAGAGAAATACAATTTATTTTATTTTGTTTCAAATACCTAAGGTCTCCTGCAGGCTTTAATGCAGTTGCGAAATTAATAGCGGTGTCGAATAAAAGTCTTGACGTTAATTACCCTTTAATTATTGCTCGTTCAGCATCGATTTTAAGTCTATATATACAAGTCATCCGGTCCCACAATATTAACGCAAAATGAATAAATAACCAGTCCAGACATCTGATACAAATAATTGGCTAACTAATCCCATACCCGATATGGACCTGTAACCGGACGAGGGGCCGAGGTTCGCTATACATGATTAAGCCGTCTTATCGACTTTCTTCTACCATGAGTAAAATATGTAAATCCAATTTTATTCTAACTGTCAGTTAATTAATCATTGTACTCACGTTAAAAATCAGTGCGATTGCTATTTGATTTTTTATTTCGCACACGAAATGCCTCTCAAACGGTATGCAAACGCATATCATTTTCATTTTCAAAATAAATATTTTACAGTAATAGATAAGTAAATAAAGTTTTGATCAATTTAGGCAGTCCGTGTAATTTTAAAGTTTTGTTTTAGTTAGCGCTCATTCAAACGTCATCGTGATGATCATCGCATTCTCACCGTCGTCATCAGTACTGTTTTTTTACTGTCGCTGTCTCTTTTCGTCCGTATCGTCGTTTCACGTGTTGCGTTTGATAGCGTTCCTCTAAGTACAGTGAGCTATTTACGGTTACATTATTTGTTATAGCAGTTTGGGATAGCATTGTTTATTATATTGTTATGTTCCCGCAGTGTGGCACATCGTGCTAAGCGTTAGGAATGCGCTCGCCATCGCACCTTTGAATCTCATGGGGATAATTTTGTGCGAGAGGATTGCTGAACTCCTCACCTCCGCCGGGTGTTTCACGTAACCGCTGGTCGGTTAAGGCTTCCTCCGCCATCAAGTCCATGTATCTGAAACAAATAACAAGCTAACTAACCCCATATCCGGCATGGACTGGTAACGGGACGAAAAGCTGTGGTTCGCCGTATGATAAAGCCTTCTATACACAAAGGAATAAATATCGAAAAGCCGTCTATCGGTTCCCCCTCCACCGAGATAAATATATAAATCATATCCTATCCTAAATCATAGTAGTTTCGTTTATAGCGTCCTAATTACTGTATTTCGAATTGTTCGATAAAACATTATGATATTTGCATGTCCACAGCTTGTATTGTATTGCGTTCGTAGTTTCTGATATTTCTGGTTTGTCGTGTTATGTATCTGTCGTTATGGTATCTTGCTGTTAAATGGGGTTGATTTTTGTAAGTATTAGTTTTATATTTTGTATGAGTTATCCTTGATAATTTATACGGTGTTCTTTATTTCATTTATATTTTAGTCAACCATTTTGAATATTCTCCATAAACGCGTCTGACCAAACGACTTATCATTTCCGGGTCCCAAAAGTAACAACCAGGCTGTAAATTTCAAATACGTATCGATTTCCGCCATTTTTTTATGTAGGCAAAAACAGACGACAAACCATTTTATGTCGTGCCGATCGGTGTTTGGGAGACTCGAGTTCCTGTTCCAGCGAACAACAATAAATAAGCAAAGTGATTCATAGTTCAATTAGTTCCCCAAATTAGCTAAGATTATTACGACAATAGATAAAAAGGTTTGATTCGATTTTAAATTCAAAATACAATCTTTTTCTCGTACTATCCAGCTGGCAAGGCCTAGGTGACATTTTCCACTCTAACTTATTCAAACACAGAATAAAAATTTCTTACTGTACGAACCGGTATTGGGAATACCTTCCTCTTTTCACAAAATAAAAGCGATTTCTCATCCCACTATGAAACAAAAAATTGGTAAAAATGTCCACAGATCACTTTATTCTTCAAAACAGAAAACTAAAGGAAAGGCGAAAAATTCTAACCTGTCTAAGTTTCTCTTGTTCCTCTTGTAACTTTAATTGTTCTTCGTGAACTTTGGACAACTCGTACAAAGCGCCGAAAGCTCTTTTCCCTTCAGGTGAGACAAGAAACCCAAGTAGGGCAACTCGCTTCTCGTAATCTGTCTCCCACTCCTGTATTGAAAAATTTAGGGTCATAAATAGAAGTTTCAAAGTTATTGCGTGTGGAAAAGAGAGTTTATTGTTTTGTTTGAAAATTTGAGGTTGAAAATAAAAATTATTTTAAGTTTCAAAGTTAATGTGTGTGAGAAATACAGTTTAATATTTGATCAAGCATTTAGGCAATAATCGTGATAAGAAATAATATACAATTAGGTTGATTTTGGTGTAAACTAGTCGATGGCATTATGACCAACCGTCATCGAGGTCATTCATATTTAAATCTAACGGGACGGATACATGACATACTGCCGGGCTTCCCAAACTTCCAGGATCTAGACTCTTTCAAATATATTAAAAAAATTTTCGCGAGCCCCTGTTCCGAGAAGCGTCGCTTCTCAGATGCTATGTATTCTCTCGGAAAGTAATCCTGAGACTTATGTTTGCACTAGTTTTTATAATTGTGTTGCGAATCAAAAGTCTAAAGAAGTACGATAAATATAGTACTTCGTGTTAAATTAGAGTACTCTTCGCGACCCTCAAAATTCGTTGCGCGACCCCGCAGCCCTGGCATACGATATACCCACGGAGTCATGGACTCTCGTCCGATTGTCAGTTTACCTGGAATATCTACTTTAGAACTACCCAATCCATTATTTTGAATTCGTGCACTCAAATAATACAGATAACACTATACGCAGCACTTATCTTGACCGCTATACGTCTTGCGCAAAAACGCATAATCTCGAGTTCAAATCATCTTGGCCACTTTGAGACAACAATTCGATACCCAAATCTGATAACTGCTTTTTGCGATACAAATCTGACCATTTACTACTTTACGGTGACTTTGTATCTATCACTGCTATACCTCTTGTGCGAAACGAATAATCTCGAGTGTATTTCCTCTTGCGCACTTTGACAATGGCGAACTTGAAAAAATTCCGGTCTTTCTCTAACTATAGTAGCTCGTCATATATAGAAGTGGATAATTGTGCAGAGTCTTGTTCGGGGAAAACACGTATAATGTAGCATACAAAACTAGGTACTCCCGAAGTATGTGAACCAAGATGGCGGACACCGGACCGTAGTATGTGTACGAGGTTAGGGTTAGTTTCCAATTGTATTCCAATTCTCCTTATTTTAATTTTATTACGAGTTCGGGGACTAGCCAAGTGACTCTCGTAGTATTTGTACCTGAAATGATGGCCTAACACTAATCTGGTACACATACTATGCTCCAGTGTCCGCCATCTAGGTCCACATACTTTGGAAGTACCCAAAAATATAATCGACGAAACCGCTCTGGCACGTAACGCCTTCAAAGCGCTTCTGATTGCTTAATTTGTGTGTTGTGTGTTAAGATGCAGATACTTTTTTTTAAATCTATTTTTAATATATTTTAATCCTTTCTGAGTGACGTTATTATATTCCCACGGTTTAACTTCCGATACTGCAAAAGTTTAATCAACATCTGATTGGTTAACGATACAATGAAACAGACGACTTCTGACAAAGACTAAAGAATGTGTCTGTGACGTAATAAGTAATAAATGAATACATTGTTGCGTAATTAAGATCATTGTTTGTAGTAATCGTCCTCGTCGACAGTTTTTGTTCCAATTGTCTAGTCTAGTTGTCGATGCCCAGCTCCGCGCGCCTTACAACCAAACAACCCGGTAAAGAGAAATTCTAATACCTGCTTGTGTGGAGACTTTTGGAAGCCTAACGTCGTATGTAAAAAAAAACATCAAATTTTTTAGCCTTAACTCAAAAATATATTTGTCTTTACTTGGGATTTTTTGTACAAAGCCCCAGCCGTATAACACCCCCGGCATAGCTAAAAATAAGAAAATTCTTAGTGTTTAGAACACAGATTGGACTGAAAATTCTAATTTTCAAATCCTTCCTGACCCCAACTAGATAATTTGTTAATACTAATACTAATTTGTTAGTTAATACGTGGCGGCGGTGTTTTCTCAAATCTCACGATTTTGCATTAATGGCGAGGGCTTTGTGCAAAAGATCCTTTGCTTGTACCACAAAACAAAAATCCTACCTACAAAAAACTTATCTATTATCAGCGCACGAGCATTTATGCCTAAAATCTGGAAAAACTAAGACATGCGCAAAACATATTCATCGACGTGCTATTATATGCTCTACCAAATGCCATTTTTCGTTGGACTATACCCCAGGACTTGAAACTGTCACGCATTGTCTGCTAATATTAACTATAATGACGAGAATATCGGTCGAAGACCGAAGACTTATCGATCGGAGGTTAGTGGATCCCCAAAACAGCGCTCTTACTCCATAGTGACACCGTGTGTCCCATCACTAATTAATTAATTAATAACTCGCTAATTATACGACGTAATTCATCGAAAATCAATAGGCTTCTGTTCCGAACTATGATGAATGCACATGCAAAATTTGGAGCAGATTCAACCTCGCTTTCGTGATATATCGCATGTATCTAACAGACAAACAAACAAACAAACAAACATACAAATACCTATCAACATACTTAACGATCTCAAGATCGATAAGTAATTACTCTTTATTGCTGTTTGATTACGGTATATCATGTTTTGTTTACAAGAAGTTAGACCATGATCAAACGAAACCTCACAAATATACTTTCTATTCCGTGTTATTCTCATTTATCTTTATAATAATATCTCATTCAAAAGTTCTTGTGGAAACTGATACATACGGATCCAAAGTAGGAAGTAAACAAGGAGAAAGGACTTGCAGTTTAGTGCACAATACCCTGGTTTTGCTTAAGCATTGTTTGTTAATGTTTATGTTAACATATCTTCTCGCCCACATCGCGCTCGCCACCGGCTCAGATTTACGATGGCACTCGGAGATATGAATGGTCCCAATAAGAGAAATATATAAATTAGAGCCCATAAACGTAGGTTATTGAAATTATATTTTTTATTTCATTTTCGGCATTAATATTTCGATTTCCCGATGACAGAGATGTAGGCTACGTATTAGACTGAAGTGGTTCTCGAACGATGAGGCGCGCCCGTCAAGGGGGCGTGGATAATTCTTTGAAGGGGCGTGAAGATAATTGAACATAACATTTTTGTAGCTTATTGTTAGCTATAGTTATTTTTGAGGTGGGACGCAAGACTTCTAAAAAGGGGCGCGGCTTAAAAAGTTTGTGAACCACCGTAATAGAGGCTCAATTGGATCATTTAGCTATATTTCGTTCGTTACTTTACTTCAAATCCGCTACGATATGAAATTAATTTTTTCTAGAACATTGTGATTTATTTTTATATTCTTACAGTTACCCGTAACTGAATGTACAGGGCCTGTTCGGATTGAATGGCGTGAATGTTGAAGTATAAAACATTGTGCCCCAGGGCTTCTCAATTGCAAAAGTATTGGCTGCATGCACATGGCCTCGTACCGACAAAAATAAATTGGATCGACCTGCTCCTAATCAATTCCATACACAATATTGTGATTTATTTTGATCTACTTACTTTCATGTCGTCCAGTACATCTTTGCTCATCATTTTAGTTTGTCTCAATCTTCCAAGGACTCGATCTATTCCCAACTGTTCAACCAAATGCATTATACTTTCCAATTTATCCTGTTTTGCTTTCGACATACGAACCATAATGCTTGATTTTTTTGAGTTATCCAAGGTTTAAACAAGTTTTTAATTTATATATAAATTGCTGTAAATGTACATAATATAAATAATAATTAGTAGAATCCGTGTTATTTGGTGCGTATGTTGGTGTTTTTATACGACGTCGTCATTCGCCTTCCGCTCCTTAAAACGCTCTGCACAAGAATTCACTGATAGGTAAGAAGCTAATATAGTTTGAATTAGAATATCTTCGAGTGTATCATTTCCTATCCAATTTATTACACTCTGGGTCGGGCGGTCAGCATTGAATATTTTAAACAAATATTTTGTTACTTCCGTAGTATATGTATCAGGAATTAGGATTAGGCCATAATTTTATTCCGATTTTCCCTAAGCTTTCCGGTTAACTGAGAATATTTTAGTTCTATTACGAGTTTGGTGACTGTCTGGTTAGCCAAGTCCATAGGTTTCAGTCTCTTTACACAACTTGGTGGAAAGTAGGCGAACAAAATTAGTTACCTTCATATTGGTACACATACACTTCTGGAGCGCCAATATTTTAACCTACGATGCAAAATTTTTGCTTAATTGAGAGTGTTTTGCAAACTGGTTTACATTTTCAACTTTAACATTTTGACTTAGAATGGTCAAGTATTCGCCGTTAATAAATATTCACAGCTAATTTTGAAAACTTTAGTCTACCCTGTTTTTCGTGGGCGTCTTTGATCACTGCAATTGAATTGAACCCTTCCGTGGGCAACATAACAACTGAGTTGTTCGAATTACACGTGAATTTTGCTAACATAACTGAAAACTAACAAAAATCATCCAAAATTAAGAAAACAAGTCAATATTTACAACCATGCTTGCGAGTTTAAATTTCCGGTACTTCAGTGGTATGTGTATCAGGTTAGGGTTAGACCATGATTTTATTCCGTTTATTACGAGTTAGAGGACGGTCTGTGTTAGCCAAGTGAATATACCCCTGCCCATAGGTTCGAGTTCTCTTTACACAAATAGTTGTAAAATAGACCAACAAAATTAGTTACCTCCACGTTGGTACACATAATTCTGGAGTGCAAAACTTCTAGTTTTTTTCGGTGCGATAGACTAATTGCTCATTGTCAAGGAGATAAACGAGAATATCGGTCAGAGACCGAAGACTTATCGATCGAAAGTTAGGGGATCCCTCAAAACAGCGCTCTTACTTCATAGTGACAGCGTGTGTCCCATCACTAATTAATTAATAACTCGCTAATTATACAACATAATTCATCGAAAATCAATAGGCTCCTGATCCAAGCTATGATAAATGCACATGCTAAATTTGGAGCAGATTCAATTTGGAGCAGATGGAGCGGTTTCGTGAGATATCGCGTGCATCTAACAGACAAACAGACAAATACCTATCAACATACTTACCGATCTTAAGATCGATAAGTAACAAGGAAGTCGATGCCTTTTCTAAAATGGAATTTTGTTGTTTCAGGGTATAATACACGCATATTACGCGGCATACTGAGTTATAGGGACAGGGAATAAGGGGAAAGAATTATTTGCTTTGAAAACCTTCTGATCCACGAAAGTAAATGGAATCTGAGAAAAATAGAAAAAAATAATGTAGACCAAACTTATTAATTGCAAAGCTTCAATTTACGAAGCAAGGCCTAACGTTTCATAATATTACCAGATAAACTTGCTTGCACACATTGCAAGCGGCTACAAATCGACTTAGTTTAAAACGACTTCAAAGCCGCAAATATTATAAGTATACTAACATTTATGGTGACTGTCGATAACACATTTTAATTCAATATCCAGTAATTGCGGAAGCTCATTATCTCTAAGTTAGTTCAGCATGCACTGGATGTACATCTAGAGCAGCACAGAGGGATGTCAAAGCATTGACATCTTTGTATGAAATAGTCAGTACTTTCAATATCACCAATACTTCAAAAGGTACTCCCGTTATTGTGTACCAGGTTAGGGTTGGGGCATAACTTTATTCTGATTTTCCTTATTTTAGTTATATTACCAGTTCGGGGACTGTCTGTGTTAGCTATGTAAATATACCTCTTGTTCATAGGTTTCAATCCTTTTACACAAGTTGATATAAATAGGTGAACAAAATTAGTTACCTCCATATTGGTACACATACTCATGGAGCGCCCTTTAAAGTATATTTAGCTTGGTAGGTAAGTATTTTCAGCGCCGGTTCACTTATGGCTCCCCCCACCATATAGCATTGAAGCTTAAAGACTCAACTTTTCTGCCATGAACATCCCTATTCTATTTGTGTTTTTACTCGTATGCTGTGTTGCAATGTGAGATTGCTCGTCATTTTACGTCTACTCTGTTTTAGATCTAATTTAGAGTTTTGGCAACTTCCTCGATTTCCGTCCTATCTTGTGTATTGTAATACTATTAACAAACTGAAGATCTGAATAAACGATCCCAGATATAGTTGTGAGTGCTGTTGATATTTATGTCTGAAGACGTCATTATTAGGCATACGGAACAAGCAATAGGGTACGGACACTTCTTTTGCCAAGCAGGGCCGCGGTATCGGAAAATCTTTACACCCGCTTCACTCCGAATTTACTATTGTATTTTACTAAATAACTACATTTTTATCTAACACAAACTCCAATTTCTAACAACTGTCAATCTTCCATTTCTTCATGCTCATTTTTACTTCATAACAGTGGTTTTTGACCTTTCTCATGGGGCGGAACCCCCATAAAACATATACCAGATGCTTGAGGAATTTAAATCGGCTTATGCACAAAAATAATCAGTTGGTTACTAAACTAAAATTAAAATACCTATGTATACAAATCAAATCCAATACTGGCAAATAATGAATGATCTTTAAAATGTCGCAAGTTTAATGATAATGACAAGCCTAATGGTTATTTGATTATAACTAAACAATATATACATGGGGTTTCCATAAAGTTCCTTTACAATTTCAATTTTGTTATGAAATCAGTTCTCAATATATTTTAACCAGTTTTTTTTTAATCAGTGTTTAAGTATATTTACCTAATTCAATACATCTGTGAAGGCCAAAACAATATATGGTATCGATAAATTCCCTCTGCAATTTGAAAAAAAGTTTCGACATCATGCAAACTCTATACATTTATATATAAATCAAACCTAATAATACTGGCAAAACCAATCATCTTAAAAGTGTCTCAAGTTTGATAATAGTGTCAACCCTGATGATTATTTTAGTATGATTAAACCTTATACATATACACGGGGTGGAAGCAAGAAAACAAAAAATTTGTTAAACAGATATTCATTTTTATAATACATAACTTTTACAAAATTTCAAATAGACTTATGTTATATTCCACTCCTAAATGCTGAAAATGTCGTCGTGCACTTCAGAGCAGTGTCTTAACCTGAAGTCATAGCTCGCGTAGCGTTTTAAATGATAATTTGTGGGATATTGTTCCTAATCAACCAATAATTATACGCTTCATATTCGCTATCTCATCTGACTCTCAAATTTTCTGCTTTTCTAGCGACCACCCTCTAGTTAATATGAACTCTCAGATTCGAAGGAAACCTATGAACTGTATTGATAAAAACACTGGTTGAAATCACCTGCTCTATAAGCTAGCATAGGCTTCCGTTTTCCTACGATGTCCCAACAAGCCGAGATAAGCTTTCTATATGATGTGTAATGTTTTGGGCCGCTGATGTTATTAAAAATCGTATTGTCCTTTCGTGGAACGAGTATTAAATTCCTATAGCTCTGCTTTGTGTTATACCAGCGCCTTCGCACGGGCTACATGTCACACAAAGATCTTCGCTTTTGTCTTTCTGGAAATTCTATACTCATGGTTGTGGTAACATCATGTTTCGCAACCATTACGTTGGTATAGAACACTTTATAAAAAGCTGTAAATTTATGTTGAGTATCAGGGCACTTCAAAGCCATTTTAAAAAACACTTCATGCCAGATTGCATAAATGAGGGTATGTTACCCTAGACCTGACATGAGCAAAATACCGCCCGTTGGTTAATTCAGTTTGATCCTCCTAATGCTGCCACAGCCAAACTAAAATCAAATTTTGACGTTTTAACCCCCAAAAAAATTTGGATTGCGATTAAGTTAGTTTTGGCACCATTTTTTGTCTTACACTTTTGCTTTTGTAACACTGTAATTATTGTTCATAAAATGTAACTTTTTTCGTCACACTTAAATGGCCAGCCCGTCTAGATGGGCTGAATGTGTGATCCCAGGTCCAAAAATATTGCCAACCCCTGGTCTAACCCTAACCTACCAAGATGGCAAAAAAGTTGATTTCTGCCGCTAGCTTACCAGTCTAAAATGTTGTACAAATACAAAACTCCAGATTATAAATTCTATATTTTCATTTCATTAGAAAACCAATTACAATTCTGCATAGAGACTTTTGAAAAAAAAAATAATAGAAGGAGGGGTTAAAGGTCAATAGAAGTATAGAAACAATGAAAGGCAAAGAAAGCACATGTTGATAAATCAATAAAATTAAAATTTTTAAATCGAAATAAGATTAAAAAAAGAATTTCAAATTATCGGTAATAGTGGCGAAATGTGTAATAAAACGCTTCGTGCCTTGTATATTTGGTTCTACGGGACAACTACTTATTCTTCATCTATGCTCTTGTGGGTACTTAAAAGTATGTGCACCAGGATGGCAGACACCGGAACGTCGTATGTGTGCCAGGTTAGGGTTAGGCCATAATTTTCAGTACAAATAATACAGGATTCACTTGGCTAATCACCGAACTCGTAATAGAACTAGAATGTGCAAAATTGAAAATAAATTAAGGCCTAACCCTAACCTAGTACAAATACTACGTTCCGATGTCCGATGCACATACTTCTGGAGTACCCTTTTGTGTCGCTGGTCCTGTAAGCATACATTGCTGGATGCTATAGCAATATTGAAGTAAATTCAAGTGATTCAAATATTGCCCTTTCAAATTGGCGTTGTTATTTTATTTCCAAGAGAGCATTTTTTTTTTTCAGAAGAATCTCCGTTACTAGTCTAATCTTATATGGAAATGAATAACTAGTTGGAGTCCTAAAACGTAGAATATTTTATTTGTGAAAATTTAGTGATAAAAAGGCGTATAAACGCATTTTTTTGTGAAGAATGGGTTGAAAATTCCATAAACGTAAGTCTCAACAGAGGACTATTTTTATTGGAAGAAAACAATCACTTTTCAAGCGTCTGTTGTACCTCATATTTCATATACATTTCGATTTTCACGTATTTGCTATATTCCTATATTGAGGGGGTGTATTATGAATTGAATTTTAGCGTTCAATTCACATTATTGGGAACATTTGTGTGGCCAACTCATTCGTTGGCCACGGAGCAGTAACAGTCTATTGTGAGTGATGGAAGACCTTTAAAAGATATACATGAGTTCTGAATTTATTAATTTGGTAAATTTTCAGGTGCTGTCGAAGTATTCGTACCAAGATGGTGCACAACCTGAACGTAGTATGTGTACCAGGTCAAGGTTGTGCGTCATCTTGTTACGAAAACCTCCAGAGCGCCAGTTTTTAAATTAAGAAAACATTCGATTTTTTCTGAATAACAATAATTGCGAATTTTTCAAAATTGCAATTTTTGAATCTTCTATTAGTTTGTGAAAACACAAATTTTCAGTAGCACTGAATTAGCATAAAGGTATATAAATTTAGATTTATTTCTGCGACTCTAAAATATGACTTCTAGCGCCTCAATTTACAACGTTTTTATAGCAGGGGTGGACAAACTACCAAACTACCAAATCCAAACCGTTGGGTAATTCAATCTGGCCCGCCTGATGCTGTCACAACCAACCTAAATTCAAATTTTAATGTTTTAGCTAAATAATAGCTCAAGAAATTTGTTGAGATTGTGATTAAATTAGTTTTGGCAAGAGGCTTATTGTTTTCCATTTTTGTTTTGGAAACAGTGTAAATATTGCGCATAAAATGTAACTTTTTGCGTCTCACATGGCCCGCCAGTATGAAATTTTTTGCCACTGATTCAAAAACTTGCCTACCTCTGGTTTATAGTGTCAAAAGAATACGAAATAAAAAAGAATTTTTTTTTTTCTATTTTAGTTTACACTCTCGTTGTTTCGTTATCCGAATTGTTTGGCGCCTCATCCGCGGTCAGCTGTCCATCATCGATATTATCATTTTCTTCTCCGCTAGATGATGCTGTTGAGTTATATTGTGATACGTTATCAATTACCACAAAGTCCTCATTTTCATTTGGCGGGGTGATTTCAATCTGTATATCGCTTGCTGGCAAATCTTCTGGTTCTTGGCGGAATTCACTGTTCATATTGTTATTATTGTCGTTATAGTTGTTGTTCAGATGATTGGCTATGACGTCATCGACACTGGTGACGTTACTTGTAATAGGTTCTTTCGCTGAAAAATTAGTAAAATTAATAAATTTTTGTGCAACGGAATTGGACCCCGAAAGGAAAAAATGCTGAGAACCACTGAGTTAGACTATGCTCTCGTTACACCTGGCTATGTGATAGTTGAAAGGAGATTCTGCTCGCATTTCTGTACACGTATTTTCACGCCTTTGGCTCATACCATGGCTCGCACACGCAGTCATTGATATATGAGCAGATGTTTATTAAAGAGCGGAATCTTACCGGTTGTGGGTATAGAGCTGGCGGAATTGAGTCTGGATTCGATCACAGAATCGATTCCGATGCCTTGGAATCGATTCTCAAGGTTAAAACTTGGATTGCAATGAATGTGTAGCGTTTTGTGGCAAGTCCTTCGCATATATGTATAAACTGCTTTACTGTTATGCTAAGTTGCTACGACGCCGCAAACTTCACTATATATTTATTTCTTGCTAGAAGCTAGAAGGCTGTTACGCTTATTTATTTCAAATATCTCTGTGGGTTCTGAGGAATTTGTTTTTTGTGCGATTTTGTATACTGTGACAGCTTAAATACCCATAATACTAAGTTTTGGCCTTCTTGTCCGCCTATATATTTGAAAATTTCTCTCACGTTTGAATTCATATGGTATTGCTTAGGTGGGATGTTTTCTCGGTAAAATATGTCGAGGTATCGAGATTCGGAATCTAAAATTTAGGAATTGGATAAGAATCGAATGGTACTCCTGAAGTATGCACACCAAGATGTCGCATAACCTAAACCCTAACCTGGTACACAACCTGAGGTCAGGTTGTGCGCCATCTTGGTGCGCATACTTCAGGAGGTCCAATCGAATACCTGTAAGTAGTCATACGTAGCATCCTTAGTTGTGGGAGACATGGGATTTGAGCCCGAGATTTAAATCAGTGATGCCGTCACAGTTTGGTTTAACTTTCACCCCTAGACCTCTGCATTCATTACAAATATAATTTTACGAACCTTCAGTGCTTATTTTTTTCTTAACACATTGATCATACGTTGGTAAAACGAACGATGAACGGCGAGAATCATCAATCACTATTTCAAAATCTTCTCCAGACACTGAAAAAGTAAAAACCAAAATTTCAGTCAATGTTAGTACTCTGGTAATATAAAGTAGGTGCTTGTATACCATCCAAAATGTTGTCAAACACTTGATTACGATCATATGTATTACGGTCACATGTATATTTTTACCAGATGAGTAAGGGAGCGCGCTTAGCGTTCAATTACGAGAATTTCCTGCTTTGTAATGCCAAAAAATTAGATCGAACGCTCGAACCACTAGAGCAGGCCTGCCCAACCTTTTTCGTCTCGCGTGCCACTTCACGTGACGAAATCGGTCGCGGGCCGCAAACGTTTGTACCAAACAATAATACCAGATAAGTCCTGATTTTGGTGTAGGTAATTACAAAATACATGAAAGGCGAGTTTATTAACATGAAATCAATCAAATTAATAATTGCTTTCTGGTTACTAGGTAGGGCTGGCAAAAAATTCGAATATTAGAATAGCGGTTTACTATTCGAATATCTGGTAAACGGGTCGTGGACATAACACTCGATCAAATCGAAGAACGGACGACCAAATCAAAGAATCAATCATTTGGCGACCACGCAATAAACACATCACGTCAAAGTTGAGTGTTATATTTGCATTATAGTGTTTTTATTCATTCATTTTCAGTAGCTACGATACTGCTTTAATGTTTAAATGAGCATAATGTGCATCAATGTCGCGGCAATATCAAGTGTTAGTGGGCCGTTCCGTAAAATTTGTAACAACAATACAAGTATTTATTGAAGTAACATAACGAAGATTTCTGAACGAATAGTCGATATATACTGATTTGTGACTAATCAGTAGCGATGCCATTACGTCAATTTCATCAGAATTATTGACGAATACGCAGTGACGACATTTCCAAAATCTTATTTAACGCGAACATAACATGAACAAAGTACAAACATAAAAAGACAACGAGTCCGGGGACCAGTAACCCAGATGTTGTTGATTTTTTATTTCACGATAGCGATAAAGACGACCAAAGCCGACACGAAAGAAAGCAATCAGAATGAAATTAATTTGCAAACTTAGGCTCCAAGTTCATTACTATATTTTCGCTCAGCGTTTGTTTCTAATGATCGCACAATATCTTTATAGTTCGTCGAACAGAGTTCACAGTTTTGCGGGAAATAAAAAAAAATGACGTTGATGTCCACCAGGGTGCAAGACTTGACACATACGTAATGATAAAAACCGGCATTTGAACGTAGATAGATGGCAGGAATAATTACACCAAAATCACGAAAGATACTTATGTATAGTAAAATGTATTGAAAATTTTAAAAAGTCTGCTTACAAACTTTATAGGGCGGGCCGCAAAAAACACTCCGGCGGGCCGCGGGTTGGGCAGCCTTGCACTAGAGCTATTTAGAGATGAAACAAAAATTTAAACACAACGAAAAGTATGATACATTCTTTTTTATTACGAGGCATTTTTTACATCGTAGCTACTAAAACTCTCTATACAAGCTGCCACTTAACAATGAGCTACTTCTATAACAAGGACCAGAATTCATACGGTTCACATTGTCTGTGCAATTCAATCACACCTTTGGCGGAATAAACAGTCTGGGAATATGTAGGATGTACTACATTCAATGTAGCACAAAGGGCCAAAAACTCTTTTCGTAATAGACGATTTTAGATATAGATAGTTAATTATACAGCAAAAGGATAGGTGAAAATATTTTTGTCAAAGTTAGTAGTTTTATAAGGTATAGCTGGTACTTTTACTAATTGTAAGTTTAGATTTGGACATTTATTCATATTCAAAATTGTGGAGTTCAAAATTATCTTATCCTGAGGCGCTTTGACACCACAAATCACAAATGTTCTTGAAATTTTGTTGTTTTAGGAGTAGTGAAATGGCAAATGGAGAGATGTATCTAAAATGGCGGGAAACTACTGAACCAGTAGACAATTTTTTCAGGTGGATATTGTTTCATTATTGTCATCTTATCATTTCGGATCTAATTAAAATCTCCACTTACAATCATATCCTAGATTATCATACGCAGGCGGAAGATCTGAAAACTCTTGTCTCCGATTATCTCGCATGTTTCTTCTGTGCAGTCGTCTCAATGCACCGAGCCTTCGAACAGCTCGTCGTCTTTCTCGATCATATAAACGCATATATCTGTACCTGGAAAATAGTTTAATAGTTAATATAAGCCTGTAGTCTGACTTATTTACTGGACGTGGGGTTGGCAAAAGTTTTGGACCTGAGGCTGCCCATACAGACTGGCGGGCCATGTAAGTGTGGCGTAAAAAAGTTACATTTTATGAATAATATTTACAGTGTTACAAAAACAAAGGTGGAATACAACAAGCCTCGTGCCAAACTAAATTTAATCACAATCTCCACTAATTCATTGAGTTATTATTGGCTGAATAACCAAAATTTGGTTTCAGTCTGGTTGTAACAGCCTTGTGCGGGCCAGATTGAATTACCCAACGGGCCGGAATTGGCCCGCCGTTTGTAGTTTGAGCTTTGAACTTAGCTCGGTACTCATAGTAAACATCCCAGATTAAAACTTCCTGTGTACCGTAACACAAAGTACGTAATGAACCTGGTATGCAATAACCATTGGCGTAAATACGTAAATTGGTGGCCATGGCAAATTTTGAGCAGAACGAACAGAGATGATATCGTTTGTTTTGTCTGCTTGTCTGGCGGCTCGAAATTCATAATTTTGAGAAAGAAATGTTCAAAATTTGAAAATTTTATATCAAATATAATGATTTCAGAATGTATTCAAATATTCGATTCGTTTCCCTGCCAATAACTCTTTGCGTATAACTGTGTGTGCTGGCGCAGACCATTGTTCAGAGCAAAGACTTGCACATAAAACTGTTAGATTAATCGCACAGTTATAACTTTTGTCGTATTTTGACGAACCTGTTCAAAGCCATGCAGCATGGTGCTAGTCCTAATAATATCAGGGTAATTCCAGCGTAAACGGGAAACTGTTCTCCATTCACAAGAAAGATAACTCCCAATAGTACAAATAAAAATCCACTTAGAATAGCTGTTACAAGATGTCCAATCCAGTGGTTGCGATAAAACTGGCAACATGTCATGTGTCTGCGATTGTCGGTCGATAAATCTTCGATCTCTCGGTCGAGATCTATGGAATCGCTGACGTCATCCCGCTCGGGAAGGTCAGGTGAGGTCGGGAAATTGGGGCACTCGACGGATATGTCCATGCTCCCGTGGTGAGTAGGGCTCGGAACGCTTAGGCTGTCAGCGCATCCTAAGTCGCCATTTTCAGTCATTTCTTCGGGGGATGGACTATTTTCAGTTGATTCGGGGTTTGAGTTTTCTTCGTCATTGTTTCGTGCCGGGGGTTGAGAAGAACGTCGACGCTCGTTCTGCGCTTGAAGATCTGTAAAAATTAGAAGGAGTAAATGTAAGAAAATATTCTTACAGTGTTATTTTTTTCTTAATTAATATAACATATAACCATTTTGAGTTGATTTATTGTGTATAACAGTATAACAGATTAATTTTGTTGGGCAGATTACGAATTCCAATATCTTCAATTTTAGAATGGCTATGCCTAAACAGATGCTTCTGCACAGCTGTACCTGGAGAAACGTTCCATAATAAAATCTCATAACATTACATAAAATAGCTGTAACAACATTTCTTATTTATACGATATCTAACAAATAGATATCAACTAAAATATGTGCTAAGGGGTTAAATCAACTTGTCGTGCGTCAAATACTTACTAAAATTAAAAACCTAATGAATAGATCTGGATATATTTACAAGCAAAAGAGATACATTGTTACTAGGCCTAGTTAACTTTTTTTTTGACTGCTTAGTTTGCGTTCATACCTAATTTTCAAGTTAGGAATGAGTTTAATGCATAGAAGCTCACCAAAAATTGGTGTCACTGGGTGTCCATGAAATCCTGTTACAATTTCAATTTTGTTATGAGGTCAGTTTTCAATATATCTTAACCATGTTTGTTGTTTTTTGATCAGTAATTGTGAGTATTTTTAATTCATTTAATACATCCATGAGGGCCAAAAAAAATATAAGGTATCGATAAATTCTTTTTGCAATTTTAAAATTTTTTAAGACTTCATGGACAGCCTACACCACAAACAACTCCGAATGTATTAAGAGAATAAATACTCGAAGTACTCACTTCGTTGTATAGTGTCATATTGGCGATCAAACTCCGCTCTGATACTGCTCTCCAGATTTACTATTGAAACAGCTCGTAATGCCATATTGCATGATTTATCAGTATAGTTTACAGTTAGCTGAAATATATGGTAAATCGAAATATTTATTTTGTTGTTGTATATGGCACAATACTCCTATGTAAGGTATTTACCAAATGCAAGATCACACGCACTCATTCAAAAGTATAGAAGACTTATCTTTGTTGTTATGAGACCACTGAAATGCCATAAGATACCGAAACTACGTATAATTATTGTGGCGAATTGCGCGTCAGTAATTGCGTGACGTGAGACTTAAGGTAATTCAAGGCAATAACAACTAGTAAAATAGCTAAGAAGTTAAAGCTACTCTACATGCATGTACATATCATATATACATATCAACCCCTCCCTGCCTTGCTGGCGATTGGGATCATACATACGTATTTATCCTTATCCTGCTGCTCATATGGTAGCCCACGAATTACTTTACATGGGAGACCTTTAAAATGACGATTGTGACCATACATACATATCTATCTCTTTTGCCTATATGGCATCCCAAGAATTCCCCTACAGAGGAGGCCTTTCAAAGTGCGATTGTGACAATACATACAAATCTATCCCTATCCTGATGTCTTTATTTGGCAGTACAACAATACTCCTACGTATACATCCATCCTAACAGGCTGCTATATCAATCCAATCTTCTATGTCAATTCGAATATACATCTATGAAGAAGAGCGTTAAAGCGGCAATTAGGTTCATATATCCTTCCATATTGTTACTATTCTGTCTATATGGCAGGTCGATTACCTTTTCCGGAGGAAGTCATTCAAATTGTGACTGGTAAATCTATCCATATTTTTGGGTATGTTTTGACGGTTTCTCATTATATATACAGGAAGCGTTCTCACAGCCGTGTTTTAATAACATGTTTTTCCTGGCTTTCTGTTACATGCTACAAAGCAATCAAAAGTTAATCTAAACGTTTCATGGTACCTCTACTGGGGAATTCTTCAGAAAATTTACAAAAAAAATAAATGTTTTCGTAACGTAGCGAACGTAAGCTTGATTTTTCAAGTATTAGCCAGGCGCAAAAAGTACCTAAATTTAGACCTTAAACGAAGACCACAGTTAATGTGATTACTAATCAGACGATTAGCTAGCGTTTATTCTCAATTTTGCGGAGCTACTGCGGGATAGTTACGTTAAAGAATTTGATAATATTTTCAGCCTACGCCCTACGGCGTCAAGAAGTTTTTAGTGACGTTTCTCGCCCACAAAACAAAATAACTTCACTTTAATTACGATATTAGCGTGAAATTCTCTCGATTTACTATCAAAAATGATTAAGAGATGTTAAGAATCGGACGGTATTCGAGTTCAGGATAAATTTGAATAAATCGAAAAAACGAATTGAAATCCTCACTAAAACGGATGACCTGGACTTATGTGGATGGGCTGATAGGCTGATATTGCTATTTTATATTATGATATTAGATATTGATTTTATGTTGATTTTTATTTGTCTCAAAATTTATTTTTAACCCGAAACATTTACGCGTTTTATTTTAAAAGTTAGTTGAAATGGAAATTGGCGCCCAAGAGAACGGTGACCAATAGGCCGTAGCCAACACTACCAGCAAGTGTTCAACAAGCCATGTTTGGAAATGGGCACAAAATAAGGACGCCTCATAGTTACATTTCATGTTATGAGGTTCATTTTTGTCGACACTTTCAGAACCTCTAGTTTTTTTCTGCACTGTTTAATTCTGCCCAATTAGAGTTCGGTTTTCTCGATTTAAATCCGCCCTCTAATTGAAGAATTAGATGTCGTTGCCAATCTATTTTAAACTTATTTTTAACGATCTATTTTTAAAAAGGTTAAAACTTCTAGAACGAAACGTTCGAAATCGTTCTTTCATTCAGTTTTTGTGATAAAACCTACTGACTCAATCAAAAGTAAAAATTGAAATCTGTTGCGCAAAAAATTCTAAATTTCTATACACCAAAATTTCATGAATGGTCTATATTCGGATGCCTGTCATGCTTGATTTCCCCTTTTTCGCTAACTATCGGAATAAGCGATAAACAACCATCTCATTTCGAAACATGGCAAAGTGCCACTCTCATCGACCCCTGCACAAAAGGACCAGTAAATTGTGAATCGACCTATATATCTCTGATAAAGGAAAATAACTTGCGACCAAAATGATCTTATTTTGGATAGATGTACATGATACACGCGTGACAACTTCATGAACACGCTCTTGCCACGTGACCACAACCCTTTATATGATAATATAACGTGATATTTGCAAAATTACTGAAACCATGTTTGTGAATAGATTGATGTCATTGATAAATGACCGTCGTCTGATCGAAAATATCTTTTTCGCGAACTACAATGAACTCCATCTAAAAAAACTCCCCCGAACTAACAGCGCTTTATATTACTATTTGAGTTTATTTTGATATGTTTCTGCATTTATCACAAACCACATTAAAGCAAAGTTAGTCTAAAGTTTTATATCTATGTCAATTATGTCTTATTGCCCGTTCGCTCCCTCCAGTCTATACCAAATAATATTGTATATGTGAACTATTTTGTTGCCGTGGTGACTGCATACTGGTTGAAATAATGTTAGAGAGACGCAAGTCAGTGACTCGAATGGAGTCATACTTATGGCACTTTAAAAACACTTGATGTGATTCGAGTCATCCCATCTAGAAAACTCAGAGGCGGACCCATCTAACTGCCACTTGGCTCATGACTCAAAAATGTTTCAGTCGAGTTAGTAAACAAATTTGATGGAACGGTACACTGCGGTATGATTCTGCATTATTAATGATCAAAAATTTACTTAATCAGCTATTAATCGGCTCGAAAGAGCAGCGATTCAATTTGGCTCTGGGACTCGATTTTTATAATTTGGTGAAACTCGTACCTGACTTGAGATTCGGATGACCTTTGACCCGACTTGGAACTCGTTAGGAACTTGTACCCAACAGCTCTCTACAATACAACAAACATCTCCGCGTGTGTATTGTGTGAAAATGTTTACGACCAACATACAATTCAAGTCACCTTCTGGATATTGTTTTTGACCAACTATTCCCGGAAGCTGAAATGCACTTATGTATTTCTTGTTACTCTCCAACCTCTAACTTTCAGTTCTGTTGTTGTTTTTAACACTGTTTTTCTGAAGTGAGGTCAGAATAAGTTATGTGTCGATAGCTTATTTGTCTTTCTCCGTCTGGATAACTATAAACTATGAAAGCAAAGCTAATACTATCAAAACAAAAGATTACATTGTAGCAAGTTTAATATTAGTAGCAAACTTGGAAGGTATTTAATTACACCTAAACAATATACATATAATAATATATATAATTCTTCCTTGAACTTATCCTAATTTAAACTCTAAAAGTAAACAGAGATTAAATAAATATTCGTGGGACAGTAACAAAAGAGTAAAAAAATATATTGAGTCACTCGCGCTTTCTTTTTGATTTCGTTAACCTCTCTTACCCCACGGTAAAAATTGTATAGACACCCATGACCAATGATTTTCCTAAATCCTCCTAAAATTTTAATTACCCCCTAATTTTCAGGTGTGGCACTATACTTTAATTTTCAATGTAAATAAATTGTATTTGAATCTTCAGAAAGAGACTCGTATGCCGGTGCAGATGATCGGTCGAATACTTAACACATTTCTATAAGTTACAAATAGTTTTATCACTAATAACAAAATATCTACTTTCTCCTTGGATTTGAAAAAAAAACTCAAATAAAAAACCGGGGCACATACTGCCCTTGACCTTAATTTTTTTACTGCCTATAATTCAATCCTATACATCTGCAAGACTCTCTTAACTAGTTTGATATAAAACCTCAATCACCGTACGAAGCCATAACACCAATTACTTTGAGGAATTTGCCCGAAGGGGAACTCGTGAAAATAGAGCGATGACGATAAAGTAATCTCATATTGATTGTCTAAATTGCTATTAAAAATATTCAGTATATTTACTAGTATGCTTGGTTAAAGCAGCACAGTGGGTCCGCGGCACCCCATTATTCCGCCTATACAGTTCCAAGGGTTTCAAAAGTTTCTATTTCAATCCGAAAGTATTATTATATGTATACAATATATATATTGTTTAACTGTATTGAAATGCCTTAGATTTGCCACAATTATTAAACTCGCTACACTTTAAAGATCGTTTTCTTTTCCGGTATTAGGTTTGCTTTTATATATATTTATAGTTTATTTAATCTACTAGACGATAAAATACAAATAATCTATTACATGAAGGTTCTTCTAGTCCAGAGCTCATCTATACTGGCGGGCCATGTAAGTTTGAAAATGTAAAGTTACATTTAATGAACCATATTTACAGTGTCACAAAAACAAAATTGGAGAACAATGAGTTTCGTACCAAAACTAAATTTAATCACAATTGCAACAAATTCCCTGAGCTATTTCTGAGCTAAAACATCAACATTTACAGTTGCCCGTAAACATCACAAACCAGAATTGTTCGTATCGCTATCGTAAGATCCAAAAAAACAGAGGTTCCCACCAGGTGACACAGGGCCCTCTAAGAAGGCCACTGAGGGGTTGAATGGAAGAGGGGGGCACCATGTAAGGCCAGAACTGATATTAAAACTGCCTTGATAAGGTTATTTTACATGATGTTTCCACTTGTTTATGCATGAATTTTTTAACCGTTATGGGATTTTGGAATCTACCAAGCATAATAACACTTCAATTACAATTGGGATGATAATCAGGAAGGGCCATGAGTGCTACAAGTCTTCGGAAGGGGGCCACGAGTCATAGGTTGGAAACCACTGCAATAGGGATTGAACAACAAGTTTTTATGCTTGAGTTTCGAAAAACGCAAAAATAGGAATGCAGAAAAAGCGGGTTAGTAGATGCGTCTGTTTTGACTACGAAGGCAAAATGGCAAGCATAAAAACAGCTATATACTATTCTAAGCCATTCAACAGTCTCGCTACACACCAGCACAACGGTATTATTGTAGAATTGTTCAAGAATTTTGCATCCCATTTTCACCAATTTCTTTGGTATTTCAAGACAAAACACTACACAACAAACTTGTGCCACTCAAGAAGTTTGAATGATTCTACAATAATACACTTGTCTTAGAGAGCAGCGAGACTCTTGAATCACTTTGGATAGTTACATTTACTCTTGCTGCAGCATCCTTGCATCATACGGACACTCAAGTGCATAAGGAGATTTAGTAGTTGTCACTAGTCGGTTCCGTATAATTATTTTGTTGTTGTGTTCTACGTTATGTATAACCTCAATCGAATTTTTTCCTTAAGAAATAATATACCTGTTCATTCGAGACAGATTTATCTGAACTCGTGTTCGAAGTGATCGGGTAAGGACGTCGAATGGATAAATTAAAAACGCAACAAAAATGATTTGTATTAGTGTATCAATCGAGAACTCAATCGCATAAAATAGTCAATTTAACTCTTGTTACAACATTATTATGGGCATACTGACCCACCAGTACAAAAGCATGCATGAGAATTGAGTAGAAGTTCCGCAGAAACCCATTTGATACAAAAAAAATGTAAAGATTACAGTTCCATACTATACATATCCTTCTAAATCGAATCATTGAGAAATAATACACCAGACACATTCGAATTGAGTGAACCCTGTTTCTTATTTAAACTGGTCGCCCGCAAGTCTGCATCTACAGAGCCTTATTCGCAGCGAAGGCCTAAAAACGTGATATTAAAAAATGAAACGTTACAGAAATCAACATGTACTAACTTGAACAGGGGCGTACCCTTTGCTCGTCGGAACTCTCCCTTTTTAAATCTAAAAGAGCCATTTTTCTTTATCATATACAGCTATTTTTTGTAGCTTGAATATTGCCATATATTGTTTTGGCCCTCACTGATGAAATTAGAATTACTACATGAAGTAAATATACCTAAACAATCACTGACTACAAAATAATAAACCTGGTTAAGATATATTGAGAACTGACTTCATAACAAAATTGAAATTGCAAAGGGACTTTATGGAGACCGTGTATATCCTCTTTCACTCAAATCCTCTCATTAGGCAATAATACACCTGCTTATCTGAGACACTTTCTAATTAAATAAACTTTGTTTCTCAATTGAGCTATTGTCGCCAGTAGGTCTGCTTCGTACTGCAAACATATACGAGTAAATAGTCGTTAATGATTTACAATAAAAGAGATAAACACTTTTAATTATCGAAATAGATAAAACATTACGCAATTTATTTGCTTTCCTGCAAAACAATGGCGGAATATATTTGCAAAAGAAAACTCTATTGATGTATACTGTCACATAAATCATCTCTGAGTTTACATACGCATAATTATTACCATAACCACATAATAAGGTATATGACGTAAGCTGAGGTTGCCAGGTGCATCAGTAGCTTAAAATTGATTTTATTTATCAGTAAAATAGATTAAGGTTCCAAGGCATAGGTGTGCAGCTTATGGCCCGCGAGCCAAGTGCGGTCCACAAGAAAAAATTGTGCGGCCCGCAGTCATTGACAATTTTGAATGGTGTGTGTCCAGCGAAACGAGTTTTCAATTTAGTTTAATCTGGTTCGTGCGACTAATTCCAATCCCTTTGCGTTGCACGGCCTATACCTGAGTCCAATTAATTATCTATGCCTATGAAGTTACAATGCCTATTGTGCCTGCAACTCCAGAAAGCCTATGTTAAATAAAGGTGCGGCAAGGGGTTTTACCCAGTTATTTGCATCTTCCCCCCTCCCCCTGTATAAAAGATTACAAACCCCTGCTTAAAAAGAATAAAATAGTTCAGTGGCATGTAGTACTATTGCACTACGAGTTCAACAAATGTAGATAATAAATAAGCTAAAAGTATTTTGTGGCTCCCACTTCATTCATTTAATGAAAGAATCATGAGCAAATAGCGCAAATATTCCAATAGGTTCCATTACATTTGAACCCACGTACATTTGAACCCACAACAATCACACCTGTATACTATTGCACCTATGGAAATTTTTTTTGTTTTACGGATATTTGAACCTATACTAACCCTAACCCTTGGATTTTAGCACCCGCATTTAGATTGAACCCGCGGATGCACACATGGGTTCAAATGTAAGTGGCTTCAAATGTACGGTCACTATTATAATATACTGCACAGCGGTTCTCAAACGACGGCAGGGCGCGCCCCACAAGTGGTGTGTAGATAGTTTTTTGAGGGGCGTGAAGCTAATTAAAAATAAAAACGTTTGTAGATTTGATCTTACCCGCCCTATTCGATTTTATAACTTTCAACTTATTTTAATATTTACGTTCCATCCACGTATTTTTACATGTTTTTTCAATGAAACATACTCACGTCTTACTATCTGTTATTTGTAGCTTATTGTTAGCTAATTATTTTTGAGATGAGGCTCGAGACTTAACAAATTCCAAAAAAGCGGCGCTGCCCAAAAAGTTTGAGAACCACTGATACTGCATAAAAGTAGAGATGATCTCTTCAAAATGTTAAGGCAACAAATAGTCATATGTGCCTCATCTTATGAAGAAATGTGAACCATATGTTCATTCTATCATATGATCAACCAGGCCATTTTCTAAGCAGCAACAATAGGTCTTGTTGCACACTACAACATAAACATGTCTCTCTAACGTTTCGTCTCACCAAAGTAAGACTTCCTGAGATTAACATAATTCAATTTGGCTAAACTGGTCGTTACCTAAATACCAGTTACGTAGTCTTTACTATGAAAAATCCTAATGGAAAAAACTTGCTGTGAGATACAAGCTTCGTAAATATACCTCTAGTCGAAACTGAGCCGATTTTGTCGTTTTACAACACCTTCGTCTGAGTGGATTTGACACATACTCATACGACCGTAGCGGCAATAAAAAGTATAAAAAATAAATAGCATATTTGAGTAACTTTGAGAACACGTTCATGTACTGTTGCTATTCGTGAATAGTTTTGGATGAGCGGTTGCTGGATAGCGATGAACAGTGCTGCAAAGAAGTACAAGGCACTTGTATAAACAATGAAATTCTGGGTTTAATTAATACGAAAATTCCGCTAAACCTACAATTTTTATTGTAGCATTAACGTCACCAATCATTGAAATACCGCGCTATTCAAACAAAAGCTACTGAAGCGTATATAAGGAGGCGGTTCTTACAAAGACAAGCCTATTGATACCAAGTTATACAATATGTACTGCACCAGTGATTCTCAGACTTTCTGGTATCTGGCCCTCTTCCAGAGAAGATTCTAGTATGGTTACCCCTTTATCTTCAGTAAAAATATGAAGTTCGTCATTATCACACCCTAGTTGAGATGGGGACAGGGGCGTGTCTAGAGGGGGGTATAGCCACCCCGGCATCACGATTTAGATTTAACTTTGTTTCTTAGTTTTATGATTCAAATGATATTAATACGAAAATTTCACTTTTAATTGATCTTTAATTTATATAAATGCAAAATTTGTTTTTCCCAAATTAATTTTGAAGTTTTGTGTATGGGGGCATCATTGTCAGAAACTCGTCCCGGGCAGCAGAAAAATTGGACACTCCTCTAGATGGAGACATGAGATTCATATTCATCGCCTCAAAATCCCCTCCGAAAGGCTTCTGAAGGCTTTATTGTTTATTTTTAAAGAAGTTCTGCGGAAGACTCGGCAAGTGACGAAAAATTGACATTACTACACAAAGCAACATCCTCTACAATCGTATTGACGAACATAGCTGATGACGTCTGGAAGTAGGGTTTCAGTTCCTTTACACAACTTGATGTATTATAGGCGAACAAAATTAGGAAAGCCTATGGGCAAGGGGTATATTCAAGTGGCTAACAACGCTTTAACCGCTAGTCCAGGGGTTGTGCAAGTTACGAAACGCCGAAATGTTTCATCCGTCCAAATTGTGTCAGCTGAAATAACGACTATGGAATTTATGGATATAATTTTACGTTGAAAATGTCGATAAAAATAACGTCATAATGACCCTGATTGTTACATTGTGCTTATTATTATATAAACGTTAGACTAGCTGATGTAACAAAAACTGTTTTCATTCATAGTTTTTCATATTGAGTTATGAACCTTTGGACCAGTAAGTTGGTCAAGTTTATTATCTGTAACTGGTTTACTCTGGAAAGTAATTGCCCACCCCTGCGCTATATGCCCTCGAGCTGTAAAACGAACTAACCTGCAGATTTGCACCGCAAGGTTGCAAACTAATAATACGAACATCATGACTAATCTGATGCAAAATCAAGTCCATCATTAAGACATTGACGTCTGTTGATGATTTAACTAGTCGATGTCAAATCATACATTTGTTGTCATCATGTCTCGTGGTAATCAAGGAGGCGATACTACATATGCACTTCCTATGCAAAGGAGGTACACATTGTAATACTCCTCTAAGGCAGGGGTGTAAAGAATAGACAGATGGAAATTACGCGAACGAACTTTATTCAACATAGGCTATTTAGAATCCACGTAATTTGAACCCACGACAATTGCACCTACATACTATTGCACCTATGAAAAAATGTTTGTTTTACGGATATTTGAACCCATAGTAACCCTAACCCATGGGTTTTAGCACCCGCATATAAATTGAACCCGCGGATATACACATGGGTTCAAATGTACGTGAGTTCAAATATACGGTCCCCTGGATAATAAATTGGACTCAGGCGCAGGTTGCACATCCCTGCTTCAAGGAATTGGCTGGGTGTAAGACAATGAATGTACTCCCTACTTATTTATTTTAGATTACCGAAGCTCTTGTAATGACCCTTTCTGCGTCAAGACCATGCACATGAAGCATGCGGAATTATTTTATACAATTATACATGGGGTATTACCAAGCAGTTGAAATCATCGAAACCAACCCTCGAGCAGGAATTGTTCTCATTTTGGCCAGGCTAGAACCATTACACTTTGCTGAAAATCGGTAAACACTAGTCTTTTGATTTCAATCCATATCATCGAATAGTATATACGCAACATTCATTGATATTTCACAAAGTTCGCAGATATTCAACGAGCAGGACGTTTTAGGGAAAACTCAAAAGCTATGCTATGTTTTTAATTTCGGTAACAAATTACAAAATAGAAGCAGTGACATTCTGAAACGTATTGAGTCATTCTATTTATTCTCATTTAAAATACGTTTTCCTTCAATAACTAATTATACTATTCTCACATACCATTCTGTGGATTATCTTTTTATACCAAGGGTTCATGGCTATGCCAATAGCAAATGCCTTTATTGTCGAAAATACAAATTCTTCAGTTATTCCATAATTAATAAATATGTTGCCTAGGATCGCTTAACAACTTTCGCGTTTGTCTGATTAAACAACTAGTTTTACAAAGAATAGAATATTCAATTTTCATGTCCGCTACGGCGCAAGGATTAGTAATACTCCTGAAATAGGAAGAATCTGCAAAGATCGAATGCCCGCAGAGTAATGAACTCTGGCAAAAAATATCAGCAAGTGCAACATAATTTACAAAGTAAGTACATTGCGCAGTTAACAACCTATATAACAGTAACTTCTAGCGAATTCCAGTCCCGACTCTCAGTGGCCCGGCTTCTCTTTCAAATACAGATTAAACTATTGAAATATCTCGTATTCAATCAAATTATTCGATTCGATAAAAATATTTGGCCACCCTTAGAAACTTTTGTTAGGTATATTGGTTTAAATGAACACAAATGGTTTAGAGCTGGCATGGGCAAACTACGGCCCGCGGGCCAAATCCGGCCCGTTGGATGATTCAATCTGGCCCGCCTGATGCCGCAACAAACTTTTGATGTGTTAGCTGAAGATTAGCGCAAGAAATTTGTTGTAATTGCGATTAAATTTAGTTTGGGCACGAGGATTATCGGTTCCCACTTTTGCTTTTGAAACACTGTAAATATTGTTTATAAAATGTAACTTTTTACGTCACACTCACATGGCCCGCCAGTCTATATAGGCAAAATTTTTGGCCCCTGGTCTAACAACCTTGCCCACCTCTGTAGAGTCAAGTCAATATATATCACTAAAAACAAATTCTTCAATTAAATATAGCTTATAAAAGACCTCGATCTCACTGAAGAAGTTTTACAAAAATGTAATGCGGACATTTGAAGAAAAAGGTTGTACACCCCTGCTTTATACCAAAACGCACTAATATCTTAAATTAAAAAGACTTCAAACGCAAACTTCTATTTATAATTTTTTTTCTGTTTGAAAGGTTTTCAATTCAGGTCAGGCAAAATCTTTGCAATAATATGTTATGGGATCGACATTCAAAAGATACAGAAACGCCCCAAGAGTTAAAGAGACATATTAAAATTGCATCATTGAGTGACGTTTACGGAATTGCATTTAACGACAAATCTCATTAACTTTTACTGATTTTGAAAGATTTTACGACCGAATGTGATTGGATATCGTAACCAAAAATGCTCTGTCATGCTGTAAATTTAGCACGTTGTTAACCAGAGGTGAAACGGGTTCTCTTTTGCATCGAACTCACTAACAATAGGTCATTTCAGAAAATATATGTATATCATAAATGTATATGTATATCATATGAGCTAAAACAGTGAAAAACCGTAAAAAAAACACCAAAAACCTTACAAAAATACTGAAAATACATGAATCTAATAGACCTACATGACTTTGGAAACGACAATATCGAATTCACTAACACCAGGTTACTTTAGCAAATTTATGTATGGAACCACGTGAGCTACATTAATAGAAAATGCTCCACATAAATCGAATAGACTTTCAAAATATCATGTACATAATCAGTGGTAGATTATAGCGATTATAGCGACAATTATAGCGATAGTTCACAGTTGCGTGAACGTATAACGTCAACAATAAAAATCAGGAACGGGTCCTCTTTTGTATCAAACTCACTAATAACGGGTTCTGTCCTTTCAATATATATGTCTACTGAGTAAGCTACATTAAATGAAACTAATGATCCGTCAAAACTTTTGAAACAACAAAAATATCTCTGTTCGTCAGCTGAGGTACAGTCTAACGTCTAAAACATATATTAAGAACGGTTTTCCTTTGCAACGAATCAGGTTCTCTTATTTCATAAAATGTATGTATGTCACTACGTTAGCTACATTTATTACTTTATTTTACATCTTATTACTTATCGATTTTAATCGGTAAGTATGTTGATAGGTATTTGTGTGTTTGTCTGTCTGTCTGTTAGATGTGCGCGATATCTCACGAAAGCGAGATTGATTTTGCATTTGCATTCATCATATGACGAACCAGAAGCCTATTGATTTTGGATGAATTATGTCGTATAATTAGCAAGTTATTATTTAATTAGAAATTGGACACAAGGTGTCACTATGGAGTAAGAGCGCTGTTTTGGGGATCACCTAACTTTCGATCGATAAGTCTTCGGTCTCTGACCGATATTCTCGTTTGTCTCTTGATCGGTTTTCTTCCGTATCGAATTCACTAACAACAGGTTCCGTCATTTCAAAACATATGTACCGGTATATCACTACGTAAGCTAGATTAACGAAAAACGCTTTAAATAAATCTAACAGACCTAAACAACTTTTGAAACGACAAATATAACGCTAGTCAGCTACTGTGCACGTCTAACGTCTAAAACAAAAATTGAGGAAAGGGTTCTCTTTCGTATCGAGTTCAGTTACAACAGGTTCCCATTCTAAAAAATGGGCGCTTCAGAAATGTATGTGCAGATAAGGAGATAACATATTTTGTTAACCTACTTTACATCAAGTTGTTTAAAGGAATTGAATCTTATAGACAGGGGGTATATTCACTTGGCTAACACTGACAGTCCCCGAACTCGTAATAGTACTAAAATAAAGAAAATCGGAATAATATGGCCGAACCCCAAACTATTACATATACTACGGGAGTACCAATAATGTATGTATGCGTAAGCTATATAAACATGACACACTTTACAGAAATCTGATACATTATTTTTGAAACAACAAATACAACGCTATTTGTCAGCTGTAGTGCACGTCTAAGGTCTATAACAAAAATCAAAAAATCAATGATTTTACCAGATTTCAGGAGCGGGTTCGATCTAACTTTTGAATCTCGCCACTGCTGGTTGAGAACCGGTCTGTTAGTATATACCGAATACTCACTTGTCAATAGTGTAAGAATAGAGAGACTGTTATGGTAAGGCCAGGCACAGTAGCTAACACGTACGAGCCTTCATCATGTTGACATTATTATACAAGCTCGGCGGCGTAGAGGAGTAGACTTATCCATCATCTAATAATACACCTATCACAATAATTTTGAATTCAGTACTGCACCACTGAAACCATGGCCATTACAAGTCTATAACTTTATTAAACCATTAACGCAAAAATCTTCCAAATGTATGTTATGGAAAGTATTCATGCTAGGTTAAAGTTCATTGAAATTTGAAATACGGAAGCAATTTACTAATATTTCATTTAGTGACAGCGTTTGTACTGATTTTCCGCCTAGTGTTAGGATGTTTGAACTGTGTCGTAATTTGACTATTCGACGCTAAGACATGTATATTACACTCCTCAATGTATGTCGTAAGTTCTCATGCTATGTTAAAGGTCATTGAAATGCGGAAGCAATTTACTGTACTCATATTCCTTCCGTCCAGTTACAAGCTATGTACTGCTATTCTGCTTATTGTTAGGATGTTGTAGTTGTGTCGTAGTCTGACTGTTTTTGAAAATATTCGCTATTTCAAGTCTATTGGAAAATTTCAGATACCCTATTTTCAGAACTTTCTGAAAATACAATTTTGAATTACAACTCCCGGGACTCTGCTTCGAACTCCGATTATGTTGAGTTTAGAACTAGAACGATAAATTCTGACTCTACACTTTTATAACCCTAGTTCGGTATTCGGTATGAATTGCAATAACCTTTGCGCGGGCACATAAATGATTAGCAGGCCAATAAAAAAGGCATTTGCAACGCGTATCTCGGATGTTGTAATCGTTAAATTATGTTAGTTTTACGTAATCAAAGAACGTGATGATTACTTAGCTGCTAATTCTTGCAGAAATGCTGATTCAGATTAATTGCCCTAGTAATATGAAATGCCAGGTACATATTAGCTTATTTATACGACATAGCCATGACTATTTTGATGACGTCAGTATGCATACATTTGGATTACAGCAGGAATGCTGAATCAGTGTAATTGCCTATAAGTGATCCGAAACACTAGGTACATATTAGTTTAGTTATCCTTGTACGACTTATTTATGACGTATTATAAATATGATGACATCATTATGCACACACTTGGTTACGATAGAAATGCTGAACCAGAGTAATCTGAAACGCTGGGTACATATTAGCTTAGTGATCTATGTACGAAATATTTATGACGTATTTTGATGACGTCAGTATGCACACACTTGAGCTAAAATAAAATTTTGGGTAAAAGAGAGACCACTAGTCTAGCAGAGTTGAAGATATCTGCTTTTACTTTTCGCAGGTGACCCTCCTCGGAGATAAGTTGTTACTTGTGATTCAGTGAACAAGAACTTGATTTGAGCGAATTCTCATGAAAAAACTAAGAGCGCCAAATTAGAAACTTTAACCATTTTCCTAGTTTTCTCTAGTGCACTAATTTACTAACCATCTACCCTAAGTATGTAGTCAGTCACTCGGCAATATCATCCAGTAACTCACACGGTCAGGCTGTCACAAGCCTAAACTTATGGTCTTACCGTATTAGAATTTACACACTTTTCAAAGCCTAATTCAAAGAAAAAAATGAATAAAATGATATCCTCCATTTTCAATCTAGGACCTCATGCTAAAAAGCGCACCAAAAGTATGTACCCAATATGGAGGTAACTAATTTTGCTTGCCTATTTTACATGAAGTTGTGTATAAGGACGAAAGCCTATGGCAGAGGGTATATCCACTTGGCTAACACAGACAATCCCGAATTCGTAATAGAACCAAAATAAGGAAAATCGGAATAAAATTATGGCCTGACCCTAACCTGGTACACATAATACGGGAGTACCGCTAATCTCAACAAGAGTGAACTCAAAAAGAATACTCTGTGAACGTTCCTACTGTATTTAAACGCTTAATATAACTAAACGACCAGTTTATTCTGGCCCATTCCGCGCTTCACCGCATTTTTACATTTTTTATTGGGCGAAGGTCGCTCAAGCGTTCAACAAACATTCCATTTTATTTCTATAATTTACGAGTTCAAGAGACAGCCATGTATGCGCCTGGCATAAATCAACAATAATAAATCTCAACTAGTATGTTTTATCGAAGGCCAACTCTTGGTAATGTATGTTAACAGTCAATAGAGTTACAATGTTTCAAGTATCAAAGGGCCAAGTGAAGAAAAAGCATTTAAAGTATATTTTAATGTGTTGTCCAAGCATGTTTGCACTATTTGTACAATGAATCATCCTATAATTCAGTATCCTAGTTAAATACCAAACCAATGCAAATATTTTGAAATTGTAGCCACAAAATATTATATTTACTGCTAAATAAATCAAAAATTGAAAGGCATTTCATGATTTTCCTGTTATATGAGCTTACTTAACCAAAGATATAATAAATCGGGTAGGCAATGCCTTATTTGTAAGATTCGGGTTATTTTGCAAATAGTAACTCCTCAAATACCAGTGGAACTTGTACATGCCGGAGAAAGCTCGAAAACCTATAAAAATGACGGTACTCCTGTAGTGTGTGTACCAGGTTAGGGTTAAGCCATAATTTTATTCCGATTTTCCTTATTTTAGTTTTTTTTACAAGATCGGTGACTGTCAGTGTTAGCCAAGTGAATATACCCTTGTCCATAGGTTTTAGTTTCCTCACACAACTTGATATAAAGAAGGCTTTCAAAATTAGTTACCTCCATATTGGCACACACACTTCAGAAGCGCCAAAATGACAGTTATTTCGTCCAACTTTATTTAAAAATACCTTTGAAGGCGGCTCTCGCTGGATTCGTCTTTATTACGAAATAACTCTAAAGCAAGGTAGCCAGCCTTTAAGTAACAATTGAAAAAATACTGTGTAAGCGGGGGTGTGCACCTTTTAATATAAGAGTGGCAGGTACAAATAACTGAAAGAAGCCGCGGGTCGCAAGTTTATATAACATGGACTTTCTAGAAGTTTCAAGCACAAAAAAGCCGCACAATTTTTCTTTGTGAGCCGCATTTGTTTTTTTTTTGTCGCAGGTGGCACACGCTTGGTTTACAATTGCAAATGAGCACTGGTACGGTATATGAACAAAAATTGGCTACTGTTATAAGGAAAATACCTTCAACTAAACGTATAGACAATGCCGACCCAAATCATTGATGCGCGACAAGTTCAATCAAGCGATTCATTGCCACTTATATATATTCAATGCAATAACTTACCATTATATAACAGTCCATATGGTCGCAGTAGAACCGAGGTAGCTTATATCACATTTTTTCCAAAGTAGACTATTTTGATCTTTCGTTATTATGGACCAGGTTAGATCGGGTTCAAATTTGATTCCATATAGTATCTATGTCAATTTCAGGTTCGACTGTTGAAGTAAACTATTAAAAATGCGTTATTTCCTCAAACCCTCAAAATGTTGCAAAATCGAACTTGGCCCCGCTGCGGCGATAAAGACTTCTTTCTATTGGTTGCTGTTCTCGGGCGTATCCGCAATTTCTCTTTGTGGGCCGCAATTGGCCCGCTGGTCGCATGTTGCATTCCCCCTGGTTTAAAGAGTTGCAAACGAGCACTGGTGCGCTATATTGATCAAAGATTGGCTACTGTTATATTGGGAGTACCTTCCCCTGAACTCGGCGACTAAAATCATTGATGCGTGACAAGTTCAATCAAGCGATTCATTGCCACTTATATATATTCAATGCAATAACTTACCATTATATAACAGTCCCATATGGTCGCAGTAGAACCGAGGTAGCTTATATCACATTTTTTCCAAAGTAGACTATTTTGATCTTCCGTCATTATGAACCAGGTTCGATCGGGTTCAAATTTGATTCCATATAGTATCTATGTCAATTTCAGGTTCGACTGTTGAAGTAAACTATTAAAAATGCGTTATTTCCTCAAACCCTCAAAATGTTGCAAAATCGAACTTGGCCCCGCTGCGGCGATAAAGACTTCTTTCTATTGGTTGCTGTTCTCGGGCGTATCCGCAAGTTTTCTTTGTGGGCCTCAATTGACCCGCGGGCTTCATGTTGCATACCCTTGGTTTAAAGAGTTACAAACGAGCGCTGGCTACCTTCCCCTGAACTCGTCGACTAAAATCATTGATGCGTGACAAGTTCAATCAAGCAATTCATTGTCATTTATATACATTCCATACAATTATTAATACTATTTAACAGTCAGTCCCATATGGTCGCCGTAAAACCGAAGTATCGTATATCATTTTTTCAAAGTGGACTATTTTGATTTTCCGTCAATATAGACTAATGGCCATCTTTTGGTATGGGTTTCAAGGATGTACTGGTTTTAGATTTTTCAGATAGGATCTATGTCCATTTCAGGCTTGACTGTTAGAACCAAACAATCAGAATTCCGATTCTCTCGGAACCTCAAACTGATGCAAAATCTAACTTGGCTCTGTTACAGCGATATAGGCTCCTTTCTATTGGTTGTTATTCTCGGAGGCGTACCGCCTTATCGCATAACTAATTGCTTTATTTGAGTTAGCAAAAGACACTGCCCGACCAGTTTGGTGATTCATATTCACTTATGCCTATCATAAACAATATCCCGCTAAAAATAGCTTGATTCTACAAATCGATGTTTATTTATACTCTGCTAAATGATGATCATTCAGACTGACACGGTAGAATAACTTTAAAAGTAGTTTAATTTTGGATAACACTTATTTATTTAGACGAAAGGTTACGGTAATAAATGTGTATCAGTGTGCAGAAACACTGTTGAATCAAATAGAACATTCATCTTTATTTCCGCTACTGCACCCTCGCATTATACGCACCTAACCTTAGCTCATAGTTTATTTTGAGAATTTTATCCGTTGTATCAACCACTCAGGATTGTATTTCAACTTTGTTCTGTTGTTTTATTTTGATGTTTTGGACCTTTGTAACCGCAATATTCCAATATTATGTTACAAATTAAATACTGGTGTTACCAGAATCAAGTAATGTTTACCGTTCTTCTATCGGGTCAATTTTGTACTTGTATAATCGTAATAAACCCAATATTTTTCTACAAATAAATGTTATTAACTACAGATTTTTACATCTCACATAACCGTGACGATATTATTATGCAAATGAAATATATATAAATATACATGTTATTGAATACATATCCTGAAGTTAATCCTGTTCACTGCCAACAACTCTAGATTGATGTTAAACTTTGCACTGGTATCTGCAGAATTAGGTTACGTTTACTGTTATTTTATTAGGACTTTGTAACGGTTATAAAATCGATATTATTTTACAAATGAACTGAATATACATGTTTTATAAAATACAAATTTTGAAATTTGTCGACCGCAAGTTATATTTACTGTGCTTTTGTTAGAGGCAATTTCATTTTTGTGGCGTAATAAACGCAATATTATTTTACAAGTGAAATGCAGGTATATGTTGAAAAGTACAGGTTTTGAAATCTGTTTATTGCTTTATTTGCCAATGTTATGTTTGCTATTCTTTTATTAGGACGATTTGTACTTTTGTAACCTTTCATTATTTTACAATGAAATACAAATGGATGCTATAAAATACCGATTTTGACAAGAATATTCCGGTATCGTCTATTCACTTTATTGGTTCTGCATATAATATATACCGACTAGCAACCGAGGGGAAGAACCCAAGTAATATTTTAAACAGATTTATTTATATGCTATTCCAAATACATTCTAAAATATATTCTTGAATATATATCGAAATTGTTTTTTGTAATAGAGAATTCTGCATATCATTGTAAATTATCAAAAGTCGTAAAAATTGTTTTTGAGAAAGCAGGATAAATAAAACAAAATTCACTCTGTGTGTCTGATGAAGTCTGACCAAGGAAGTGAAACATCAATCCTGACTTTGGGTGAAACCCATATTATGGTGACAGGATAACCCATGTGAAGAATTTCATCCACATCTGTCCATCCGTTTGGACGTTACAGCTGGACAAACAGACAGACTGACAAGCCGGTAGACGGTATGGATCTCCACCATTGCTTTGAGGCCGCGTCATTTCAGGTTCACTATCGGGCAATGGGGAGGCGCCATTGTACAAAACTAGCAGTTCATTTGGAGCGCTGTGCTTCTCGTCGATATCTATAAGCAAAAGTTATGCTTCGGGTAATAATTGAAAACATTTCCACTAAAATTCCGGCGCTCAAGAAGTATGTGTACCAATATGGAGGTAATTAATTTGTTCGCCTACTTCACATCAAGTTATGTAAAGGGACTGAAACCTATTGGCAGGGGGTATATTTACTTGGCTAACACAAATAGTCTCCGAACTCGTAATAGAACAAAAATAGGGGAAATCGGAATAAAAAATGACTTATAACCCTAACCTGGTACACATACTACGGGTGTACGAAAAGTCCAAAGCTTTACTTTATGAACTAGGAAGGACGAAACACGATTTGTTCGAAAGAAGATTTTCTTTCACGGAGAGTTGCATTTTCGGAATTTTTATACTCGCATTGGTTAACGAGGAAATAGTAAAAATTTGTGAGAGAAGGGAATATTTTTACCAATCGGCGGATTGTTCCATTGTTGCCCTGGAAACAAAACTTTAATCCGGAATTTCTATAAAGCACACAGGGTTGCAGGATAACTCATGAAAATTTCATTCGGATTGATCTAAACAGACAGACATACAAAACGATTGAGAATAAGGATCTCCTAGATCGGAGACCCATTCTATTAAAAATAGATCAAAGCAAGGCTACATTCATCTATCTGCGATGAATTAAGTTTGCTATGAATACCATTTTACATACGCTCTAAACAATTTGGCAAAAAAGGCTTTGGGCTTTTCTCATTACATTCAACCATATTTACCAGTGGCTGGTCACAATAACGTTTTCTCGCAAAAAGCTTGTCTCTTTCAAACAGAATTATTGCCTCACTATCTTCAATTATCTCCTTCATTTTATTAAAATGAAAAAGCAATACACAAATATAACAAAGACACAAGGGTTAATTGGCCACATGGTGGCGAAAAGTTTTGGCCCGGAAAGAGCATAGAAGAAGTCACGGGAAAATGTAACTAAGACTAATTCCAATTTAATTATTCTGGAAATACACTACAATACTACTCAAAGTAAATCTATAACACATTAGTTGAAAGGAAAAGCTATTTATTACTGAAAAACAACAATGATTTCTAATCCCGTACGTCACTTCGTGTCCAAGTATTTAAAAAGGGTTACATCGATCGCGATTGAATCTACGGTGTGCGGCAGATCGTACAGAACTAACAGATGGAGAGCTCTCAGAAGGTCCTTGGACTTCTGGAGGCTGTTCGTCACCAGACGGATCAACATTAGAACCCCTTGACAATGCAGGGCGATTCCCGGAAATAGAAGCTATTGCGTGCGGGGCCTGTATACCAACACCACCGGACGCTGGTGCGTTTGCAAGACGATTCGCAGGAATAGGATCTCGTGCCTGTGATGGTTGTATACCCACACTACTGGATGCTGATGAACTGGAAGGACTGTTCCCTATTGGTGGTGGTCCAATTGCCAATGGCTCTGCTCGTGGTAACATCATGGCCATTTCGTTTCTGCCCGAACCTCCGACGATATCTAGATCGCTACATCCTGCGGGGAAAATTTGTAATAACTCATTACCAGGTGGTTGCAACGGAGGGCTATCAATTGCTAATGGTCCAGAAGAAGGTGGTCCTACAGCTAGTTGTCTTGGAGGAACAGCATCTGAAACAAACACAGGAAGGAAGATTAGTAATACCTCTGGATGGGATTGTTGAGTTCAAAACTCGTACGTGATGATGAACTGCGAAAAAATTGGTGGCACTTTTTATGGCCTATGAAGATTGACTGTAACATGACTATAGAGGTAATAGTGCATCATATGATAATATAATATTATTGGGATAAATAATTGGAAGTCAATCAAAAGTTTTCAACGATGCTACAAAGCTCACGGCAGTACGACACATAAATTACATTTGAATACGTAGCTTTACTTTATGAATATTAGATTCAGATTTTATTTTCGTCATGCAAAACCAATATACGATATGAAAAAATAAAAAAAGACATATAACAAATTACGAAGACGGATATCGGCTTGTTGCAATAGACGAGGGATCGCGAAAGACTCAAAGAGTCATCCAGTCAGCGACACCTTGTAGCTGCATTGAAGCAGCAAATATAGCAACCGAACAACTCAATATTAAATAGTCACTAAATTCGACACAATCATATATATAAAAGGGACAACAAAAAGAATGCCACAATGACCACGAAAATTTACCTAAACATTCACTTAATTAGACTCAATCACAAAAAGGAACAACAAAGTTTGAAAAATAAAATACAGGATGTCATAATAACTATGGAGTATTAGATATTTACCTAATTAAACTCGATCATACAGAGTAAGAACAAAATAAAATCGAAATAAACACCGAGATCGACTTACTACGCTGAAGGTTAGCGACCGTTTCCGTTAATACATCCAATCGTTCTTCTATGTTTTGTAATACTAAATGTAAAAGAAATCATTAACATTCTGATAAAGGAATTCGTGGTTCAGTTAAAAAAATTTGCCAAAAAAACGGTTGTAGAGAGTTGATGAAATAACTTAATTTAGTGTATGCAATTTTACGAAAATAGAATAGTTTGAAGTATCATTACTCCCGAAGTATGTGAACCAAGATGGTGGACCCCCACGTAGTATTTGCGCCAGATTAAGGTTGAGCCAATAATTCCAATTTTTCTTATTTTAGTTATATTACGAGTTAGGGGACTAGCCAAGTGACTCCCGTAGTATTTGTATCTGAAATTATGACCTAACCCTAACCTGGTACGGTACACATACTACGTTCCGGTGTCCACTATTTTGTTTCACATACTTTAGAAGTAACTTTTCTCATCACATTTGGGTGACCTATTTTCTAAAGTTCATCACAAAATGCTATTTGAAAGTGCTCCGTATTTCTTATAATAATGATAAAAAACGACAGTAAAATTAATCTGTCCATGGATTGTAACGTGCTTCAGAGGTGCATTAACCAAAGGGGATACTCCCGTAGTATGTGAGCCAATTTGGCGGACACCCGAACGTAGTATGTGTACTAGGCTATGGTTAGACCATAATTTCAGGTACAAATACTACGGGAGTCACTTGGCTAGTCCCCTAACTCGTAATATAACTAAAATAAGAAAAATTGGAATAAAATTATGGCTTAACCCTAACCTGGTTCACATAGTACGGGAGTACCCAAAGGGGCGCGAAATATTTTTGAGGGTATACTAGAACTGGATAGTTTTTTCACGCATATTATGCGAGATGATAATGCGGTTGGAAGTCGATCGAAAAATAGAATTATAGTTATGTATTCAATATTTCTTCATATACCTTGCATTATTTGTTGATTGTTCGGGTTTTCAGCAACAGCTTCGGCGCCTGAAACAATATACATGCAAGGGTCAAATATCCTGGTTATGTCCTAATTATATATTATGGACAATTATTTTTTATTGTCAGAATTTAGAACCAGTCCAATAATCTACATTCACCTACTTTGAACTGCGTTTTTAAAACAAATATCTCCAACATTTTATTGGATACTCTCGAAGTATTTGAACCAAGATTGCGGCCACCAGAACGTAGTATGTGTACCAGGTTAGGGTTAGGCGATCATTTTATTCCAATTTTTTTCTTATTTTAGTTGTATTACGAGTCCGAGGACTAGTCAAGTGACTCCCGTATTATTTATACTTGAAATTATGGCCTAACCCCAACCTGGCACACATATTATGTTATGGTGTCCGCCATGTTGGTTCACATACTTCGGGAGTACCTTTTATTGTAGGATTTCATTAAATGTTTAAATGTGTGTGTGAGCGCATTTCCATCGTTCACACATAAGGCGTGGAAAGGTGGAAAGCAAAATTGCAAAACGCCGTTGATTACCTTCGAGGAAACCTTCTGCTTCGACTTTTTTTTCAATTTGTTCATTTACTGTAAAAAAATACGAAAAAATATTTATTTATTAAAAATATACTTCAAATAGACTCTGGCTGGACAAAACTTGACTCCGGACTCCGGTGTCGCAAAAAAGTCGTTTCGGTTTGAGAAACAAATAGACTCTCCAACTCCACAAACTCAGGGTTAAAAAAAAAAAATTACTAGACTAAAGACTCCGGATTAACAAAATAATCGACTCCAACTCCACTGACTGCGGTTTGACAAGGATTGACTCCCTCTCTGGATTCAAGTTTGGAAAAAAACTAACAGTTTCAATTCGAGTTTTAAAAAAACTCAAAATCCCCCATTAAAACAGGCCGAGCACGACCCACTTGCGTTTAAAGAGAACCATAGCTACCTGTAACAGTTTCAGTCTGCTGAACTCCATCTTCAGTTTTTAGTTTTATCTTGGTTGTTTCTTTTCTGGGATCTTTATTATTTAATAATAAACGAAATTTAGAAATACTTATATTTTAATTGTACTAACTCCGGTTTGACAATAAATTGAATTAGACTCCAGACTGCGGATTGACAAAAATTGATTCAATCGATTCAATCTCTGGACTCTGGACGGTTTGACAAAAATTTGACCCCATCTATTGAATCCGGTTTGACAATAAATTTAACTAGACCACAGACTCCGGATTCACAAAAACTGACTCTATCTCTGGACTCCGGTTCGACAATAAATTGAATTAAATTTCAGACTCCGGTTTGACAATAAATTGACCCCATCTCTGGACTCCGGTTTGACAAAAACTAACAGTCGAGCAAGGTCCCACTTGCGTTTAAGAAAAAGAATCATAGCCACCTGTCACCGTTTCAGTTTGTTGAACTCCATCTTCAGTTGTTACTTTTATGTCACATGTCGGATGACCAAGTTCTTTATCATCTATTAATAAACGAAATTTTAGAATATTGACATTTCCTCAAACCTTCATTGCACTAACTCTGTTTGTAGACGAGTCAATTATGTCGGGACCTAGCGTTACGCCCATCTACTCTCCGGTACTTCCGTAGTACGTGTACCAGGTTAGGGTTAGGCCATAATTTCATTCCCATTTTACTTGTTTTAGTTCTATTACGAGTTCGGGGACTGTCTGTGTTAGCCAAGTGAATATACCCCCTGCCCACGGGTTTCAGTTCCTTTACACAACCTGATGATGCAAAATAGGCGAATAAAATTGGTTACCTCCATATTGGCACTCATACATCGGGAGCGCCTGCTCGCCAATCGTTTACCATTGTTTTCGAAGCGTGCGTATTTGTACATATGATACATACATTTCTTACTCACTCTTTCTTACTCATTTCTTGATTAACACAAAACAAAACAATATAACATGGTGTGCGATTTTTGCTGTGTTTTTTAAATGGAAATACATTTACCTTTGTCTTTAGTTGTTTGATCTTCAGCTTTTACCTCCAGCTTCTCACTCTTTTCGTCGTCGTTTTCCGTGTTTTCTTTCTCCATGGTAATATAGCTAATTACGATTAAATATAAAAAGAAGAATCTACTTGCTGTAGAAGAAACGCGATCCATTTAATAATTCAAGTATATACTATGTTAATATATGTGTTTGGGCGTGTAGCATGAAAACATTTGGTGCTTTTAACAAGTTAAGTCTTCTGCGCCAGACAATTTGACTAATTTTTAATTAGCTGACTGCACCCTACATGTTGTTTACTATGCTAATAAGAATGAACAAAGTCACACCATCCGACTAACTATTTATTTTTGGGACACCGCGACATTCAATATATTGCCTGAACGGGTGTTTCTTAACCTGGGTTCGATCGAACATCTTGGGTTCGATGAAGCTGCATCAGGAGTTCGACGAAGGTTCCCTGAAATAGTTGTATTGCCGTGAAACCTTCCCATTACCCAGCGTTCTGGTTATGTAGTATTAACTTTTGTTCGACCCCAAAATGAGATGTAAGTTTTAGTGGGCCTGTAAATGACCGTTACATTTCCAGATTCTGTTACATTACGTATCTTAGGTTGTTATAACGTAAGCTTTTCAGCCAAATATTTGCGTGGCAGGCTCCATATGGTCTACTAATGAAAATGTAACTCAAATCTACAGACACGTCAAAGTAAGGGTACATAAATATGAAAAATTTGAGAAGAATCTCTGGCAAAGAATATTCCAACCTATGGCTTTCAACCCGAATCATGGTCGCCTGAAATTATCCTTGGGTCGCTTGTTTTTTCAACGAAGATCTGAAAATTTTTAATTTTATTTTCTAGCACATTTCATCGTTTGATTAAAACCTATCGATCTCGATCGGTAAGTATGTGGATAGGTATTTGTCTGTTTGTCTGCACTTTCATATTTTAAGCAATATCTCACGAAAGCGAAGTTGATTCTGCTCCAATTTTGCATGTGCATTCATCATATCTCGGACCAAAAGCCTATTGATTTTGGATGAATTAGGTCGTATAACTAGCGAGTTATGGAATAATTAGTGATGGGACATGCGTTGTCGCTATTGAGTCAGAGCGAAGGATACACGCCGCTAGATCGATAAGTCGTCGGTGTCCGATCGCTGTCTCGTTTTATATTAGTTAGTAATTTGCTGCTCAGTAGCAATTAATTGTATATGTGCTAAGAGGAACACTGTAAAATCTTTGTCATCATCTATTTTGCTTTACTAAAAATATGATACGGCACAATCTCGCTGATGAAAAACAAGTGCAGTTCATTAACTTTGTAGTGATTACAGGTAAAATAATTGCCATGTTACAATTGAGACCATAAAAGTACTTCATGGCGTTTAGTATTCTAGCATATAATTAGGTCGTTAGATTTTACAAAATGTATTTTTTTTTGAATTGGGGTGGCTGTCTCAGGTACACCACAATGATCCTTTCTATAACCTTTCGCACAGTTAACTTCCCCTTTATATAGTTCTGATTGAGTTCTAACCGTTAAATGCGATGGGCTTCGACGGGGTCTTGCTGAATAGCATATAAGTTAGGCAAGCCCGCAAAGGTAAGAACCCCCGACCTAAACATACTTAAACGCATACACGGTTAACTTTGATTCGAAGCAAATTTATTATCACAGAACATTCCAGTAACCCTTAACCTCCCCCGCATAGAAGGGCAAAAACAATATTAATAAAAATGAATACAAATGAGAATTAAGTTGAAAAAATCAAAATTGAGCGCGTAATAAAATAGGTTATACGTCTATATAATAAAAAATTTCACGGCGGCCTATTTAACCAGGCCAGCCCCCCGTATATAATTCTGAAATATATCAAAATTGGAATCAACGGCAGTAACGTCCAACCCACCAAACAAAGTACACAACTAAATTTATTATCAACAATATGCGACGGTTCTTTACAAAGCTCGATAAATTAATTATAAGTCTATTATTTAAATACTCACACTGGTTTTACAATCAAGCTTTGATCAATACAAGCACCCTATAAACATACTTGAAAATCACAAGTTATAAGTCGTAAAAAAGCGGAAATAAGGCTCGAGACTGCTGAACTTTCATAAGGTAAATTCATTCTCAGTACAAATATGCTGTCGGCACTTTCCGGCTCACTGCTTTTACCGATTCAGTTCGCTGTGTCACGGACCTATATGTATATATATTTCCGGTTCAGGGGTTTGCATCGTTCTCTTGTAACAAAGGTGTCATATGATCACAGTATGATGACGGGTAATAGTTTTATATAGTTCCGTTTTACTACGAACAAAGAAGATTACATCAAAAAGCACCCCTTTGACAAGTTTGTCTTCCGTGTTTCCCCTAAAAAAATAGGGTTTTTATTCCAAATACATTTAAAAAAAATACACTAGAGATTTTTTTCCAGGGGGGGTCATACATTCACCAGGCTTGTCCATGGGAATCTTAAGGGAGACGTCCCACGGGGTGGGATAGGACAGCTAAGTTTTGTATTTCCCATGAGACACGAACTAACGTAGTATTTTCGGAGAACTGATGGTCAAACAATTCGGTATGGATTTCGTGTCCATATATTGAAGCATAGCTCTTTTGTTAATTATAAAAGATAGTCGGCATTACCAATGTACTTATGGAAAGGGACACATACAGTGGTGGGATTCAAATTTTTGTCAGCCGGTTCCATCACACAAATGTCAAATTTTTCAGCAGTTTCTGTTACAAAAAGTCATGCTTTTTTAGTAAAGCCAACCGGTTCGCCGATCTCATAAAATTCCGTTCTATAGAACCGGTGCGAACCAGCTGAATCCCTCTACCGGACACATATATAATCTTTCTTAATTTAAGTTACCTAAGTCAATAAATGTTGTCGTTTTACACGTTTCTTTGTACATGTAGTGTTATTTAGTAAACGCTAAATCCAAATATAGCAATTTTATTGAATTGTAGGACACCGAAATGTAGTATGTGTACCAGGTTAGGGTTAGGCCATAATTCTAGTTACATATAATACGGGTGTCAATTGCCTAGACCCCGAACTCGTAATAGAACTGAAATGAGGAAAATTAAAATAAAATTATGTTCTAATCCTAACCTGGTACACATACTACGTTCCGGTATCCGCCATCTTGGTTGACATACTTGGGGAAATACCGAATTGTCTTCCAATGGAAGACAACAAGGAGGGAGGGGAGGACATTACCATCAGTTTTTCAAATTCAGAATAGGTCCTATTTTCAGGCTAGGTCTTATTTTCAGGGTAGCACGGAAAGTAGACATCCGAAGCGTTGGCTGATCTATTTCATTTGCTCAACACACGGGTCACTATGAATAAGCCTGGTGCCAGCTACTCACTATTACAATGGTTCTCAAACATTTTAAGCCGCGTCCCCTATTTAAATTTTATGTCGCGTCCCTCCTGAAAATAACTAGCTGACAATTATCTACAAATACCAGATAGCGGGGGCAAAAGTAAAAAACAAATAATAAAAATATCAAGCCCAACAGTTCGCTGCAATCTCTAAACAATAGAGAATTGTAAATACCCAAAATAAGACGGGCAAGATCAAATCTAACAAATATTTTTACTTTGTCTCACCTCCATTTGGTTCAGTTTAAATCCTTCTATTTTTCAAAACTCGACCATGCACATTATATAACGGTGCTTTTTATAGACCGTGTGTCCAATCGAATGACCAGGTAGTGCTTCATTCTTCAATGCCCAAACTTAAAACCACTACTGGAATTGCTTTAAAAACAGTTGAACCTTATAGCCCGAAGCGCCTAATCCAGTGTTTCCCAACCTTTTTTGGACGCGGACTATTTTCTCACCGGCGAAAACCTATGCGGACTCAAGGTGCGTTTATTGCAACCGTACGCTGTGTGAAGAAGTAATACAACCAAACACAACAGAATATTAACGAATTTCAAAATCGGAAATTCGCCGCTATTACGCGTTCGTTAAAAGAGCCGACTTTTTAGTGTATTATTACCTTTTCTGTCACACAATATTCAATCCATGACAACGACGAAAATTTAAAATGTCTTTCTATTATAATTTAAGTGTGTTCATGGTACCTCGCGGTTGCGTCGACTTACGACAATATTACAAAGCATTACTTCTTTGAAATGCCCGATTATACTTAGTTTTGATACATATTTTTTGCGATCTTGCGAATTTGTTATCGCCGTTAGAAAAATCCTACTATCTGCTATAAATTTCCAGAAAGTACAATTTGATTTAGTACTTATTAAAAATATATTTAGAGTATATTAGTAAATCAAAAATACATATTCATCGCCTTGCTTTATTATTGGATACGTAGTGGACATAACGATCGTTTCAATATTATGTTGTTCTTGTTCTTATTGTTTGACACAGATAACACACCTAGCGGAAATATTCAAAAACCGCTTTTCTCTTCGTATACTGGACCAATTGCTTAGAAATTTTCAGTGGTTGAAGATAAAATTTTTCCCCAGAAAGCTATTACTTTTATTCATTTTAAATATTTCTGTTAGCTCTGTGATTTTTGTTATTTTTGTTTGCTATGACGTCATTAACGTTCTGCGGACATCGGACGCCATTTTGTGTCCTACTGTACTGCTTCGCTTGGTGTGAATATATTTGTAGACTGTGATCTGACGGTACGGTAAACCGTACTGTACTGCGAACAGACGTGTTCATATATTTGGGCGTAGCTCTCTTGTTAATTCAATTGTGATCATTTTAATCTGCGGTTGTGTTGACGAAATACAATCAATACTACTCAGAAAATATCATGACAATCCGTGGACATAAAAATGCGTGGTAAAGTGCCAGATTATATTTTGTTTTAATTCGTATTTTTGTTCAACAAATCTGAGCTGTTCGTACAACACTTACGGTGCTACAGTACTGTACGTACCAATGTGGAGGCAGTAAGGCAAAGAATCCACGGTAGCACCCGAAATTTTGCGATTTTGAATGTTTAAAAAAGCTATTTTAATCGGCCACGGACCATCATGAAACAAAATTTATGGTGTTCTTCGTTTTGTTTTTAGTATTGCCGCTTTTCAATTTAGAAAATTTGGGTTGCCGCCTACCAGAATTATTTTGTTCCACGTTGTTCAAACTCGCGAGAAGCACCACTTAGGTATCTATCGACGCGTGCGCCGACTCGTGCTTTCGTCGGAAATCCGCAAGTAAGTAGTGAAATCCAATCATTTGATTTAGCGACGCGCAAGTGACCTGTCGCGTCATCTGTTACCAAATTTTCGAATAGTAAATTGCTATGGTAATATTTGAATATATGCTCAGCTCTACTCAGTAACCAGTAACTATTGACTCGATTAATGTTATGTGAATAAACTCGCTTTTTATGTTTAATCTAAATTCTAACGTAAATCGTACCTTGGCTGATACTTAAGTTTCGCAAATACGTTAGCGGCCCACAGTGAATTTCTGGCTCATTGCGGACTCATTCAAACGCTCCGCGGACTCATTTGAGACCGCGGACTCGGGTTGGGAAACACTGGCCTAATCTGTAAAGCAAACCAATCTAAGCAATTTATTTACCATGCGCCTTATGGTCCGTGAATACGGTAACTTTCATAAAAAGTAGAACCAGGTTCAAAGTCCAAGATTTTATTGGCCTCCTCCATAAGCTAAAAAATAAATAGACTGTCCGGTATAAAAAAAAGTAATTTATTTCTGCATCATATGTAAAATACGAACTATACATACACAAGTTCAAAGAAAACTGCACTTCAGGGTGAAAGGAGACGCCGAACGAGAGGCGGCATCAAAAGCCACACGACGAAAGATAGAAAATATTTTGATCGTACTGATTTCTATGTACAATACGTTTACAATATATATACAAATTTTATGAAGCTTGAGGTGATGGGTCGAATGAATGATATTTAGTTATGGAATATACCGTTCCGGGTTCAAAATTTTAAGAACGTTTTTCCCATTGTACCGAACTGACTAAAAAAGGTTTATGCAAGATAATGAAATCATCTCACTGATCAGTAACCCGTGCAATTCCCCTGAATTACATCACTGAGAATATCAAATCTATGATGCAGCTAGTTTAAGTTTTACGAACTTCCTACGAACTTTTTCGTACTTGATGTAATACATTCTCTGAAACTTCCTTATTCGCGTTTTTACTATCACTGGAGGCGCCAGTGGACTATAACTTAACTCACTTGAAATGGTTTTGTACTACTTTCGAGTGTACATATAAAAAAAATTGGAACGATACAGACAAGATTAGCATGGCCCATGCGCAAGGATGACACGCGCAATCGTGAAGCATTCTTCTCTTTAAAAAAAAACAACCTAAAATGGTTTCGCCCATTAATTTCTTACTTGTGATTTCACAATACCTCCTTGCGATACGCAAAACCTAACGCTGCCCGTGGGTCTGCAGCGTGGTAATTTAGTTATCTTTTGGTTGTATGCCTATTCCGAATTGATGATGTCAGGAATTTAATGAAGTACAATTCAATACCCTGTTTAGTTTGCGAAGTGGAACTGCATTCTCAGGTATGTATTCGAAGTTAATGTTTTGATATTCAGCAGCGTTTTAGCTGCAGAGTCTACTCTAGATTATGTGTGTTTGTGAGAGCCGTTAGACCTAGTCTTGTATAGCGGTACAACTACAAATACTTATAGTGCGGGTGGCCTAACAATATTTGCATATGCCATTTCTATCCCCCGACTAAAAACAAACGTCATCCAAACTTTACGTCACTGCAACGCCATAGTGATCAGTCTATCATATTCAGATTTGCAATAGTTTTTTTTGTAACCTTTTGGAGAAGGAGCGATGATGACTAATAGAGCAACTATAGGATGACGACCGTGTGAGAACCGATACGTGTGAGAACTAGATGAAAAACACTGTACTAGATAATCATAATTGTATACACTGCGACTTATTCCACGTAACTTGGTACATAACAAAAAATGTTTTAAACGCCACGACTTAGTGAGTGTTCTAGGCCATGGCTACTACTCAACTGGCGGACCGCGGTCCGAATCCGGACCTTTCGAGTATTGGATTTGGACCGCACCTAATTATTTATTTTGGATCATTAGCCCCACTTTTTGAATTTCCTATTATAAAATGACTTTCATAGTTTTGAATATATACAAAAAGAACTATAACACCATAATAAACAAGTTTAATTTGCTACTAATCATTAGTCGTTCGAGAAAGTGCTCGTTTAAGGATGCCGAAATATAATTTCTGGAAAGACCGGACCCAAATAATTTTGAAGTTTTGTTTGCGGACCTGCAATAAAAATAGTTGAGTAGCCCTGTTCTAGGCTACCGCGTTTCCAGTAACAAAACTTCCAATTACGTTGCGTACGGAGATTGTTCCCATGCATACGTCTGCCAAAAGCGCATACAAGTTTATTAACCGTGGAGTAATAATATTGAATGCTCCTACAGACTGCTGAATATTGTTCGAAAACCCATTGCTGACACCCCGTCATATTACTAATGTGTCGCGATATACAGTTCAAAATGTCACGTTTACCAAATATCTCAGAACATTCAGTTCCCAGTTTCAGTATCCCAGTTATACCCTAGTGTGAATGCCAAATTTGGTGCCTGTATACAAACTATCAATCAATATCACCGGATATTCTAGGTTAATTTTCTGCAAAACAATTTTTTACCAATGAGACCGTGGAAATTTTTGTAGCATTTTTTATTTCTATGAATTCTTTAATGTTTTTAAATCTCTTTCTGCTGGCGGATTGTTCTTACAAACGAGATGCAATCTGGTAATACTATTTTTCAATAATCTAATGTTATAAAATTTTGTTAATGCCATTTTATGCATGACATCGGTTTAAAATATCTATTGAGGCAGTTGAAAGCCCATTTTATTGGCAAGTTAGTATACAAAGCTTTGTTTTTTATTTGCCTCAGCTCACCATAAAAATAGATGTAAAAATTGTCATGTCCAAAGTATTTATTTCTTGACAAAAACAAACTAAAAAACATTAGTCAGAAAAGTAGGCAGTAATAACATAGTGAGGCATGATATCAGGTCAGGTTGTCGCAGTTGTAGTCGCCGATTGGGATGTTAAAGCCGGAAATATTATTTTTTATTGCAAATAAGATGAAACAATATCCGACGAGGAGTATAAAACATACGGCAAAAATTTTGCTGATGGAAAAGCAAATGCCATTTCCTTCCGTAGGTCCAGCGCCTTTTTAATTTGGCCTTCATGAATTATTCTTCAAATACTCGTTTCATATTATAACAAAAAAGAACAATAATTCGTAAGTTCTTCTCAAATAATCGAGAAGCTGATTGAGGTCTTTAATTGTTGAAGGACTTATATTCACATAAGTCTATTCATTTTCCGTTTTTCCTTTTTCAAAATATTTTTGAACGAACTTTTTGGATCCAGTCAATATATTTTGTAACATCCGCATAAACTCCAGGCTTCACCGAGTCCGCGCATCCGTGGCCCCAACTTGTTATTCCCCACAATACGAACGGATTGTCTTCACCGAATGTTGGTCCCCCTCTTTCACAAACCAATGGCCCTCCGCTGTCACCTTGGCAAGTATCAATTCCAGGAGCCTGAAAATTAAGTGATAAATTTCAAATATTTAAATCATTATCCGTTGTTTGATTAAGTTATATTTTGTTTTGTCTGGACACGTTGTACTATGATCTATAGCAGTCATTTTCAAACGGGGGCGTAAACAGTTTTTTGAGGGGTCGTGAAGCTAATTAGAAATAAAAATATTTGTTAGATTCGATCTTGCCCGCTTTATTTTGGATATTTACATTCCTTTATTTTGGATATTCACGTTCCATCCACGCATTTCCAACGTGTTTTTAAAGAAACATACTTTTGCTTTATTATTTGTTATTTGTAGCTCATTGTTAGCTAGTTATTTTTGAAGTGGGGCGCGAGACTTTCTAAAAATTTATAAATTCTAAAAATTGGGGTGTCTTAAAAAGTTTGAGAACCACTGGTCTATGGAAAACTAACATAAACTTTATATTTCGCCGATGGAAATTGGGCTATTTTTAATTAACACTTTGATACTCTCCCGATTAAGCATTCTACGTCATATACGAATTTGAAGTAGGAAGTAAACAAAGATAAAGGACTTGTAGTTTAGTACACAAAACCTCAGTACCCTGTATTTTATTACACGCTGGTAAGATGGGGGGTTACCAAATATATTCAATATAAAACATCAAACACTCGGGGAAAGAAAGGGCGGTTCAATATACAAAATCCTAGTACTTTCAGTAATTTAAAATAGGTTATATTTCCTTATATCAAATTCACTAGCAACTGAACGACTTCAACGCATGTCGTGGTATGAATTTGATGGTTTGTTCGATAGTGGGATATGTATTCATCAAGGATCTAGGTAAATTGAGCATTGTACTGAGGTCATGTTGAAACTTTTTCTTCTGGGGATTCGAAAAAATATTTTTCGAATAATCCCAACCCTTCTACTTGATTTCAATCAATAGCTTTTATAAGACATTTTTGTTTGAAAAATATGCGTCAGACTGACACCTTAATACGTTGAAAGCTAACAAGCTATTTTAAAGACAAGATTGCTTCTGGTGCAACATTATCCATTAAATATTATAAAATCTCATTTTCAAGATGGTGGATCAGGAGTACGATCTCGATGTCTTTTATCTGCGACGCTACTATAGTCAGGCGTATCTCAATAATTACAAGAACAGCATTTTTATATTAGTTTTAATGTTCTCACCCCAGCACATATCATTCCTTCTGATATTTGTGATATATTCGAGATCGGATCTCTCCCGTATAATTCTTTGCATGTATTAAAGTCATGCAATCTAATCTTTCCGTATTGTAAGACGTGTGGATAGTCCCGGGGTCCTGAAAAAATAAAGATTGTTTTTTTTCCGTGAAGATTATTGTTCATGGTTAATCATCAAACTTTAACTGTTATTCTCTAGCGCAGTGGTTCTCGAACTTTTAAGCCGCGCCCCATTTTTATAATTTGTCTCGCGCTTCACCTCAAACATACCTAGCTAACAATAAGCTACAAATAACAGATGGTAAGTCGAAAGTAACATAACAGATAATAGAAATACCAGCAGTCACAGCAGCTTTCTGCAATTTCTGAACAATCCAGAAATGTAAATAAGGCGGGCGAGATCAAATCTAACAAATATTTTATATTTAATTAGATGCTCGCCCCCCTAAAAAAAATTGTTCACGACCCCATTATGGGGCGCGCTTCACCGTTCGAGAACCACTGCTTTAGCGCTATGTCTGATAAAATCAGATTTATCAAAGTTTCCTTAAATAGTGCTTGTATGAATAGTAGGACAAGACAAGCACATGGTTCACAATCGCTCTGTTGAACCAAAACAAAGATTTTACTTTAAATAGAAATTAAATTCACAATCCGCCTGTTAAATTTGTATTATTTATTGCCAGCGCCTCTTCCTCTATTTTTTTTTTATTCTATTTAGCATAGAGAGTACTTTAGTAACGTGTCGAACCTAAAGTTTACCGTCCTTTGCGGCCCATAGAGCGCATTTTAAATCTTCTTTTTCTCAAATATCGATCGGTGCTCTTTATAAGCTTGCGCGTCTAATGTATATGGACCAGGATGTGCTTTATTCCTTATTGTCTACACATAAAACCAGAACTAGTATTGTTTTATAAACACACCGCCATCTTGCGCCTTATAGCTTGTCGCGTCTTATGTGCGGATAAAACCCCAATTGATGTAATTTATTGGCAGTGCGCCTTATAACCCGATGCGGTGCGTCTTGTGGCCCGTAAAATGCGATACTATAAATATTCATTTGTTAGATACGTTATATCTAGATAAAGTATATGGAAGTTTCATCGTGATTTACTAAACTTTCATAGGTTACTATTTCGTGGATAGTGTATATAGCAGACATGGGAAAAGTACGGCCCGCGAGCCAAATCCAGCCCGTTGGGTGATTTAATGCTGCCACAACCAGACTGAAACCAAATTTTGATGTTTCATCTAAAAACAACTTGAGGAATTTGTTGAGATTGCGATTTGAATTTAGTTTGGCACGAGACTTTTTGTTTTCCACTTTTGCTTTTGCAACACAGAATATTTTTCATAAAAAATGTAACTTTTTACGTCACACTTATGTGGCCCGCCAGTCTAGGTGAGCAAAATGTTTGGCCGCTGGTCCAAAAACCGTGGCCACCCCTGGTATATACTCTAATTACGTTCAAAATACTTACGATCTGTCCAGTTTTTAGCTCCCCATCCCGTTATGTGACACTCAGTGTTTGTAGCAAAAACATCTTGACCTGGTTCAGGCAGACACACTGAATTTACATATTCCCTGAAAAAAGAAGTAAAAATTATTAAAGTTGTCGACTTCCACATAAATGTGGAGTTGGCGGGAATTTCCATTTACTCCGCATTCGACATCCGACTCCAGATTGATGGAATTTTTGACTCTGACTTCAGCTGCTAACTCCTGAGAAAATCATATTTCGAAAATAAAAAATATTGGCGTGTGCAATCCTTTTTTATAGACGGCTAGGTACGCTTGGTCAAACTATTTTTGTTTTTCAATAAAACTTTGACTCCGACTAACACAAAAAGTCGGAAAACTTGACTCCGGCACTTGTCTCAGGAGAGTTTGATTTCAATTGTAATGAATAATGCCAAACCCCAATTCTAGTGCCTACGTATATGTATAAACGCCCCGTGATAGATATCCCTATTTTCTTTGATGATAAACAGCCTTTCATTGATTGGGTTATTTTTTGTGAGCTCTTTTTGTGCGTCATCTTGGTGCACATATTTTGGGAGCACCCAATTTTTTACGAAAAATAAAATGGAAGAAATATTGAAAACGGTCTCCAGGAGACAATTCTACTAACATTTTAAATCAGTTGGTGTAAATTAGCGGTGTTCAACATTTTTGTCGGTGGTCCATATAATCACCCTCAGACACCTCGCTAGGCCACACAAAAAAATTAGATTTACCATGTACAAAACGAATTGAAAATTGCCCATCACCACTGGTGTAAATACATGAACGATCCAACGAGCCCCAAAACAACTAAATAGTTTTTTCCTCACCCATATCGAGCGCATCGGCCATGCTTTTCAACCAGTTTTATCAATGCTACGTCGTTCTTTGGCACGGGCCTGTCTTTGAAATCTGGATGCACGATCACGTGTTCTATATCAAATGTCTAAAAAAAAACAGTCACCATTAAGGTAACAGCTGCGGTCGACACTGATAAATTGTAACAAATTGCAATTGAAAAAAAAGAAGAAGTCTGATGTTTACTTTGTATCACTTGATTTTCGTTCAAATTCAAGCCACACATGGTCTAATGACCAAAACGAGATTCCTGCGAATTTGAAAACTTATGGCAAACCAAATGAATAGGTGTGAAAAGACTGAAAATAGGTGAAACACGTAATACCCACAATGAATGGTCATTCAGGATTGCGATTATCGCAAAATCTCAAGTTTAACGTCTCCCATTCAAATTTCCTTCCCGCCATTTTACACAGGCTTTTATAATCTGGGAAACCATTTCTAAAAAGAAAAGTTTCTTATCCTCTTAAAAATTATATAGCAGTGTCTGCTTGTATAGTACCCTGTTCAGAGTAAAAGAATTATATGACGTGTCAATGTGTACTAAGTTAATTAGTACTAATAAAGGGGATCGATGTGATTAAGAGACTTCGTATGGGAGTTACCTGTTGGTCTTCGTCCATTTTATACATTGAATTATCTCCGTTATGAAGATCACCGACTCGAATCACGAAATTCTTTTTATGCCGCCTGAAAATATCAAATATTAGAGCTTCCAAATATTTGCTTCGACTGGTTTTAATGTATATAACTAATGAATATAGAAAATCTTTTATGTCTGTCTTACTTGATTCGGTATTTTGCGAACAAAGTATTAGGTTACGAATGATAGAGTGAATAACTAGAACATAACGCAGAACCACGCAATTTTGATAGCAGCAGTTGGCATACTCATACCGTATTGTGTTCTTCTAACACTGCCGGGCCATGGAAAATATTTTCAAGGGAGCCACAAGCCTATTAAAAATTACTATTGTTATTGAAAAGTTTAGTTTCATTTGTGTCATTACAGTCAAATTTTTATCGTAGTAGCAATGAATGATGCTGCTATTTTTCATTCTAAATATTGAAGTGAAAGAATTTATATTTGCAAAAATAGTTGTTTTTCTTGTAGTTTTTCCCTTGCATGAGAAAGTTAGTGTGCCACCAAATTTTTATACAACGAAAGTGGGCCACAAAAAAAGTTTGAGAACCACTGTTTTAACACAAGCTTCAATTCAGCTTAAAACATGGTCTATACGGTGTTACAATGTGTTTAGCTCTCCCTCTATCATACTTAGAAAACGATTAAACGCTAACGCTATTATATTCCTATAAACGACCTGAATAGTTTTTCAAACCCTAGGTCATGATTCGCCAAACGATAAAGCCGCCTTACTGGTTTTCTCCAACCTCGCAATGATTTTAAAAACCCTATAAACGGTCAATTACTACATATAGATGAAATAAATTATACGCCATTCAGAAGGTAAATAAACACAAAAACTTACCCAACGTACAAAACACAATGAGCGGCTGTGACAACCCAACAGCTACTGACCAGACTTCCACCACACATATGAGCATACGGCGCCCACGGATAGACATGTTTTCTTCTTAAGGCAACCTGGATTTATTTTAATATGAAAAATTCGTTAATTTTGACTTTTTAGATAAACATTACTTGAATATGTTTTATAAAAGTTTGCAGCAGGAGTCTTATAAAACATGAGGTAAGCTTCAATCTTGTGTCCTTGCGATTCACACTTCCTCATACATTATCTCGGATAAAATGAAAAAAATAGATGAATCGCGATATCGCAACAAATAAATTTACTTGATTGAAATATTAGTTTTTTTAATTGGTAGAGAGAACTCTATTTTTGGATAAATATATACTTGCTCCTGAGCAAACTTAAAACCCTTCAAGTTGATAAAAAATTATTTATAAATTTCAGACCCTCGAAAATCGAATTCAAGATTCATATTTAATCAAAATGTAAGTCAAATTTGGACCATCCTGTTGCCGATTTCGGACTAACAGGAACCTTAATATTTGTTCTGACCAAATCATTTGAGAATTTACTCTATTTGTGAATCTCTAAATTGGGTTGACCTAAATTGCCATTTACACACAAATCCGGGGCAAATAAACACATCAAAAAATCGGCCTTTGATAATTTATTTTTCTATTTCCGTCCCAAGTCATCCACATCGTCAATTTTGGAAACTAAAATTTAAACTCTGATTTTATGGAGTTTCAAATGTTAACCCCGAATCGGGTTGTGGAATTTTACGCGTTTGCGCGATCCTGTGCAAACCGTTACTACTAAAATTGTTCTAATGAAATTTACATAAAATGCAACAAAAAATATGAATGTATAAATGTCAAAGTATATGCATATGTATAAGTGTCTGACTATAAATAGATTCTAGGTATGTGGAGATAAGAATCGAATTCAATCATGTTTTTAGAGCTATGAGTCGGCTTGATTTTTAAAATGATGAAAATTGTTGCTAGTGAATTTGTATATTTGTATAACATGGCATTACCTGCCACGGGTAAGCTCCGGGATCAGCATTTTGTCCGTTTGTTATTCTGGCCCATTTACTTCTGAATATATTGGCACCTCTTTGTCCACAATCAGGTTCGTTCACTGTAAAGTTAGAGATTTTCTGAGCATTTATTAATAATTCATGTTCTTGCTTAAACTCGATTAGTATTGTACATATATCTCGCTTTTTTTTGCTTAGAGTACAGTGCATCTTAATGTAATATGCGTTTAAAGATGCAACCACGGAAGGTTTATAAATGCCGATATATGTTGGTATCGTATGGAGTGTCTGTAGGCTACACAACTCCACGCCAAAATAGGTCCTATACAAGCAGCCACCGATACAGTTCTATCACAAATTAATGAATATTTACTCTTCTGTCAGCAGAGAGTCAAAATTGGCAATCAGTATGTATTGAATTTTTGTTTATTGAACTTGTGCTACAGAAGAGTGCTACAGAAATTTACAAGATGTTAAAATCGCTGTTGTAAAAAGCCGTTTTCTATTTATTAGATATTTGTAAGTGCTTTCTTATTTTTTTACTGCATTTCGATCATGTTCACGGATCAACCAATTCATAAACATGTTAATAGAAATTAGTAATAAGTTTTGCTCAACTCTCGTTTTTATGTATCAATGAATGCCCATGCCGACCATTTCAAACCGCGTTTATAAAGTTTGGATGACTAGTCCAGCCCCAAATTAAAACCCCTTTGTACTCTCAATTATGATAGCTCGTCCAGTCCTAAATTGTATTAGATATTTACTCATTAAGGGTTGTTTTCCCGTTTCAAGGGTAAAGAAAATATCACAACGAAGTAAATGATAACAAAACGATTTATTTTTGGGTAGGTATATTATTCAAATCGTAGCATAAGTTTTACTCACGAGGTATATTTGCTCCTCTTTTCAGCATAATATTATCATAGTTGCCAGAAGTCGCTCGTATCATGTTCACGTCACCGACTCGATTTCGGTTCACAAACTCGATCGGAACATCGTTATTGAATTGCACATCATATCCTGTGTATGTCACTGCAAAGAAAATTATTTTAGTAAAAAAATAGTTTTCATATTCCAGATGCAACCAAAATTACGAGGAAAGTCGCAACCGTAATTTAAAATAGGTAAAATCACAAATATTTATTATATGAAAAATTGAAAATGCGCTTATAAACAAAATAAAAAAAATCTCACAGTTAATCTAATTACAGGCTCTAATAGAAGTTTTGAATTGACAGAAATGCGATTATGCGCATGGATAAACTGAATATAAATTTCCACCTTTCTCTGTCATTCAGCAATATAATATCAGCAGCAGTTAATTATCTGCCTTGAATAAAATAGGGATACTCTCCGTTTTAATGGCTATTTTTCTTTATGGATATTGTTGCATGTTTCATCTAAAATTATTTGCAGAACACAATTCGGTCCCATTCGTTATTTTCCATTGGTTTCAGAGTCTTGGTTTCAATTACCTGTTATTGTTATGGTGTATGGCATCCGTCTCATCAGGCCTGATGTCAGTTTTGTTTTAATTAAAACATCTTTGTTTTCGGATTCAACATCTTTCTTTAGAAAAAGTATCTGTAAACATGAGAGCGGAAATGTATGCATATATATGTATAAATACAAATTTTAGCATGAAGTTCTTCATGTAATCATTTTTTATTTTTTAATTAAATTCTGGGGTAATGCAAGTGATTCCTATATTAAAGAAATATAAAAGAATTACCGTTTCTCTTTGAAACCTATTTTTACTTCATACCATCAAGCTTTAAAAGCCATTCATCGAGTGGTCAATGCGATTTTCAGCACGATAAAAATGAACAACAATTTAGTGATTTGATGCATATGCTCGCCTCTATCCAATAGTTCGTTGATTGGCGTTATAATTGTTTGATCATTCAAACGTACAATATCAGTGACACCCGTCACGACAAGTCGGTGAAAAATAAGTTAGCGTTAGAGGGCGCTGTTGGCACGTGAATGTACGTGTGACAAAACCGGTGGCTGTTAACTAATGACGTGAATATGAGAATAACACATAATTGAAAATATTTTGAGACAAAAGCTATTAAGACAAAGCTATTGTTGATGTATATTTGGCTATACAGTAAATTTGAAAATCGGCCATACGGAGCTTGGCTGGGCTATAGAAATATAAGCGTAATATTGTGACATCTATAGCTTGATTTTCTGAATTTGTAGTTGGTGTTGAACTTTGCCATAAATCCAGTTATGAGAATATAACACTGAGACATCGTTTACTTTGTTGATTTAACTATTTACGCAATGGTATGGTAGTAAAACCTCATTGAGAAGAGGTTTAACTTGCCACATCCTTGTGCGTAGTTCACTTATCTCACGCTTTCGAATGTCTTCGTTTTTATTGTATTTTTTTATCACATATGTTGGATACTTTCATTTGATTCTCTATATTTTATCGTCTATATTACTTTTTATCGTGGTATGTTTTTTTGGTATGCCGTTTAAGTTGCGGTTGGTCCGCCCAAGTATAAACAAATTATTCAAAAGTCAAACGTAGTTTAAGTCAATGAATAAAGTATCAGTACGGAAAGGAAAGTATACCGGGAATTTAAAGTGTGGCTCTTCTCTATATTTCTAATTTTGGCGGTGCTGCCATTATCAATAACCATGCATTAGAATAACCATTTTAAATATCAAAACTACAAAGTACAGCTAAATGATCAGGACAATTCTATCTAGCTTAGTATTTGGGGGGAAAATTTGACCGACCAGTCTTTCTCTCCTTCATTCACTTGCTGTAAGGGGGAATATGAAATCCCTACTTGGCTATACCGTCACATGGTATTCAATTTTTTTCTAATGAAGTTCACTCCTGATTGAATCAGGTAAAATTTTTTACACAATATTGAATCCTGTATTGGACATTTAAAAGGAATGATCGTGGTTTTCCGGTTGTCGTAGATACCATTTTGCAACCAACATCATATCCATCGTTAAAGCGCTAATGCGAACTTTAATTGCACATATATAGTTCACAATTACCTTATGTTTCCGTGTCAACAGCTTCAGCACCAATGGATTGCAGGATAGTGGAGCCTGTCCCAAGTCAGATCTAAGTCTGGGATTCGAATCACAAGTTCCTTTCTCGCTGTGGAGCCGTATAAGCCCAACAGACCGTGTTGAACCAGTGCCTTGTATCGTGATGACGTCACCCGGTCGAAGAGAAGGATTGAATGCGCGGGTTACAGAACGATGACCTGAATTTCAAATAAACGAAGTAATTTTAGTAATTCAAGGTTCGTAGATATGATACTTTGTTTGACAAAAATCTCGACACCTAAGTCAGCAAACAAAACGAGGCACGATGCCCTATCGATTGAAGCGTGTTACACACACATCTCTGGTTAAAATTCAATGCTCCAAGGTTTCATAAATTAGTTAGGCAATGCCAAACCTTGAATATTTCGAATAAAAGCAGTTTCTTACAAATATTAAGATATCTGTGGCTACTTGTATAGGGCCTTGTTTTGAGCGGTATGCGTGAAAAAGCGATAAAGAATTGACGTATATTTAGAAAAAGCGTGAAGGTAAAGACCTGACTCAGGATTATACTATATCCTCAGAAATAGCGTTTTGATGTATATTTAGCTGAATAATACATCATAAATGCAAAAAATACAGCCAAATTTTACAAAGTATGCTACACTATTACTTTTAGTATAGGTTACGCGAGACTAACTCCTAATCTTTCCTCAATGCTAGTGGAAGGATGGGTATGAAATAAGGATGCTGTAGCAGGAATAGACGTGACCACACTATGCAATTCAAGAGTCCTATTGCAAGTTAACACGAACGAATTTCTGTAACGTTTAGTCTAACCAAAATCAGACACCCTCCGACAAGTAGTATAAAACAATCATTATGTTTTAATTAGATCTCGAATCATTTAGAATACCGAATTAATATACCAATTAATGTAATGGGGACGAATTAGTTTTGGGGGCCTTTATTCTCGACGTCAACGTGATATGGCAATCTGTTAAGTATAGAAAGTTGCATTCAACTAAGACTCTGACCCAAGTTGACAACTTTTGACTTCGTCTCTGGATCACACTATTTAATCTTGAGTAATCTATTTTAATTATATAATCGGGAGCTGTATAGTTTACTGTAAAATAACATTACACTTTACGTTTAACGTAAATCTATTTTCTATTCAAACGTAAAATTAGGCTTACCTTGTGAAGAAACATAAGCAATGGTTCCGATAAGTAAGAATATGTATAATTTCCAACGTAATAGTGAAGCCATTATAGCCAGATAAGTTTATATATGTATTTAAATCTGACCTGAAAATAAATACTCTATACTATAAATTTTATGAAAATATATACCGGTATTTATTCTGTATATCAGGGGTTCCCAAACTGGGGTACATTTCGACTTTTCAAGCGGCCCATTAGATTAAGTATAAAAATATTGGGTACTTCCGTAGTGTGTGTACCAGGTTAGGGATATGCCATAATTTTATACCGATTTTCTTATTTCAGTTCTATTACGAGTTACAGGGATGTCTGTGTTAGCCAAGTTAATATACCCCTTTTCAGTCCCTTTATACAGGTTGATGTAAAGTAAGCGAAAAAAATTTGTTACCTCCATATTGGTACACACACTTCTGGAGCGCCGAAGATTGTGCTCTCAATTTCTGCGTACAATTTTTTATCACCTGGAGTTAATAATAGTACGACATTTCAGTTTAGCAACTTTTTAGTCAAATTTTCACCTTCAACTACAGTAATTACAGAGTCTACAGTCTCAGTTCATATATATGACTTTTTTTTGTCCAATCCAGGAACGTAAGGTAAATTTGGGGATACACGAGCGATTTAGGAACTGTCCAATGGATCCCTATTAACATCAAGTATGGGTGATCGTGCTATATATGTATTTAATTGTCTAATCATTTCGGGGGTTAAGATATATGTTTAATGAAGGGAGTCGTACCTGTTTAGTAATTATGTGAATTTAATATTTTTATTTACATATATATTTTATAAATAAAGTTTTGCTACGACGCAGCATGTTTCTTGCAGATAATCATATGTCGCTAAGTTAAAATTCCTAAAGTAGTCTACAAGTGTGTTACCAACGCTTAGCACGGTGGGCGAACTAAATTCAAAAATTGTTAACAGATGTTTGATGCTCTGTATAAAAATCTGCAGGAGCACAATTATGACGCTTGAACAAAATATGACTTTGTTTGTTTTAGCGACAAAAAATCCCGAATCTCGCCTATCTGGTCTTCATTAAAGACAGTGTAAATAATAAAAATATTCACGTAATTCTGAAGCATAGTGTTCTTAATAATTAATTCCAACTCAGACTTAAAATCATTTATTTTGTAATCATCACTCACGGCACAAGCATATATAAAACAGCCACAGTGAAAATAATAAAACTGCTACTGACATTCCCAGGCACCTAACCTTTTTTTGATAAACCTCAAATGTATATAATACAAATCAAATACTAACTCTTAAAGTTCATTCGCCAATTATACATTTCTCCTTCAAGCATTTAAACCTGTTATTAATGCTACCTTACCAAGACACCAATATGCTAATAAACAACTTGAGCTAAATTTAATTATGAATAAGTCATCTCCTAACTTACTTTATAGCGATAGTTAGTTCTTTCTGCAAGTCCGGTAATGCGATCTACAAAGTTCACGATACTCCCCTGAGGTTTACAATGTTCCCAATGTGCTGATGGTGTGTGTCCCCCTTTGCTTCCTGTGCGTCAGTGAGAAGGGAAGTAATAGGTGCAAATTGACTTATATTATTGTTTGCGGTTTCAAGGAAGGTATAGTGGTATCAAAATAAAATGAACTTTGAAAAAAACATATTGAAATGACTATTAATTCATCGATATAGAAAGTTTCGATTTCAGCCGGTTTGTTTGTTCATTCGATAAAAGATTGATACCATTTTCGTAGCTCCGTTGACGTCATTTGCTAACGGTTACTTCTTACTGAGCTCTTTTTTTACTTACATGTCAAAATATGAACAAACTATTAAAATACGGCAAGTTTCAATTTCATGGTTTCATGCTTGGTCGTAGCCGAGTAGTTCCCATAATTACTGGAGGGTTACGATTACGAGAGACATACAAGGAGCTTTCCAATCGTTGGAGAATGGTTTACCAAATAAAGTACTGGACGGTTAGGATCTTCTTAATAAATTATATTCACATATCTTAACCACGAATCTAGTTTTTTATAAATACCGCCTATGTGCCGTAAATATATAGTTAATCATTACTTAGAGTAAAGACTTTACTTTTCAGTTTTTTCAAATCATATATAAATTAGAGTATCAGACGAATTGGTACATAACAAACTTGGAAATGGGATTTACAAATAGCGTAAAGCAGACCACTTCAAGAATCTTAGTTCGGGTCAGGGTCTTCGTGAAAACATGATTCAAATCACACATTGTTTATTAATAAAAGTCATATAAATTTCAAAATGACGCCATCAAAATATATGCGACCATTCTAAAGTATATATGAATACCGGTGATCATTTTTCTGTACTGATGACACCATCAGCTGAAAAACGAGTATTCAGTAGGGAATAGATTTGTTGTCAAAATTGTACTTGGACATGCATGTGAAACACCTAATTTTCGTTTGAGAAGCTATGCGTGTCAGTATCTTTGCTTTATCCATAATTGATTTTACTGATTTAAAAGCAACTCCTAATATACATGCTCAAAGATTATGATCTCGTGCTCTAGTTTGCAATCGGTTTTTACAATAGCAGTTCAAATTTATTTTTGTGATACAACGCAGACTTTCTGAAATCTAAGATGCACCACAATCTGTATGAACCGATTTGTTTAAAATTTAGTTTCTGATTGTCTATTAACTTTGCGAGTATCATACCGCTATACTTGCTTGTTCTAAGAATTTTTTCAAATTATGTTCTGATTCAAACTTGTCCGAGAGGAATTTTAAACAACCACCTTTACAACGCGGCTTTGTAGGTTCGAATATCCGTGGCTGATCGGTACTCCCGCAGTATGTGAACCAAGATGACGGACACCGGAACGTAGTATGTGTACCAGGATAGGATTAGAGCATAATTTCAGGTACAAATATCACGGGAGTCACTTGGCTAGTCCCCGAACTTGTAATAAAACTAAAATTAGGAAAATTGGAATAAAATTATGGTCTAACCCCAACCCAGTACACATACTACGTTCCGGTGTCCGACATATTGGTTCACATATTTCGAGAGTAACGGCTTGTCAATATGTGAGAAAAGCTTACCACCATATAGGTCTATTCATTTCAACGATTATCCAGATTGCTATTTCATGCTGAATCGAACGCTGATAGTCGTTCTATCGGTATTTTTTCCCGACGGGGGTCGTCTAATATTTCACTTTTCCAAGCAAGGTGGATTGAAACTTGTGGTAATGTAGCCGATGTTGAGTCGCGAACATTTTATGATACATTGAAGTGCTTTGAACATATCTAATATTATTCCCGTAGTATGTGTACCGGTTTAGGGTTAGGCTATAATTTTATTACGATTTTTCTTATTTTAGTACTATTACGATTGTGGGACTGTCTGTGTTAGCCAAGTGAATATGCCCATAAGTTTCCGTCCCTTTAACAACTTGATGTAAAGTAGAAGAACAAAATTAGTTACTTCCATATTGGTGCACATACTGGTACGCGCCGTTGTATTTAATGCAAACAAACAGTCTAACACTAAAAAATTCAAGCGCAGTGAAATTCGACAAAGCAAATATTTGATTTTTAGCATGCTGTCGACAAGGGAATCGTGAAATGTTAAGTAAAATATCAATTAAGTGTGTTATGTCGACGGAGAGAGAATCCAGGTTTCGACCTGCTATATTTTCATTTATTCGAAAAATAGTCAATATATTGTTATAAATTACAAAAATCTCGTGTGTGTGTGTGTTGAAACGAAACTTAAAAATGTCGATATTCACAGAAGTTAAAGAAAAGATTCATTTTTAAAGAAATCTCATTGCCAAAAGCAAGACTTAAGTCCAAAATTTGATTTAAAAGAGTTTGATTGAATATAGATATTGTCTAAACCCTATGTATATTGTTTTTGTATTTACTGCTCTGTTCTGGAGATGGGTTCGATATAACAGAACCTAAAGTTCGTGTAAACGAATATGGAACTAATTTCAGACACGCCGACATATCCTAATATAATCAATGAGACTCTTAAAATAAAAATTGGACTTCAAGACTTAAGACTTAAGACCTAAGACTTCAAGATGTTCAAGTAAACACTGTTAGTTCTGCTAGTGAATTCAACATTCAATAAGTTTGTTAATTTTTTATTAGAGTTTACTGAAATGGGGCGTGTTCAAACTTAAAATAAAGATGGCTTATCTCCAACATATTGACGGTTTAAAGTCATTAAATATCAGAAAAACAGCTATATATGTTTTTTCCATGTGCCAATGGCAGTATGTTGAGAATGTCTCTTTTTGCATCAAACAAATTTCTAGTCTAGCATCCTCTAATACAGGGGTGTGCAACCTTTTTATTGTCGGGCCAAATACAAGTATCTGGATGAATCGTGAGCCACACTTTTATTTAATCTAGACTTTTAGGTAGTTGCACAAAAAAATTGTTTATATTTGCTAGTGATCTTACGGTATTATTAGGGATTCTTGAGGAAATAATGAGTTAAAACGCATAAACTTGTGAAGAAACTGCTATTTAAATTTATTGCCACACCGACTTTAAACTAATTCAGTGAGAAACACGCTTTTGTAATATATATCGTGTATTTTGCAACATAATTTTGCTAGCTTGTTTTGCTAATATGACCGATATAGACGCAAATGGATAAATACTCGTTTCGCGACATACCATTCAAAATTGTTGTTTCTACGTGGGTCCGAAGTTTGCACACTACTGCTCTAACATACAGAAAGCTTTAAGTCTCAAATAGGAATCAATGTAGTATACTCAATCCATTAAACCAGTGGTTCCCAATCTTTTCCGATACACATCGCTTCCTATTTTATTTTCAATTTCTAGACCAGGGGCGGGCAAGGTATTTGAACCAGAGGCCAACAATTTTACCCACCTAGTCTGGCAGGCCATGTAAGTGTGACGTAAAAAAAACATTTTATAAATAATATTGAAAGTGCTACAAAGTAAAAGTGGAAAACAATATGCCCCGTACGAAAACTCCAAATATACCGCAATCACAACAAATTCCATGAGCTATTTTTAGCTAAATCATCGAAATTTGGTTTCAGTTGTGACAGCATCAGTTGGGCCAGTTTAAATTACCCGACGGGCAGGATTTGGCCCGTGTGCCGTACTTTGCCCATGTTTGCTTCAGAATATGCCTAAAGACTCTTTTCCGTTTGTTGATCAATATTTATTGGATCTTTCCCTAATAATATCCACAACTAGCACTCATAGTATATTATTTTAGAGGTAGTGTGTCATTGGTATATCGATATAGTCTAATTATAATAAAATAACTTCAGAGTTGCAATGTGCTGATCTTTAACATATTCATGAACTATATATCTAAAAATTAGCACGTTCTCTAGTTTATTGACTTAAACCTAAATTTCTGAAAACTATTGTTTGATTTTCAGTACGATTACAAATCAACTTTTCATTGTTGCACTAATTTTAGTGTTCTACAATCAATATAAATGTCAGTTTTTCGTTTTCGTCACTTTCTACTTCCAGAACTATTTCAGAATTCTGCTGTTTTGGTTTATTTTTCTTAATTCCGAAGCAAAACTTTATGCACAAATACAACATGAAAATTAATAAAACTATTTGATTCAGCGCAAAATTCAACCATATTTCGTGACCGCAAGGACAAAACTCAATTTCTGGGTAAATCTCGTACGCTAAACAAACGAATAGAGAGTTTCCCATAGCAGATAGAAAAATAAAACGAAGTATTCCCCGGGTATCATAAAAATTACTCGTCCAAGTCAACATGGAAAGAAAGGAATTCATAACAGCATTAGAAACACCGTCAAATATTGAGTTTCCTTAATCCCGATCTTTTATAATGGAGCATGGAACTTCAATAATGATGTTCCAAAATATAAAAAAAGATGGAAAACCATTTCAACTTATGGACGACGTAGATAAGAACGGAAAACCGAGTAGCAATTACAGATATTTGTAAAGTAATTAGAAGTATTGTGTCTGAGATCTTCTGTGAGCAGAATTCGTCATGAATGGCAAGTTCTATCACTCCCTTTCAAATAGCGATAAATGAAATGGCTGCAGAAATGTAGCGGATCAGATTAGAACAATTAGCCATTAGGTAAAAGTTTATGCATAGTTGAGGCGCCGACTCAACTACAATCTCTGTCCTCAACGAAACATGAATGTCATACTTTTTGCCATTTGCTTCTTCTTTAGTCTGGTATCTACAGACTCGCAAATATTTTCCAAAACTCATGAAAAACTAAATCCTACAAAATCCTACAAAAATAATGATATTGCCGATAAAATGATGATTGTATGTGATTGTTCTTGGCAATATTTCACGAATGTCATACAGTCTGTCACAAAATCCAAGATTACAAGTAAAGGCGAAAGATAAAATAATCGTTTTTATATTCAACAGACAAAAACATTTATTCGACTACTTTTCACCATAGTTTCAACGGACCTTGCTTGGAAAAGTGAATTAATATACAACCCGTTCCGTTATTAACGTGAACAGGGGCCGCGAAAACTTTTAAAGTATTGGAAGGGGCAACGAGCTCAAAAGTTTGGGAAGCCCTTTCTAGATCAATAATCGAAATGTTTGTCAGGCAGGTGTCGGATCGGAATTTTATACGACTCTTGATTAGTTTCAGGCTTAATTTCCGGTAAATACTTCGCATCAACGTCGCTACTGAGGGTACAAATAGTGATATTTTAATATTGAAATTTCAAAATTTTGTAATGAACAAAATTACTCCTTCTCACAGCATTCCCTCAGAAATATATTTTTCTTCAGTTCCAGGTGCATTTCCATGTAGCAAACTGCATTCGTGTAGTCTCTGAGTCTCACCAAACCGTATTGAAGTATAGATGGGTGTTCGTGACATTCTAGAATGAATTGAGGTTTATTATAACGAGTCGAGAAGCTTGTGTAGGCCTTGTCAGTTTTTAGAATGTGTTTACAATATCTTACGGCACACGTCTTTTACATAGATTGTAAGATCTACATATAATGCTTTTCATGACGCATCTCACGCCTTACGTGTGCCGGGTCAAGGTGCGACATCTAGCGGTTAGTTGAATTGACGGCGCACCAGAAGTGTGTGTACCAATATGAAGGTAACTAATTTTGTTTGCTTATTTTATATCAAGTTGTGTGAAGGGACTGAAATCTATTGGCAGGCGGTATATCACTTGGCTATCACAGGCAGGCATAATTCTAATCCTAACCTGGTACACACACTACTTTTTGTTTGTATTTTGAGAATCAAGCAACACAGCATCATTATCACGACAACCGTAAATCGTACTTTGTATGCTGTCAAATATTCTAAACATCTTTCTCCCAGAAACCTTAGATCTACTTTAAAAATTCAATTTGTTGTTTTATCGTGTCGATCTTCAGATCGATATGTCCGTTTTTTCTGAGACATTCTCTCCTCCGCCTATTTTGAAACTCTAGAATGTGCCTGAAAACTCTTTTCCGTTTGTTATACCATAACATCACATATTGACATGCAAAACTCGCTATCTGTGTGTAAATATTTCACAATGTGTCATTTTAATGGTAATGTTTAATTTTAAAAATGTCCTATATATATTGATAAATTCTAATTTTGATAAAATAGTTTCAAAGTCGCATTTAACTGATTTATGGCGTCATGGTAAGGTATATATCTAACGTTGTGACGTTCTTTCGTTTATCGACTTATACTTAAAGTACTGGATAATATTCTTCGATTTTCATTTTAGCACGATTACAAACGAACTTTCCATTGTTGCACTAATTTTATTGTTCAACGATCAATCGAAATGACAGTTAATCAAATCAAAAAATCATTTCATATAGTACAATAAACAAAATCATACAAAAGTGACTTTTTGTTAACAATTGATACAAAAATATATTGGATATATCTAGTTGAAAAATTAAAAGCTGATCATTATCAGCCTTCTTTGAAATATCAATATTTTGTTGCTAATTTTCATTTCTGAAACAATAATGATAACTGTATCATGGAAATGAAGAGAACATTTCATATCGTACAGTTAACATTACCGTACAGAACAAATTATTACATTTGACGTATTTTATCATAAGGTAAAAGAATGCCTTCCAACTGTACTTCAGTACTATTACACTAAATTGCTTTTTCGTCGTTCTTTTATTTCGTCTCTCATTTTGAAGCCAAATTAAACATAGGCAGCGCGAAAGCTCGTAAAGCTAATTCACAACGAAATGTCTGAGGTTAGGTTATTTTTATACACACGAAAATAATACGCTTATACTTCTGTACACTCATATTCAAAATCTTTTTCGTCACTTTCTACTTACATGACTACTTCAGAACTCTGCTGTTTTGGTTTATTTTTCTCTTCTTTGAAGCAAAACTTCATGCACAAATACGATATGAAAATTGATAAAATAATTTGATTTAGCCCAAAATTCACCGATACTTAGTGACTGTAAAGACAAAACTCAATTTCCGGGAAATTTTCGTAAGCTAAACAAACGAATAGAGAGTTTCCTATAACGAATAAAAAAATAAAACGAAGTAGTCCTCGGGTATCAGAAAAATTACTTGTCCATTTCAACATGGAATATGAGGAGAGCAAAACAGTTATAAAAACACAATAATCTATTGATTCCCGTAATTCCCGATCAGCTATAATAATCCACGAAAATTCAATAATGATATTCCAAAATATATAAAAGATGGGAAACCATATCAGCTTGCGGACGACGTAGACAAGAACGGAAACCGAGTAGCAATTACAAATATTAGTGAAGTAATTAGAAGTATTTTGTCTGAGATCTTCTGTGAATCGATTTCTTCGGAAAAAGCCAGTTTTATCATTCCTTTGCAAATTGCGACAAATGAAATGGCTGCAGAAATGTAGCTGATCAGATGTAAATTAGAACAAATAGCCATTAGTTACAAGTTTATACATAGTTGAGGCGCCGACTTGAATACAATCTCTGCCCCCAACGTTGCGTTAATGTAAAGCATCCTTTTGTCTGCTTCATCTTCTGTTTGGGATCTACAGCCACGCAAATAGTTTCCAAAACTTATGAAAAACCAAATACTAAAAACTCCTCCAAGAAGTAATGAAAATGCCGTCAAAAAGATAATTGTAACTGATTGTTCTTGGCAATATTTCACGAATGTCATACAGTCAGTCACAAAATCCAAGATTACAAGTAAAGGCGTAAGATAAGATCGTTTTTTATCCAACAGACAAAAGTAAACGATTTACTTGAAGTCCCGCAACTCATTTTGTTATTATAAATAGGCGAAGATTAATCTGCACAAAAAATTTTGAAATTCATCTTAGATACAACAACAGCTACACTTATTACCGACGTTTTTGCCAACCATATCTGAACAACCTAATTAATATATCTTAATATATCTTATAATATATCTTTCATAATAAAGCTTGCTCTGAGCTATGCCACGGTTCATTCTCTAAGATCAAATATATCGAGGATATAGAAGTTTAACGAAACTATGGATATGTTAAGGGACATATGAGAAAAATTTAGATAAGTTACCTAAATGAAAATTCACACAAATTGGTAGAGGACTAAAATAGCGTTGCCATACGCCAGATTTTTCCTGACATGTCCGGGAATTTGGTGGCCAAACTAGCGTCAGAGAGAAATGTTAAAAATTGCTTAAATGTCAAAATTCTCGAACACAGTGATGGATATGGAGGGACATATGAGAAAAACTTAGATAAGTTACCTAAATGAAAATTCACACAAATTGGTAGAGGACTAAAATAGCGTCACCATACGCCAGATTTTTCCTGACATGTCCGGGAATTTAGTGGCCAAATTTGCGTCAGAGAGAGATGTTAAAAATTGCTTAAATTTTAGGATTTTTGAACACAGTGATGGGTATGGAGGGACATATGGAAATTTTTTTATATATCACAATAAACAATAAAATACCTTCAAAAATTGGAAGCTTTAATTAGGAGTATCTACAATGATAACAGTGATATATACAGCATCCCCGTCCTTTTATATATCGATATTTTGTTGCTAATTTTTGTTTATCTCTCATTTGTGAAAAATAATTGGAATATTAAATGTAGCATGAAAATGAAAGCGTCCCATACCGTACAGCAAGCAATTCCACACAAAACTAAATTTTTATGTTTGGCGTATCTTAACATAAGGAATATATTGCATTTAAACTTTAGTACAATAGCACTAGAGATTTTTGTAGCCCATCATTTCTTTTCCAGTTTAAAGCCAAATTTGACTTAAGCATTGCGAAAACGCATCAAGTCATTTCACGTCGTAGTTTCTGAAGTTATTTTAGTTTTATGAACATGTTTATAATTTTTTACACTTCTATTCAGACTCTTTCTACTTCCAAGTCTATTTCAGAATTATGCTGATTTGGTTTATTTCCCTCCTTTTTGAGAGGGAGACAAAACTTTATACATAAATGTAACATGAAAATTATTAAAATCATTTGATTAACTCAGACTTCACCAATACTTCGTGACTCAAATACTAAACGGCATGTAGTACTATTGAGAACGCAAAATCGAATGACGAATATAAAATAAAGTGAGAAAACTGCACGTATTTGCCATATCAGCGAGGTTTTGAAATCGTGGCGTGGATTACTTGAGCAAAATCAATGCTTCCAGGTTTTTACGCTGGGATACTTCCTACATAGGCAATAAATATTGAGCAACAGTTCAACACCATTTATAAAATGAACAATAAAATATAGGAAATAGAATTAGTAACTTTTAGGTTTTTGTTGAAATAATAAACGACCCAAACATTGATTGGTAAACATTGATCTAGTCTTATAGTACCATAACAATCGTAGACTCGAATTCTGATAGTCGCCCTATCGGCCTTCTTTCCTGCTGGGGAAATATTGTTATCCTATTCTATTCTAATTTCGATAATTTAGCTTCGCACTTTCCTGATTTATGACGTCATCGCGGACTTTGAACTATTGGTGCGATGTGACGTTTATTGACTTGAAGTACTGAAGACAATACTTCGATTTTTATTTAAGCACGATTACAAATAATCTTTACTTTAATGCAATAAATTTGCTAGAGAATCATTTCATATAGTACAGTAAACATAATTATACGAAAGTAACTTTAACATCTGCCACTGGTTTATGGACAAATTCATAGGTAGCTAATTTTGTAAGTATGAATTAAAATACTCCAAGTCAGCATTTACTGGTACATACAAAACCACCAAAAAGCTGTACGACTTCGATAGCTCTGGATATTCTGGTGATTTTCGTGACCACAATAAAAATTAAAGCGCGTGGTAGCTGCCCTGGAGGCCGCCCAGCAACTAGATGGTTGCATGTCACTTTTCTAACAGATGAGTCTGCTCGATTTTATCAATAATATTAATAAATGGAATGCGGAACATACAAGCGTTATGATTTTTGGTAGTAAAGTTCAAATTTTAAAAAACAACACCAGTTTGTAGTCATACCCAATGATTTCAATCCAAAATAAATAAATAAAAAGTGTTGGACGGCATATCAATCAATTCGTTTATTACTCCAGACTCCTAAGGATTATATAAGCAACACAATTACAAAGTATGGAAGTACCATAAAATGTAGTTATATTTATTAAATTACAATAAAGAATAAAGCCTGTGTGTACACAATTGATTTAATCAATTTGGTATATTACGTCAGACCATTTAAGACCTTCGTCAAGACTTTATAAAAACACAAATAAGAATAGGTAACGCACGTATGGTAGGTGCCTTTGGAATAAGTAATATTAAATGACAATAAAGCCTTTGTGTACACCTTTAATTTAATCAAACCATTTGTGATTTCAGACCCTTAGGACTTATAAAAAAAAAACACAAATGAAAACATGTACGACGGAATACAGTAATATCAGATTACTATAGAGCCTGTGCGTACAAGTTTCTATTGAAAAAAAAACGGTATGTATTGTGTTAAAAAAGTACCTATCATACGTGCGTTACATTTATTATTATCGTATTATCGTATTACATTTCGAGTCCTAAACATGAACATTTGAAGGCCTCAGTGCAGCCAATTTCGAACCAGTTTCAGCTGAAGAGTACTCCAGTGGTATGTGTACCAGGTTAGGGTTGGACAATAATTTTATTCCGATTTTCCTTATTTTTGTTTTATTACGAGGTCGGGGACTATCTGTGTTAGCCAAGAAATTTACCCACTGCCCATAGGCTTCCGTTTCTTTACACATCTTTAGGTAAAGTAGGCGAACAAAATTAGTTACCTCCATATTGGTACACATACTTCTGGAGCGCCGAATTTCGTACTTAGCGATATGCTTTTTCAATATACAACAAAATGTGATCCAGACGACAATGAATGCAGCGTGGAAGTTGAAATTATTTTATATAATCTGTTTATGTCGAGCAATCTCAATATAAAGGACTGTTTTAGTAATAATATGTTGAGATATAGTTAGCAGAAGTGGTGGTAATAATTGTATCTGTTAGTTTGTATCAAAATTAAATTTTATATTATTTTGTGCAGATTAAATTACGTCAAATAATACCAAAATGAGTTGCGGTGCTTTTGTCTGTTGGATTAAAAAACGTCTAATATTTATCTCGCCTTTATTTGTAATCTTGGATTTTGTGACGGACTGCATTACATTGGGGAAATATTATCAAGAACAAACAGCTAATATCATTCTTCTTTCGGAAATATCATTACTTCTTGGAGCAGGTGCCAGTATTCGTTTTTTCTTAAGTTTCGTGATATTTTTGAATGTCTGGAGGTTCAATGATGAAGAAGAAATAGCTGAAAAGAGGAAAGACGTTACCACTGCCTTGGCTTTAGAGATTGCAGTTGAGTCTATTCCTCAACTATGCATAAGCTTGTACCTAATGGCCAATTGTTCTGATTTGCATTTGGTCAGCTACATTTCTGCAGCCATTTCATTTGTTGCAATTTGCAAAGAAATGATAGAACTCGACGATTACAAAGAAATCGACTTACAGGGGATCTTTAACACAATATTCCTTATTATTTTTAGAATATCTGTAATTGCTACTCGACTTTCCGTGCTTGTTTACGTCGTCCGTAAGTTGAAATGGTTTTCCATTTTTTATATAATATGGAACACCATTATTGAAGTAACATGGTTTATTAGAGATATTAGGGATTCACGCGCTTCAAACCTACTTGAAGTCATTTCCAATGTTGTTCTGTTCTTCTTTGTTCCCCTGTTCACTTGGTTTAATGTTGATGATATCAACAGATTGATTCCACCTATTTTTCTATCCGCTATAGGAAACTCTCTATTCGTTTGTTTAGCTTACGTAAGTTACCCAAAAATTGAGTTTTGTCTTTACAGTCACGAAGTATGGGTGAATGTTGGGCTAAATGTAATGGTTTTATTAATTTTCATGTTGCGGATATGCATAAAGTTGCTTTGAAAAAGAGGTAAATAAACCAAAACAGCAGATTTCTAAAATAGTCATTGAAGTAGAAAGTAACGTAAAAGATTTAGAATATGTGTATAAAAATGTATATCAATGTACAAAACTTTAAAAGTAATGATAAATAATGTTAAATTTATCAGACACTACGATGTGAAATGATTTTATGTGTCAGAGTCTAAATATACGGGTACAGAAATATAAACGTATTGTTGGTATTTTTTTTATAAAATGGGCATAACGTCAAATATTACCCCACGATTTGAAGTGACTTTATCCATTTTTATGCTACATAATTTGAATTTAACTTCAATCTTTGAAATTAATTAAAAAAAAGTGATTGAAAGCTCCTGAGGGTAACAGTACTGAGGGTAACAGTACAGTTAGAAGACATTCTTTACCTTATGAGAAAATACGAAATACTACAAATATTATTATTTTGTTGTGTGCGGTGATGTTAACTGTACGACATGAAATGTCGTATTCATTTCCATGCTACATTTATTCCTATTGTTTAGAAATGAAAATTAGCAACAAAATGTTGATATTTCAAAGGAGGGTAATACTGGTCAGCTTTATTATTTCTCAACTATATATATCACACACTGTTATTTTTGTATCAATCAATCAACAAAAAGTCACTTTTTTATGATTATGTTTATTGTACTATATATGAAATGATTGATTCGAATAAAACTGACATTTCTATTGATCGTAGAACAATAAAATTAGTACAACAATGTTTTGCAATTTGTAATCGTGCTGAATATCGAAGAATAGTTTTCAGAAGTTTAGGTTTAAGTCAATAAACGAGAGAACGTCACAACGTGACAATTTTTAGATATATACTTAATGAAAAGGGCATAGATCAGTAAATTGCGACTCTGAAACTATTTTATTGAAATTAGAATATGTTAATGTATTAAAAGCATTTCTAAAATGATACATTACCTTTAAAATAACACACAATGAGTGCTGGTTGTGCATATCAATAGATAAACATCCAATAAATATTGAGCAACAAAAGGAAAAGAGTCTTTAGGCATATTCTAGAGATTAAATATAGAAGAGGAGGCGATGTGTATCGGAAAAAAATGGGAAAACATTGTACTATATAGGCTTGCACGTAATTTACGGATTTACGGAATTACGTAATTATTTGGAGTCACGGAAGGGAAGTTACGAATTACGTAAAGTCGTAATTACTGCATTGAAACGAGCTTTCTTCAAAGCAGTCAATTTCGTCGATTGCGAAAAATGGAAGCTCAACAAGTAGAAGAGAGTTCCGGTATTCGCAGCCGTTTTTCTCTCTCGTGTTACGTAGGTGAAGGAAGGCATGACGCGTTGCCATTTACTAACCTATTATCAACTTCTCTGGCATGGCCAATGTAAATTATTAACGTAGTTGAGGGGGAAGAACTGAGTAGGGCCGTTTGACGCCAACACACCTGGTTTTAACTTCTCCCGTAACTTAACCGTAGATAAGGGATAGAATTGCGTTGAGACCGATTGATGCCAACACACCTGGTTTCAACTTCTCTCGCTTCTTATCTAGCATGACCATGGCCAATGTACATAATAACCGTAGATAGGGGGAAGAATTGTGTTAAGACCGATGGACGCTAACACGCCCGGTTTCAACTTCTTCGGATGAAATGACTAAGGAACACAGGAGATCAATCTTTCAAACATGGTAACATCTTTCAAACAATAAGCGAAAAGAGCGATTGATCACTCGCACCAATACCTCGCCGTGATAATTAATGTCGCGCTTATCAAATAGCAATATGACGACAAAAGAGAGATTGCGTAATGAACCAACGCAACTTCGTCTCCTCGGCATCGGTAAAGCGATTGAGACGGCAGAGAAACAGCAAAACGACGGATTCCTCGCGGACCGCTAAAAATTGAACTGCTATCATATATAATCAAATATGAGCCAGTGTGTTTATTCTGTGCGAGATCCATTTTCTATTACAAAATCTTATGTTTTCTGTTAACGGTTTTATCGTTATATATCAGTCCGGACTTGGCCCTGCTCATGATGTTTTTCACAATTCCTCTCAATATTTCGGCCGTATATGATTAACTGTCTTACCAAATGCGGCAACTTATTTTGATTTATCGTCGACTTGAATACCACCGGCACTCGACCAAACTTGTGTCAATCTTGGCCGATAGGATCGCCGACTTGAGTTAGCAAATAAATGTCGTGAGTGTAAAATAAATGTCACAAAATTCATTGTTTTGCGATATAACTTTGTATTTTCGGAGAAGGCATATCATATAAGTTCCATATTTAAATTATACTCAAATAAATAATATTTGATCTAAATTTATCGCAAATAATGTTATAAACATTCAGTCCGCGAAATGATTAAATGTAAAATGAAGCATGGTAATCGGAATATCGTCAATAAGTCGACATCAATAATTATTATTATAAAATGCTAACAAGGCAGTAATGTCGGATAATGCAGAAGACGCTGCAAAAACAAGTCTTCGTCGCGAGGAAATCGCAAGTATAATCAAACGAGAGAATACGCTCGTCGTTAGTTAATAAATTAGAAACCCGTAATTTTTATTCAGCACTAAGGTGGTTTTAAAAAACTATCGTTTCCATAAATATCCGTATACCAGTGTCGGTATTGATAAAATAAAATTGATCGCATAAAAATGGGACGGTTAATTTGCGAAGGTGATAAATGAAAACCAAAGCCAACACAAAATATAAAAATCAGAATAAAATTAATTTGAATTCACTCCTTGATATTTGTCTTTAACATCTGCCGACGGCGTGTAGTACTGCCAAGAATATGAAAACCCAACTTCAATGTCCCATTCGGAAAAGAAGTGGATTTAATTGGTTGTTATGATAGGTTTAAATGCGTGGAAAAATATCGCAATTACGGGGTCATTACGTAATTGATTTTGCCGTAATTACGGAATTGATATGAAATGATATGAAATGATTTTTCGATTTTTTTACCTGACACGTATATTGATCGTAGAACAATAAAATTAGTACAACAATGTTCACTTGTAATCGTACTGAAAATCAAAGAATAGTATCCAGTACTTTAAGTTTAAGTCAATAAACCAAATTTTGTCATAACGAGCCAATAGTTGAATATATGATGCATGATGACGTCAGAGAACAGTAAAGTGCGACTTTCAAACGATTTTTATTGAGAACAATAAACGATAGAATATCTTTATTTCTTTTACTGTGTGGTAGATCCATATCACGGATAACTGTTAGGCAGAATAGTATAGGATTTACATCTTTATCTCGGGGGAGCGCAAAGCCGACAAGACGGCTTAACCATAGGGGGAACCACGGCCTATCGTCCGGTTACCATTCCATGTCGGTATGGGATTAGTTAGTTATTTGTTTTTGGCAGCATAGAATGTTAGAGATTTTGTTCACATCTTGTATGAGGATAGCAATCAGAATCATGTTTTTTTTAACCAGGGTTACGTGACACGCTACGATTTCACCAATACAGCCAAGTTTACATTCAAATGCGAGAATCCCATGTAATATATATATATATGTATATATATACCTACTATTATAAGCTACTAAGCTTGCCTTACCTATTAAACACTTTGAAAATATTATACCCTGGACGAGATCACGTACATGCAATATGGTCTGCGTACGCAAGTCTCAAAAATGTCGTGGTTTGTATTTTTATTATGAAAAAATATTTGAAGAGAGTATTTAAATAACCAAATGATATTATTTTCTGGTATAAATATTACGGGAGTCACTTGACTAGTCCCCGAACCCATAATAGAACTAAAATAAGGAAATTGAAATAAAATTACGGCCTAACCTGGTACACATACTACGTTCCGATGTCATTTAATATTACTTATTCCAAAGGCACCTACCATACGTGCGTTACCTACTCTTATTTGTGTTTTTATAAAGTCTTGACGAAGGTCTTAAATGGTCTGACCAGTGGCGGCGCGTGGTCATTTTGACAACCGGGGCAAGCTACTGCGGGACCAAGTCACCCCCATCTACGGGGACAGGATGAGGGCTGTAAGTTCTCCCATCATTTTATGAGTATAAAAACCATTCCATCGGTAACAACCAATCGGCAAAAGCGACAATTTTTAACGATAAGAAAGTGTCTTCAAAACTGGTCCAAGTCAAGGGATTAATAAATATAGACATAGTTTATTTTGAAACCTCTTTCAAAAGGAAAGGCAATATTTACCCAGATAAATACAATGACATATTAACAGAAACTTCGGGAAAGCAGACAAAACCTAAAATAAGGTTTAAAACGTTACTATGAAGAAAGAAAAGTTAATGCAAAGATAAGGACATGCGTCGCTCACTCATAGATATATATGCTGCTAGACTTCTACTGCTTGAACATATATGCAACACGCCGCGGTTTCTTGAAAGCAAAATGCTCAATAACGCGCTGATTAAAGTCATGCATCCCAGAAATAACGTCTCTGTGAATGGATGAAACAGCCAAGGAATTTAATCTATCTTGCTTCATTGTGTTTCTGAGATACGTTTTAATACGATCCAGCGTGCTGAATGTTCGCTCTGCGTCGGCGGAAGAAATAGGCGTCGTCAAAATGATGTCCAGAAATTTTGCAGACGCCGCAAAGGTAGTTACTAGAGTGTTATCTATGAGGAACCCATAAAGCGCGCAAGTTGATGTGATGTTCAAAAAAAATTGGTTGCTGTATATACATCGCAATTCATTTTTCAATTTACCCACGTTTATCATGGGGTAAAATTTGGAGACAGTAGCCAACAAATGGATGGGAAATTGAAGTGCAAATTTTGAAAAATTTTTGGGGTTCATCAAAGAGAACGCGGCAAGGTGTTCAGTGCGCAGACGATCGCCTATTTGATTCACCAGAATGTCACAGCATTCCTTTGCAGACAAAATCAAACGCTGCGTTGTTTGCCCACGGGGTAAAGAAGCACTCCATGTGTCGTCGTATTTTATTGTTTCCCGGATACGAGATACAGCATCGCAGAAGTCTGAAATACACGACTGCACAGAAAAAAGCGAGAAAAAATGAAAACTCACCATCTTCTAGCAGACACTTTAGACCTGCCGCCTCCCTCACAGAGCGTTCGTTCCAAACCGGAGAGCTCTGAATGCCATTGAAACACTCAATGAGCTCAGACCTAATTTCGGACACGCCCTGCACCACGCGTGATTGGAAGTTCCAACGTGTTGGTGCACAAGCTGGGAGACGGCGGCTACATATCTGGCGAAGGAGGTTAGAGCGCTTCGGCGAAACGGAAAAAAATGAAGAAAACCCCGAAACATTTGCAAAAAATATACGGACGAGAGGGGTATCAAGACACATATTTTTAATAACGAGGTTAAATTGGTGTGCATAACAATGTAAAAAATGCGCATGGGGAAAATCTTCTTTTATATAAACTTGAACACCATGTTTCGACCCACTCATGACTGCCGCGCCGTCATAAGTTTGAGCTATCAATTTTGACTTCGCGTTGTAAGGCTGTAACACTTCTTTCAGTACAGCCGATATCCCGCAAGCCGTGCGATCAACGATTGGTACAAAGCTGTGAAATCTCTCGGTAGGTTTACCATCTTTCACAAACCGAAAAATCAAAGCCAGTTGGGAAACGCACGTGATGTCAGTTGTCTCGTCAGACTGAATCGAAAGGAACTGGCAATTCTCAATTTCCAGAGCCAAATGTTGTAAATAAATTTTATACATTGAGTCGAGCAAATCATTTTGGATATCCTTAGATGTCCCTTTCGAAACAGTTGCGGCATCAAGATGATCTCTCAATACTGTATCTAGGGATGCGGTGTATTCCACCATATCCAAAAATACCCCTCTATTAGAAGAGCCAGCCCGTTCATCGTGCCCACGGAGGGACAGCTCGTGACAACCAATGAACTTCAAAACATATATCAATCGACCGAGAACATGGCCGTTTTTCTCGACGTTTTGGTTGTGCCGACGAATAGAAACCGCGCGTCCTTCATCCAACTGTGTTGCAATATTACCATTTCCGAATGTTCGGTATTTACTGCATTGTCCAGATGCTCCATAGAAGATTGATGATCCCTGGCACACTCGGAAAGATGTTTAAGATCTCCAAAACCAAATTTACACCAACGTGACTCACGGGCGGTAGCAAAAAGTAGGCAATAAAAACAAAAAAGTGCATTTTTGTCCTCGCTGTAACACAACCATTCGTGTTTTTTATACCAAGTTTCTGCGCAGAATGTACGCCGACGCTTTCCTCCGCCATGGGATTGTTCCAGTGAACAATTTTTTGGTTGATAAGGCCCAAGACGTTGTACCTCTAATTTTTGTTCCAGCGGCAGCTGCGAAAACGGAGTGCGAAGTAGTGCATCAATCTTATTCATTATGAGGTCTAAGGCTAAGAAATGCGAAGCCGGAAAGAAGTGAGGAGCTCAAAAAGAATGTGGAAAATCGAAAGTAAATGGACTAAAGGTCTCTAACTGATTCAAATAGCGAAACAAGCGACAAAAACGAAGGCGAGGAAACTATCAACTCTTCAAGCAACCAACGAACGAGAAGGAATGCGTGAATATGTCAACACGTTGTTGTAAGAAACGTCGGCATTGTGTCGTCATAATTTCGGAGCTAGCCCCGATCGGCCCCGATGATTTAGTAAAAGAAACAGAAAACAAACGAGACAAACGCGGCGAGTGGAAGATAAAAGAGAGAATACGATATACAATGAGCAACCGGGGCAAAATCGGCGTCGCCCCGTCGACGTTCGGCGAAGGATTTGCGAGCGAAAAATGAACCATGTCGGGAGAATATGGCTAGTGTAGATGTAGACAGTCTGTGCAACCGATATTGAGGTATTTTTCGAATATTTTTTATTATACCGAAAAAACAACCGGGGCATTGCCCCGGTTGGCCCTATTGACGCGCCGCCACTGCGTCTGACGTAATATACCAAATTGATTAAATCAATTGTGTACACACAGGCTTTATTCTTTATTGTAATTTAATAAATATAACTACATTTTATGGTACTTCCATACTTTGTATTTGTGTTGCTTATATAATCCTTAGGAGTCTGGAGTAATAAACGAATTGATTGATATGCCGTCCAACACTTTTTATTTATTTATTCTGGATTGAAATCATTGGGTATGACAACAAACTGGTGTTGTTTTTTAAAATTTGAAATTTACTACCAAAAATCATAACGCTTGTATGTTGCGCATTCCATTTATTAATATTATTGCTAAAATCGAGCAGACTCATCTGTTAGAAAAGTGACATGCAACCATCTAGTTGCTGGGCGGCCTCCAGGGCAGCTACCACGCGCTTTAATTTTTATTGTGGTCACGAAAACCATCAGAATATCCAGAGCTATCAAAGTCGTACCGCTTTTTGGTGGTTTTGTATGTACCAGTAAATGCTGACTTGGAGTATTTTAATTCATACTTACAAAATCAGCTACCTATTAATTTGTCCATAAACCAGTGGCAGATGTTAAAGTTACTTTCGTATAATTATGTTTACTGTACTATATGAAATGATTCTCTAGCAAATTTATTGCTTTAAAGTAAAGATTATTTGTAATCGTGCTTAAATAAAAATCGAAGTATTGTCTTCAGTACTTCAAGTCAATAAACGTCACATCGCACCAATAGTTCAAATTCCGCGATGACGTCATAAATCAGGAAAGTGCGAAGCTAAATTATCGAAATTAGAATAGAATAGGATATCAATATTTCCCCAGCAGGAAAGAAGGCCGATAGGGCGACTATCAGAATTCGAGTCTACGCTTGTTATGGTAATAGAAGACTAGATCAATGTTTACCAATCAATGTTTGGGTCGTTTAATATTTCAATCGAAAGCAAATGGACTAAAGGTCTCTAACTGATTCAAATAGCGAAACAAGCGACCAAAACGAAGGCGAGGAAACTATCAACTCTTCAAGCAACCAACGAACGAGAAGGAATGCGTGAATATGTCAACACGTTGTTGTAAGAAACGTCGGCATTGTGTCGTCATAATTTCGGAGCTAGCCCCTGATCGGCCCCGATGATTTAGTAAAAGAAACAGAAAACAAACGAGACAAACGCGGCGAGTGGAAGATAAAAGAGAGAATACGATATACAATGACCAACCGGGGCAAAATCGGCGTCGCCCCGTCGACGTTCGGCAAAGGCTTTGCGAGCGAAAAATGAACCATGTCGGGAGAATATGGCTAGTGTAGACAGTCTGTGCAACCGATATTGAGGTATTTTTCGAATATTTTTTATTATACCGAAAAAACAACCGGGGCATTGCCCCGGTTGGCCCTATTGACGCGCCGCCACTGCGTCTGACGTAATATACCAAATTGATTAAATCAATTGTGTACACACAGGCTTTATTCTTTATTGTAATTTAATAAATATAACTACATTTTATGGTACTTCCATACTTTGTAATTGTGTTGCTTATATAATCCTTAGGAGTCTGGAGTAATAAACGAACTGATTGATATGCCGTCCAACACTTTTTATTTATTTATTTTGGATTGAAATCATTGGGTATGACTACAAACTGGTGTTGTTTTTTAAAATTTGAACTTTACTACCAAAAATCATAACGCTTGTATGTTCCGCATTCCATTTATTAATATTATTGATAAAATCGAGCAGACTCATCTGTTAGAAAAGTGACATGCAACCATCTAGTTGCTGGGCGGCCTCCAGGGCAGCTACCACGCGATTTAATTTTTATTGTGGTCACGAAAACCATCAGAATATCCAGAGCTATCAAAGTCGTACAGCTTTTTGGTGGTTTTGTATGTACCAGTAAATGCTGACTTGGAGTATTTTAATTCATACTTACAAAATCAGCTACCTATGAATTTGTCCATAAACCAGTGGCAGATGTTAAAGTTACTTTCGTATAATTATGTTTACTGTACTATATGAAATGATTCTCTAGCAAATTTATTGCATTAAAGTAAAGATTATTTGTAATCGTGCTTAAATAAAAATCGAAGTATTGTCTTCAGTACTTCAAGTCAATAAACGTCACATCGCACCAATAGTTCAAATTCCGCGATGACGTCATAAATCAGGAAAGTGCGAAGCTAAATTATCGAAATTAGAATAGAATAGGATAACAACATTTCCCCAGCAGGAAAGAAGTCCGATAGGGCGACTATCAGAATTCGAGTCTACGCTTGTTATGGTAATAGAAGACTAGATCAATGTTTACCAATCAATTTTTGGGTCGTTTAATATTTCAACAAAAACCTAAAAGTTACTAATTCTATTTCCTATATTTTATTGTTCATTTTATAAATGGTGTTGAACTGTTGCTCAATATTTATTGCATATGTGGGAAGTATGCGTAAAAACTTGGAAGCATTGATTTTGCTCAAGTAATCCACGCCACGATTTCAAAACTTCGCTGATATGGCAAACACGTGCAGTTTTCTCACTTTATTTTATATTCGTCATTCGATTTTGCGTTCTCAACAGTACTACATGCCGTTATGTATTTGAGTCACGAAGTATTGGCGAATTCTGAGTTAATCAAATGATTTTAATAATTTTCATGTTACATTTATGTATAAAGTTTTGTCTCCCTCTCAAAAAGGAGGGAAATAAACCAAATCAGCATAATTCTGAAATAGTCTTGGAAGTAGAAAGAGTCTGAATAGAAGTGTAAAAAATTATAAACATGTTTATAAAACTAAAATAACTTCAGAAACTACGACGTGAAATGACTTGATGCGTTTTCGCAATGCTTAAGTCAAATTTGGCTTCAAACTGGAAAAGAAACGATGGGCTACAAAATTCTCTAGTGCTATTGTACTAAAGTTTAAATGTAATATATTCCTTATGTTAAGATAAGTCAAACATAACAATTTTGTTTTGTGTGGAATTGCTTGCTGTACGGTATGTGACGGTTTCATTTTCATGCTACATTTAATATTCCAATTATTTTTCACAAATGAGAGATAAACAAAAATTAGCAACAAAATATCGATATATAAAAGGACGGGGATGCTGTATATATCACTGTTATCATTGTAGATACTCCTAATTAAAGCTTCCAATTTTTGAAGTTATTTTATTGTTTATTGTGATATATAAAATGATTTTTTGATTTGATAAACTGACATTTATATTTATCGTAAAACAATAAAGTTTGTACAACAATGTTCATTTGTAATCGTGCTTAAATAAAAATCGAAGAAAGAAAGTCTCCAGTACTTTAAGTCTAAGTCGATAAACGAAAGAACGTCACAACGTGCCTATTGTTAGATATATACTGTACGATGACGTCATAAATCAAATGCAACTTTGAAACTATTTTATCAGATATAAGAGAAAATGTTTAATTTTTGAAGACGTCTTAATGCCGTTACAAGGCCTATGACAAATTTTAGAAGAGTTAGATATAGAATATGGTTACAACTCGGCGATAATGCCTCAAGCATATGTTTATACTCGCTTTTTCTAACTCAAAGTGTATGTTATATTAACAATATAATTTTCGTTCAATTTACGTTTTTGGCTGCTGTAGGGTGTTATCGGATAATGATCTTAGCTTAAGAAAATACACTCCCGCAATAAACGATAAACGTAAATATTGGTTCATTGATTTGATTTTAGTATAGACTGACTTGATTTTAGTATAGGGTTACCACATCCGGAAAGACAAAATCCCTGACAAAATTTTAATGAGCCACTTTGACAAATTTGGCAACCAAAACACGTATATTATGGTATAAATTCACGATGTTTCCAAATCATAAGCTGTCGTGGCTTTCTCGTGAGAATGGGATAAATATAGAACAAAACGAAAGAGCAAACTATTGCTTAATCTTCAACTAAACCCTAGCACAGAGTGAATTACAGGTGCCAGTAGTGCAACCAAAACACCGATTAAAAATGCTGACAATTCAGGTCATATGTGACTTCACAATAATCCGAATGCGGCGCAATCCGTTTTGCACAAAAATGCTTGCTTGTGACATATCTTTGTAAAAAATGGGATTTCGTCGATGCGCAATATCTGAAAACTCGAGGATTTGTAGCAGGAATTCACTGTGTTCGAAAATTCATGACATTTAGGCAATTTTTAACATTTCTCTCTGACGCTAATTTGGCCACTAAATTCCCGGACATGTCAGGAAAAATCTGGCGTATGGCAACGCTATTTTAGTCCTCTACCAATTTGTGTGAATTTTCATTTAGGTAACTTATCTAAATTTTTCTCATATTTATGCTTCAAGTGTTGTTCCCATCAAATTTGCTTCCCTCCCAAATCAGATAGAAATAAAACAAAACAGCAGAATTCTGAAAGAGTTCTGGAAGTAGAAAGTGACGGATCAGAGTCCGATGTAAATTGTACTCCCGTTTAAATGCATCAATATTTCGTATATAGAAAAACGTGTATGATAATACTCACTTTACGATATGAAATCGTTGTTCTCATTCTCACGCCATATATGTTCTTTAAATTATTCGTTACAAATGAGTAAACCGAATTTTAGCTTTAAAATGTCGTTATATCATTGAAAGAATTCCAAAAATTTATTTTTATTTGCCTGCTAAATATATCGTAATGATTATTCATATTATTATAATTATTTTTGTAATTTTTCATAATTGAATACTTGAGTTGGTAAAGTTGCTTTTGTACGATTATGTTAACTGTACTACATGAAATGATTCTTTAATAAATTTATTGCATTTAAAGGAAAGTTTATTTGTACTCGCGCTTGAATTAAAATTGAAGTATAGTCTTCAGTACTTCAAGTATAAGTCGATAAACATCATATTGCGACAATAGTATACAATAGTATTTAGCAGAGTTCTTTCATAGATATAACGACATTTTATAGCGACGCCAAACCCACAATAGCACACGAAAATACGAATATACTGTAATATTCAGGGAAATATCAAAGAAGCCATCATCTAAGCAATTAGTTTTTAAGAATGAGTGAAAGAATTATTAAAAAATTTATGTAAACTTATATACCCCCATGGAGCAGTTTTGAAATGCGAAAATGAATAAATCAATAAATGGTATGAAAAAAAATTTTTTTTTAATTTGCCGCTTTTAACATATATACGTGCGATGCGACGTGTCTCACTGTTGGCTTACATTCTATTTAATTTCAATGTTTGAAACAAAACAACAGAAACCTATAAATATATGACTAGAAAGATACTGTTGCAAGTCAGAAAAATTATGATAATGTAAAGATATATGATTGTTAGCTTGATAAACATTTTTCTATCACATTCCGAAAGCGATTTTGAAGAATATGACCTAGTTGTTAAAGTACTAAAGACTATTCGATTTTTATTTAGGCACGATTACAAATAAATTTTTCATTGTTGCACTAATTGTATTGTTCTACGATCAATATAAATGTCAGTTTCCCGAACGTACATCACCCATGTACCATAAATATAAAGTTTCTCACTACTTAGAGCAGGAGTCGGGAACCTTTTCGGTCAAGAGAGCCATAAAAGGTACATATTTACAATTGAATTTTCGTGCGAGTCATATAGAGTTTCTTCACTTAATCAGGCCTCAAATATTTACTCAAAAGTCAACACCTACAATGTCAATATATTTTAATATGACTTCTGATGCTGCATATTGTTGCTACAGGACTTTAAAAACGGCTGCTCATATATACAGCACAAGTTGAAATCTACGATACTTATGTCATCAGTCCTCACCCTTCTTTTGTTTAGGCATTTTCCGTAGTATTTGAAAACTAGCTTTGCTAGTCAGATCTAAATATGAAAAATACGACTTTATCAATTTGTGATGTCATAATATATGTTACAGAATCCCCTAGTTTTGTCACAATGCCTGTCTGGTAATTCTCTTGTATGCGCTTGGCTCGCGTTCTCAAAACGTTTTGACAAATTTTCTGCCATATTTGGCTATAAAAGAGTTTCCAATATCGTAATAATAGTTAGCTTAGCCTCAGTAAGTTAGATTTTTCTGGGAGCCATATGCAGTCACCAAAAGAGCCATATATGACTCGCGAGCCATGGGTTCCCGACCCCTGACTTAGAGTAAAGATTTAGTTGTCAGTTTTTTCAAATCATATATAAGTTAGAGTATTAGACGGATTGGTACATAACAAACTTGGAAATGTTATTTGTGAATGGCGTAAAGCGAGCCACTTTAAGGATCTTGTTCAGGTCAAGGTTTTCGTGAAAACATGGTTCAAATCACATATTTGTCGCATTCAATATTATTATATTAATGCAATGAAAAAAATGACGCCATCAAAATATATAAGTTCATTCTGAAGCAAATTTGAAAACAGGTGATCATATTTTGTACTCATGAGACTAGCTTAAATACTAGTATTCAGTATAGAAAATAGATTTGTTGAAAATATTTTACTTCGACATGCATGTTTAAGACCTAATTTACGTTCGAAAAGCTGGGTTTGTCGGTTTGCTTCGCCAGAAATGGCATCTTCGCCAACGATAACGAATTCACTACTGCGAACTCTCCTGTATCGTGATCGTTACGACGAAAAAGGGAGAGAAATAGCTTGCTCGTTTTCGGCTGATTTGTTTGCGCGTCTTGGATGACAGAGTTATTGACAGTTAGTTAGTTTTGAGGGCGATCCGGAGGTATTCGTACTAAGATGACGCACAACCCGAACCCTAACCTGGTACACATACTATGTTCAGGTTGTGCGCCATCTTGGTACGAATACTTCGGAAGCATCGTTGGGAGGGCCTTATTACGTTACTATGACGTCGTAGAGACGTAATTTCCAAATGACATTTGTAAAAATGGCTGTGTCACGCCAACAAGAAGTACTTACGTCGTGTTGTCAACATGGCCCTTAAATTGACTGCTATTAGAACAACTACTAATATACTCGTTTAATGGTGATTGTTGCATGCTGTAGTTTGTAATCGGATTTTATATTAGACGATTGCAGTTCAAATTAGAAGATTGTCTATTATTTCACTTTTCAAAGCAAGGTGCATTGAAACTTGGGTGCACCTTTGTATGTGCACCAAGATGGCGTACAACCTGAAAATTTTATGTGTACCAGGTTAGGGTACATGTTTGTACTCGAGTACATGTCTATTAGGGTACATGGTTTATTACGAGTTTGGGGACTGTCTGTCTTAAGCAAGTGAATACACCGCCTGTCCATAGGCTTCAGACCCTTTGAAAAACTTAATGTAAAGTAGGACAACATAATTAGTTACCTTCTGTGCGACCTCTAGCGGTTAGTTAAAATTGTCGGCGCACCAGAAGTGTGAGTACCAATATGGAAGTAAGTATTTTTGTTTGCCTATTTTACATCAAGTTATGTAAATGGACTGAAACCTTTCGGCAGGCGGTGGATTCACCTGGCTAACACAGACAGGTATAATTCTCACCCTAACCTGGTACATACACTACGAGAGTACCGGTTTTTGTTTGCATTTTGAGAATCAAGCAACACAGCATCATTATCACGACATCCGTAAATCATACTTTGAATGCTGTCAAACATTCTGAACATCTTTCTCCAGCAACCTTGGATCTACTTTAAAAATTAAATTTGTTGTTTTTTCGTGTCGATCTTGAGATCGATATTTTTTATTGACATGCAGAACTCGCTATCTGGCTTTTGTACTCACAAAGTGTCATTTTAATGGTAATGTGTCATTTTAGAAATGCCTTTGATATATTGATAAATTCTAATTTTGATAAAATAGTTTCACAATTGCATTCAACTGGTTTATGACGTCATCGTACGGTATATATCTAACAATTGGCACGTTTTTTGACTTAAACTTAAAGTACTGATGACTACTATTCTTCGATTTTTATTTAAGCACGATTACAAATGCATTTTTTATTGTTGCACTGATTTTATTGTTCTACGATCAATAGAAATGCCAGTTAAACAAATTAAAAAATCATTTCATATAGTACAATAAACATAATCATAAAAAGATGACTTTTGTTAATAATTGATACAAAAATATAAGCGATATATCTAGTTGAAGAATAAAAAAGCTGATCAGCATCACCGTTCTTTGAAATATCAACATTTTGTTGCTAATTTTTATTTGTAAAACAATAGGAATAAATGTAGCATGGAAATGAAGAGAAAATTTTGAACACTACAGCACAAAACGTAATCATTATATTTGACGTCATTTTACATAAGAAAGTAGAATGCCCTCATACTGTACTTCAGTACTATTACACTCAATTGCTTTTTCGCCCCCCCCCCCCCCCCCTTTTATGTCGTCTCTCATTTTGAAGCCAAATGTTAATGGACACGACAATATTACGTTTATTCTTCTGTACTCTTATAGTCGGAATCTTTTTCGTCACTTTCTACTTTCAGGACTATTTCAGAATTCTGCTGTTTTGGTTTATTCCTCTCTCTTTTGAGAGGGAAGCAAAACTTTATACATAAATGCAACATGAAAATTATTAAAATCATTTGATTTAGCCCAAAATTAACCCATACTTCGTGACTGTAAAGACAAAACTCAATTTCTGGGTAAAGCTCGTAAGCTAAATAAGCAAAAAGAGAGTTTCCTATTGTGGAAAGAAAAATAAACCAATTCATTCCTGGGGTATAATCAAAATTACTCAACCAAGTCAACATAGAAAGCAATGAGAACAAAACGACGTCACTTATAGAGTTATGGAAATCCTTATTGGATATAATAATACACGGAACTTGAATAATGATGTTCCAAAATATGTAACAAATAGAAAACCATTTTAACTTCCGAACAACGTAAACAAGTACGTACAATCGAGTAGTAATTACAAAAATTTGTAAAGTAATTAGGAATATTGTGTCTATGTTCTTGTGTCTACATTTCTGAGAATCGTATTCGCCTGAAATTTGGAATGCTATGATTTCTTTGCAAATTACAACAAATGAAATGGCTGCAGAAATGTAACTGATCAGATGCAAATTAGAACAATTAGTCATCAAGTACAAGTTTATACAAAGTTGAGGGAAAGACTCGACTGCAATCTCGCAAAGCAACGCAATTGTAACGCTTTTCTCGTCTTCAAGGCCATAAATATATCTTTTGAAACCTGTGATAAACCAAGCACCGCAAACTCCTCCAAAAAGTAACGAGATTCCCGACAGAACAATGATTATAAATGATTGTTCTGTGCAATATCTCGCGAATGTCATCCAGTCAGTCACAAAATCCGCAATCACAAATAACGGCGAAAGAAGAAACATATTTGCTTTTATCCAACAGACAAAAGTTGTGAGTTTGCTTGCATTTCCGCAACTCATTTTGTTATTATAGACGTAATTTTATCTGCATAAAGTAATTTAAAATTTGATTATGATCCAATAAAACGGATACATATTGAGGGTGCTTGACAAATTCAGATTACAATTAGTTCAAACTTCCACGTTTCATTCATTGTCGTCTGGCTTCACTGTTCGTTGTATATGGAGAAAGCATATCGCAAAGTACAAAATTCGACGCTTTAAGTATGTGTATCATCGATATGGAGGTAAGTAATTTCGTTCGCCTGCTTTTACACCAAGTTGTATAAAATGACTGAAACATATGGGCATTGGGTATATTTCTTGGCTAACATTGTCCCCAAACTCGTAATAAAACTAAAATAGGGAATATAGGAATTTAATTTTCGTCTAAACCTAACCTGGTACACATACTACTGGAGTAACCTTCAGGTGAAACTGGTACGAAATTGGTCTGTACTGAGACCTTTAAATCTTCGGGTTTAGAAATATAGTACGATGAAAGCGTACTAACTATTTGGCCAACGGAATAAAATGTGATGGCCGGTAGCTACCTTACAACTGGAATATGCTGGTGAACCTTATATCTGAATTAATTGATTGAATTTACTGCCCTTTAAAACGATTTTACACTAGTACAAATGCCCGTCGAGACTGAGCAAATGAATAGATCTTCCTTTGTATCATTCTGATAAACACTATCTCGGCCGTATTCATTAAATACATACCGTTTTTGAATTGAAACATGTACTCACAAGCTCTATTGTAATCTGATATTACTGTATTCCATATGATACATGTTTTTATTTGTGTTTTTATCCTAGTCCTAGGGGTCTGAAGTCATAAATGGTTGGATTGAATTAAACGTTTGATATTACTTATTTTAATGTACCTAACATACGTGCGTTACCTATTCTCATTTGTGTTTTTATAAAGTCCTGACGTGGGTATTAGAGCGTCTGACACAATATACCAAATGGATTGAATTAATTGGTACACAAAGTCTTATTCTTTATTACTTATCGATCTTCAAGGTAAGGTAAGTATGTTGATAGGTATTTGTTTGTTTGTCTGTTAGATGCACTCGATATCTCACGAAGGCGTGGTTGAGAAGCCTATTGATTTTGGATGAATTATGTCGTATAACTAGCGAGTTAATAATTAACTAGTGATGGGACACGCGGTGTCACTATAGAGCAGGGGTCACCAAACTTTTTTGACCGCTGGCCGGGTATGACTCAAACTGTATTGAAACGGGCCGGATGAATATTTTTGTCAATGCAATACATTAAATTCACAAAAGTTGGGAAATCCATTCAATTTATTCAACAATAATATATATTTTACATTTCTGAAGACTCGAATATTAAATTCAATCTATATCGCAGAATATAGATCGAGAACATCCTAGGAAAACAAATATACAAGATTTCTATATCTAGACAACTATCCTGAGTTTAGCTGTTATCAAAACGTTGCTGTCACGAATTATGAATGTTACAAAATCCGCTTTTTTGTGCCAAAAATGTACGCATCACTTTGCTAAGTACCGTTACGCCGTGTTGGAATGGAATTCCGCTCATAAAAACGAATACGGACTGCCTGCTGTAGTTTGGAATTCCATGAAATTTTGACATAATTTAGATAAAACAAACAACTTCTATCTGGATTTAATTATTTTCATCAGCGCACAAATTTCGCCACATTCGACGCTTTGAAAAATTACGCTCCAGTTATACGTAGTGCAAATTACGACGATCGCCCGTAATTGAGCCTTCGACAACGAACTCACTAAATGCAAACTATCTTTCTCGTATTGAATCATGATTGTGACGTCGCAGTGAAATAATTTTTGGATGACATGATAAGGTAGGGCCAGAATATGCAAACTGTATCACCGCGCCCACAAGAAGTACCTTTGTCAGTATACGGTTCTTTATCTACTGAAATGGCGAAGCAATTGTTCTAGTAATTAAAACAACAAGAACAACATGAAAAATAATTATGTTATACGTAGTGCAAATCAGTGATATTTTCCTATGGACACCAATAAAATTTATATGGGCGTGTGCATTTCTTTCCTAACTTGATACTTACCAATTATTAGGAAGTTTGTACAATCAATTATTACCCACAATGGACCACTGTCAAACTATCATGCACTTCAGCGTTCATTTGAGACAATCTTTCGGCGGTGTCAATGACCGTTGCCAAAATAATCTCAATATTTCATAGATGGGACGCAAAAGGAAAGATTAGTGATTGATATGTATTCTTTTTTCATATTTATTAGAGTTCTTATCAAAAAAGTAATACAATTATTATGAAAAAAAGTGTGTCGGGCGGTACTAAAATTCCGATATCTCCGTTATTTCTTGACCGTTTTTTATAAACTTGGTATTGTATTTTATTTTCACTCAGATCTATCCACTGGCGCAGTTTTTATTTAAATCGGATGAACTTCAATTTTTGGAAACATACATGAATATCCGCTTTTAGACAGTACGAAAGTTAGTGTGACTTGTGAAAATGGAGCAGTACACGAGGAATTACAGTACTGTTAGCGCAAAATGAACATTGGACGTTTATTTTAACACAAGAAACGTAAACTGTTTCGTAGAAAGCACGCGCCACGAGTGTACAAGTGCATCTTTCGCAGAAAACGTTGCGTACCGATAGAGAATTTCAGCCTATTTTTTCACAGCTATTTCTAGACTAATTTTTCATTACTACTGTTAAAACTACAACTCCTAAGGAGGCAAATGATAATTGACATATTTGATTCATACTTAAATTTCCGAAACACAACCAAAAACTAACGAATAGCATTCAAAGTCGCAAAAACGAAGTATTGTTTACAACCACGACTGAAAATCTCTTTTTGAAAAAAATTTAGCCACTTTTGCGTGTTATTGCGGACCGGATAAAATGACGCTGCGGGCCGGATCCGGCTCGCGGGCCGTAGTTTGGTAACCCAGGCTATAGAGTCATGGATCGGAACCGCAGTTTCGATCGATAAGTCTTCGGTCACCGACCGATATTCTCGTTTCATTTAATATTACTATATTTATGGTACTGTCATACTTACCCTGCCTATTTGTATTTGTTTCCTATATAATCCTTAAGGGTCTGAATCAATAAACGAATTGAATGATATGCCGCCCAACACTTTTTATTTATTTATTTCAGATTAAATTCATTGCGTATGCATACAAGCTGGTGTTGTTTTTTAATATTTGAACCTTGTTACCAAAAATCATAACGATTGTATGTTACGCATTTCATTTATTTTATTATTATTGCTCAAATCCAGCAGACTCATCTGTTAAAAAAGTGACAAGCGACCATCTAGTTTCTGGGCGGCCTTCAGGGCTATCACGGGCTTCAATTTTTATTGTGGTCACGAAACCACTAGAATATTCAGAACTCGTGTAATTATACAGCTTTTTTTGGTGTTGTATGTACCTGTAAATGCTGAATTGGAGTATTTCAACTCATTATCATTACAAAATCAGCTACCTATGACATTTCCCATGAACCATTAGCAGTTTATTGAAGGTGTCTCCTATTTATGATCAACAATGTTCAAGTCAAGCAGAGTCCAATATACAGAAAATTCCTTAATTTTAAATAGGACCCAATGTGGTATACCTATTACATTACACCAGTGGTCCCCAACCTATTCTAATACATTCCCTCCTTGCCCCATTTTACCAACAAGGCGCACTTATAAAATGTAAAAATAAAAGTTAAAGTATGGTTATTAAGAAACATTTAATACGGCAATCTACTTTTAATTCCTATTACAAAACAATATGGAACTAGAGATATATAACACGAAAGATAATGTTACCGGTGTTCTCGTATTGCTGAGAAGGATCGCAGCAAAATTAATCATCTCTATGACGGCGTAACTTTGAAGTTGCCAAGATTTGGGTTAATTTAAATGGGCATCAAGAATCGGAGAAATCATATTAATATATATATATATATATATAGAAGACATAGAATATATTCAAATCTTAATATGCAAGCAATTTGAAAGGGTGCGGTCCTGTGGTTGAAGAATAAAGAGAATTTGTGTTCCTTAAACAGCAGCATTGACACTCCCATTTACAATGCTAAAAACTAGCCACGTTTTAAATTAAACCAGAGATGAGCAACGTTTTTGGACCAGGGGCAAAAATTTTGCCCACCTAGACTGGCGGCCCATGTAAGTGTGACTCAAAAATTTACATTTTATCAACAATATTCGCAGTGGTAGGCCTCGTGCCAAAACTAAATTTAATCGCAATCTCCAAAAATTCATTTAGTTATTGTTTAGCTAAAACATCAAATTTTGATTTTAGTTTGGTTGTGGCAGCTTCAGATGGGCCGTGGGCTTCCCATGTCAGCATTAATCAATTAAAATACGCCGTATCTCGCATCTATTATCCAGTCTATATATTTTGAAATATTTGTGTAGACTCCAGGCTTCACGAGATCGCCACATCCAAGACCCCAACTCGTAACGCCCGTCAATACAAACGGTTGTTTGTTTGATTTCTTCTGACAGACTAGCGGTCCACCGCTGTCACCTTGGCAAGTATCAACGCCTTTGTTCTAAGATGAGAAATTTATCAATTAATTGACTTTATTGTAGCTTATTTAATGGTATTTATGTTATGTAGGCTATTCCACGTGAATGTAAATTGAAAAAAAAAAAAGCTTTTGTGACTGTATTAAATTTATATCAAGTTTTACCAATGACGAAGTCTGTGATTTTTCATCTTAGAATAATTAGGAGACAAATAGTTGACAATGCTGGGTTCTATTTTTAAATAACTCGTAGTTAAAGAAATCGGATCCGTAGCTAGTTTGAGACCACACTGTCTGTATTTTCCTCGCATTACTAGCGTTAAGCGTTAATATAATATGAGATACTGGTAATCCCTGATGAGAATTTCAAGAAGATAAACTTACCCCTGCGCACAGCATTCCATCAGAAATATATTTTTCATCAGTGTCAGGTACATTTCCATGTAGCAAACTGCATTCGGTGTAGTCTCTGAGTCTCACCAGTCCGTATTGAAGTATTGGTGGGTGATCATGACATCCTGGAATGAATTGAAGTTTATTATACCGAGTTGAGACGCTTGTGTATGCCTTGTAAGTTTTTGTCAATTTTTGGAATGTGTATGCAATATCTTACCGCGCACTTCATATACATAGATCTACATATATAGCTAGCTTTACATGACGCATACCTATCCTTACTAGTTCCGGGTTGAGGTGCGACCTCTAGCGGTTAGTTAGAATTGTCACCCTTGGAAATGCACGTAACAGAACAAATTAAGCGAAATAATCAAACCTGTTCTTCATTCTTAAAAAGATGCAGGTTTACCAACAGCTGGTATGAAATAATGACTAGCTACACTATTTGTGATTGTACTGAAGATTGAATGACTTGAAAGAAACACTACGCCCACATTCCCAAACGATGGATGGGTGAAAAGCAATAAATCAGGGTGATCCAAGGTTGTCGGCTCCGAGGGCCACAAACTAATATTTGCATTGTTCGCGGGTCACAATAGTGTTAAGAATGGGTAAACAGTGCAATACAAAACAAACACTATCATTTAACTTCGCTAGTTGCCTCAGCTAGCCATAACACTAATGTCAATTCAGTGACATTAGTGATGTAACAGTATGTCAAAAAAAATTTATGAGTAATTTTATGACGAAACAATATCAAATACGATTTTTGGATCACGCCATAAATTATGACGCTGCGGATTTCATGTGGGCCTGGGTTTGGACCATCCTACAATAAAACATCATTAATATAATTTTGAACCAAGACCATAATTTTGAACCAAGATTTCTCTATGAGAGAAATTTTAAATACAACTCATATAATGTATAATAGATTCCAGAGCAAAACTACTCTGAAAACGAAAATACAAATATATAATAAAAATAATATTAATAAACCCACTATTTCGTGAAAAGAAATTATGATATTCCGATTTATCTTTATAATACTATCTCGTTCAAGCATCTTTGTGGTAACTGACACATACGGATCCAAAGTAGAAAGTAAGCAAGGAGAAAGGACTTGCAGTTCAGTACACAATACCCTATAGTACACTCTATATAAGATAACTTACTATCTCTATCTGTATAATTCTGTGCACCCCATCCTGTTATATGACAATGAGTGTTCGTTGGAAACGCTTCATCAGTGGGTTCTGGTAAACAGGCCGGGATAACGTACTTGCTGAAAACACGAAAGAAATACTCAAATATATGGATAGGAAGGTAGCCCCGTGCCGCCGGTGAGGCTTTAGCTAAGCATCGAGTTTGCAGAAAAGATAGATATGTGGTCAAGCGTGACGTGAATGCTACCATACGCAATCAAAAGTCCGACCATATATTGAGGTGAAATATAAAAAAAATTGAATGAAACATTTTGGTCCCAAAGGACTTTGCGAAAACTAAAAATATTAATAAATTACCGACGGCCTCCCTTCACGCTGAAAATTCAAGTTCAAATTCCAAGCCCTCATATATCCAAGGAACTCAGAATTTGCGTCGGTAATACCAATAAAAATGTATTATAGTCTCGAAGACACTGTATTAATATCTATGCGGCTTGTTAGTAAATAGAGTTTTGGTAAATACCTGAACACAGCACATTGTCCATTATTTGATTTGAGTTTTATCAAAGATATATCGTTCCTCCATACATGATCATATTTGAATTCTGAATGAACGTATACTGCTTCTATATCAAAAGTCTGTAAAATATACCAGTAGTATGAAACGGGAAATATACTAAAAGCAGAACATTTTTAAGAATAAATTGGCGTAAACGGTGTTCGCTGGATTGTCAATTTCATCCAACTACAGTTACTGCGTAATTAAAAACGAATTGGATTATTTCCCTTAAATCCTTATACCTTGTGTTGTATGTCAGGTCAGGTAAGGGTTGGACTCGCAGGTCATATTTAGGCGCTCAAGAAGGCGTGTATATGCTAAACATCTTTCGGACTTCTTTTTATTTCGTAAGTTCAAATCACCTGTTCATCTTCCAGATTCCCAAAAGCAGGAGCGTCTCCATTATAATAATCACCGACGAGTATCTCGTAATTTTCTTTGTATTTACTGGAGAACAAATATATTCAATGACTTAGAAATCAAACACAATCGCAATTTTTATATTAAAAGCTGATTACTTAGTAATTGTATTTCGGGCATGTTGTAAATACAATTGTAATCTGTAAGCAATATAAAGTAGAACCTCTACTTACAAATGTAATTTGTTTAGAAAACCGTTCCGTATAAGGAGGGACGCATTTTGCCTGAATGTTCTAATACGTTCTGAGCCCCCACAAAACTTGGACATAAAGTTGTATAAATTTTAAACAGTAATCCGAAACAAATACATGTTAGTAATAGATTACTGCATTAAAATAGAAAACGTACACATGATAAGAAGAAAGAACAGAGAAATAACGAATGAAAACTACGGGCGGTACGAAATTATTTTCGTAACTTGAAAATTTCGTATCTGGGCGCTTTCGTAAGTAGGGGTAATTTTTTCGTGTCAAGCAAATCCCATTTTCCCCGTCGGTTGGTTACTTTAGGTGTTTGGAAACTTTTTTCTGGTAGACACAGAATACAATATCTCATATGAGTATTCCACCTGTTGAGTGTACAAAATGCAAACCCAAGGGATTCTTGCATCTTTCCGACCTTTGACCCTTTTGAGTTACGTATTTTTTTACACCTTTCGCTCTGAACAAGGCTTCATATAAGCAGCCACTGATATCTCACGATATGGAAGTATTGGAACCCAATTTATTACATCCTGGGTAAGGTGAAAGGTCAAGGGGGCCCGGGATGTGTTATCTGCAACGTCAACGAAGTCGGGTTCAACGTTTTAATCGCTGCGCTATCGCACCGCCAGGCTGGTTCAAAATCTCTAAAACATATCTTTTAATAATTCGGTCTCGAATCAGTCAATTATCAATTCTGCAACCGATAACCACAAAATTTCGCGACGTAAAAGGCACTTACCTAAGGGTCATCACGCAATGAGCAGCAGTGACAACCCAACAACTACTAATCAGTGTTCCCCCACAAAAATGATAGCATTGTGAACTTGAGACAAGGTTCTTGTTTCTTATTGACACCTGAAATAACAGGGCGTTTGAGTCATTAGACATGGTGTCTCAAAAGTAAGTATACACTTTTAATATTGATTTGCTTTTCAGGTACTCATTATAGATCTTTCATTTTTTCAAGAAATAAAGTATGGATAAGTAGTAAAATGCAGGTATTGTCTGCATACAAACATTGCAAATAGCAATTTTGCACCTAATTTCTTGGATTGATCTCCTTGTCATTCTGTGGGTTGTTGAAAAATGCAAACAATACTTAAATTGTTAGTTGAAAACGAAGTATTTTGAACGCGCGAGCAACGTTCTCCGGCTCATAATAAACAAACAAAGATACCAGACAGCACGCGATCAAATGCTCTTCGATAAAACGAATATCACTTCACTTACAAAACCCACTTTTGTTTTATTTTGAAGGTGACGTAAAACTCGTCCAAAGGAAAACTCTTACTCTCGTATATCAATCACGTGTTGACCACAGCGTTAAAAGTGAGAAACTTTTTCTCGAAATTTTTTGAAATTTCTCTCTTCTTACTGGCATATGGTCGGACGCATTTACGCTACCTAATGTGGGCGCATTTTAGTGGAAAGCGACGAAAATAAGCTTTTTAGGGACGCATTAATGATGTCTTTGGCATTTTGGGTTGGTAAAATATTAAAAAAATTATAGAGGGGTGTCAAAATGACCCAGGAACACCAGGGGTCATTAGGTTAATATCTTCTGAAGAAATGAAAGCTTTTTGATGAGTACCTGGAAATCAAAACTAAAAGTGTATATGTACTCTGTATATATTTTATCAATAATCGACTTATCAACGATTATAGGTCGCCGGAGCAAAAAAAAATTAGCTTATGTCACTTTTTAAGGTTTTGAGAATATCGCATTATTGTAAATTTCAGATTAGTGGTTCCCAACGTCCATTGACCGCGGGCCAAAATTAGAAGAAGGGTATCCGCGGGCCAGGGGCGCACGCAATGGGCCAATACCGGCAACGGTACGTATAATTAATACTCAATTATTAATATTATAAACGTGCTTACACTGTGATAATAGCGTAACATTGGCGGTATCTAGAACACAAAAAAACATGGAGTATTTAAATCATGTCTCTCAAGTTTGTCGGGCCTTATTAAATCGTTACTCGGGCCGTAATTGGCCCCTGGACGCGGTTTCGGAACCACTGGATAGCCAATCCTTGAAATGGACACAAGGCATTGCCTGGAATTAAAACTAAAACAGGCACAGCTGTTTTGGCTGGGCTTCAAACCCAGTTCATAAGATGGCTCTGGTAGATAATGACAGAAGATCGAGAAAAATCGATTTTTGAAAATTGTGGCATATTCTTTAGTTTTACTGCGGCAAATGTGGTAACGTGTCATGGGTCAAACGCGTTTATTTCATACCAAAAAGAAAAAGAGAACCAATATGCGATCCAACTTTCGCTATGAAAAAGTTCTTGAACAAGCAGCCGATACATTATACGAACTGCGATCATTTTATTTTATTACGTGTTCCCTTTTTTCAAATCCGAGTACGGCCTATACGCTTCGAAATTGATAAGTTTTTATTGATATTGAAGTTTAGTGTCGATTCAGACATGGCCCAATGATGAATCAAGAATAAAATTTGTTGTTTTAACTAAAATTACTATTCAAATATTCAACCAGGCACACAATCCTATAAATCCAGTAATGAATGCCAGTCACCATAAATGGTAGCTTAGTTAGTTTATGAATTATTGAAATCTTGCCCATGTACGCTATCAAAAAAGCTACAGCGAACCAATTGCCACGGAGACTCGCCCAGTAGTGGAGAAGTACTTCGCCTTGGAGCGCTAAGAGTAAACCCTTTCCAAAGGAAGCTGGGGGGCCACACGTGCTCTGACAGTGTCCGAAGGTTCGGGACAGCTATTCCTGCAATTGCATACAAACCAAGCCCGATATTCTCCCTGAATCGTTTCGCGTGTTTCAACAAGCTGCGCTTGTGTGTGTGTGTGATTTGCCTTGAACAAGTCTCTAGACAAGCAGGTGAATATCAGGAGACTGATTATTTGGAGAGTGTTAAGCTTTAGGGTTTATCCTATTATCTATCCAATTTATTACACAATTACGACTTAAACTCTATGTTTATAATAGTTGTGATAGGATTGTTCTTTTATACATGATAAAATATGAATATTCTCATTGGTTCGACCAAGGTGGTCCAAACCCAGGCCCGCAGGCCACATGTGGCCCGCTGAATCATTATCTGTGGCTCGCATGGCATTTGCGGGAGGGTAAACAAAAAATATGGATATGGGAGGGAAAATAGCACAATTCTTGCTTGATATATCCAAAACGGCAATATCTCCTTATGACACTTTCTCCTTTATGAAGAGTGAAGGCAAGCACGTGCATATCGGGAGACTGATTTTTTGGAGATTGTCTAGCTTTATTGGACACGTTTAGTGGCCATAACGATCGTTTTAAAATTTTGTTGTTATTGTTATTGTTATTTGTCTCCGTCTCCATTTTTAAAAAATCGCTTTTCTCTTCGAATACTGGACCAATTGCTTTGATATTTTCAGTGGTTAAAGATAAAATTTTTCTCCAGAAGGCTTTTTTTCGCTATGACGTCATCAAAATTATTGCCACTGGGTAGCGCTACGTGTCCATATATTTGAGCATAGCACTCTTGTTGTTTATGATATTGTCCATCCAAATCATTACACAATTACGAGTTCAACGCTATGTTAATAATAGTTGAGGTAGAAATTTACGAATCTTCTACACGCATAAAATGGTAAGTTGATGGTTATTCTTTTTGATTAGACTCTGTTCAATCAAAATTGTCAACGTTAATACGGCGATTCGAAAATTTGTTTCATTTGGAAAAATACTCGACTCTATCGTCAAAATATATATTATATGATTTTGAAAGGAATATACTTGAGATATTTTATTTTTAAATCATTATTAAAATTTTATTTTTTTAATACGACGCTTTTGGCACTGAACAAGGCCCGGTAGAAGCAGCCACTAATACCTCACTTTATGCGAGGAGTTAGTTTCATTTGTCTGGTCCGTAATCCTTCCGGTTCCGGTTTATTACATCCTGGGTGAAGTGGGGGTCATTTGATTTGACCCAGTGACGTGTAATCTGCGATTTCAATATTTTTTAGTCTAACGCTAACCGCTAGGCTGTTCTTGGACTGTTTTGCGTGATTTAACGAACTGCAAATGTGTGTATGATTTTTCCTTTTCTGATTTTTCTTTTTCTTCAAACAACTCTCTAGGCAATAAGGCGCCCAATGGGAACCTTTGCTTATTTGAAAGACTTGATGGTTATCAGATCGGGTACTCCCGAAGTATGTGAACCAAGATGGCGGACACCGGAATGTAGTATGTGTACCAGGTTAGGGTTAGGCCATAATTTCAGGTACAAATACTACGGGAGTCACTTGTCTAGTCCCTGAACTCGTAATAGAAACTAAAATAAGGAAAATTGGAATAAAATTATCGCCTAACCCTAACCTAGTACACATACTACGTTCCGGTATCCGCCATATTGGTTCGCATACTTAGGGAGTACAGAAAATTCGGTGCTTCCGAAGTATTCGTACCAAGATGGCGCCCAATCTAAACATATCATGTGTACCAGGATAGGATTGTTCAGGTTGTGCGTCATTTTGGTAGGAATATTTCCGGGGCGCCGAAAATTCTACGAAGATTGTATTCTATATGCAAAATACACTGAATCTCTTTTTCATAAATAATTTTCAAGTTACAACACAGACGTATACCTGCCACGGATAAGCTCCAGGTTTGGCATCTTTTCCATTCATAATTCTCTGATGCAAAGATTCTTCAGCACTTAGACTCCGAATACCACAGTTTGGAACGTTAACTGTACATTAATAAAGTACCAGAAAATTATTAATACTCACACACCTATGTATACAGGGTGTCCATATAGTCTTAAAGTTGTTTAAAATTGCAAATCTAATTTATCAATACTCGATATTATTTTGGCATTCACATATGTAATAAATGAAGGAAAAATACTAGAACATTTTCTGAATGAAAACAACAAACCTGGTTGATAAATACTGAAAACTGACTTCATAACAAAATTGAAATTGTGAAGGGAATTTATCGATGATCCTAAGTCGTAATATTAATGTCTATTTGTGTCTCGTCTCTTTAATGCGGTATAACCTTGATTTCAGCGTGACCCCGCACCACCGATCTTCATATTGGGCTAACGGACTTTGTTAGACCAGCGGTTTCTAACCAGAGGACCGCAGTCCCCAAGTGGGCCACGGAGAAGTTGGAGGTGGCCAAAATGCTGGTCGCAAAAAACTCCCCGTTTTCCATAATTACATAGCTTGATGAGGTTATTTCACAGGGTGTTTTTATTTTGTTGGACATGAATTGTTTGAACATAATGGGATCTACCAATTATAATAACACAATGGGTATCACTGGAATGATGTACAAGGTGGGCCACGAGTACTAAGAGCCTCTAGAAAGGTTGGGAACCACCGTGTTAAACCATAAGCATTACAAGCAAGAATTATTTAGGACATTAAAGGTATCGCAAGGTTTCATGCAAGTAAGGCATTGCTTTTGTAATTTTATATTTTCCTGTCGTGGGGACTTCTATTCTTATGTGTTGTGAATTAACATATATAAAGAATTATTGAACATTGGAACAGTGACCCAGTATTTCCATCCACTGTAATGGTGTTGAAAATGAATGACTATTAACTGACCTAAGCGACTAAATTACTATTTCGCGGACAGAAATTATGTTGTTCCTATGTACGAGGTGTGGCTAAAAAGAAACGAGACTGACGTCACAGATTGCGCAACACGATTAACCATTGGTAATCAACACTTTTACAGTGTGGTGTAATATGTGTTCTTTGTTCAACAGCTTTTTTGACACAATATCGCAATTATTTTTGCTCTTTAGGAGCCATAGGTGAATGTGATTAATTGCTTGTTGAAAAAAAAATTGCCGTGCGAGATCTGATTGAGTTTTTTGGCGATAGGGGGTTCAATTGCAGAATGACGATTGAGCAATGAATTAACATTGCTTCAAAGTCGCAGTCGCCGTTTTTCCAAGTTTGACACAAAATTTAATGTTAATTCATTGCTCAATCGTCATTCTGCAATTGAACCCCCTATCGCCATAAAACTCAATCAGATCTCGCACGGCAATTTTTTTTTCAACAAGCAATTAATCACATTCACCTATGGCTCCTAAAGAGCAAAAATAATTGCGATATTGTGTCAAAAAAGCTGTTGAACAAAGAACACATATTACACCACACTGTAAAAGTGTTGATTACCAATGGTTAATCGTGTTGCGCAATCTGTGACGTCAGTCTCGTTTCTTTTTAGCCACACCTCGTATCACTTCAATATTTATCTCGTTTAAGCATCTTTGTGGCGAACACTCACGGTTCTGAAGTAGACAAGGAGAAACGACCTGCAGTGTGATACACTATAATCTAGTAGACTACTCCGTATATCGAGATATTCTGTCAATACCAATTGTTGATATATCGTTGGTACGATTAGCGGTTCCCAGTATGTGCCCCGCAAGATATGTTCGAGTGCGCCGTATATATGTATAAATGTATTTCATAATATATAGATTTCTAGCTACCTATGTTCCAAAACTTGACATAAAATTATCGAGTCTGTTGACACAAACGCTGGGAGGGAAGCACGACTGGTGGTATCGTACGTTCAGTCACATCATGATCGTTTATGTGGGCAAAAACGAGAACACGTATCTCATTGAATAATGTGCGTATGTTTTAAAATATGTTTTTGACGGTATTTGACGTTGATAAATTAAGTCGATTCTTTTTTCCAATTGGTCATAATTTGTATAACTGAAAATAAATGCGCCCTGTGTTTGAAATTCGTGAAATTTAGAAAGCCTTCTAAGCCTATAAAGATAATCTGTCTAGCATGCAATATGTTTGATATGTACTTCGAGTGGCTCGTACACCTTGAAAGAGCTGGTTTACTAACAATTAGGTACTGCCCTAGTAGGTATAGCAGTTAAGGGTTAGGCCATAATTTTATCCCGATTTTCCTTATTCTAGTCTTATTACGAGTTCGGGACTGTCTGTGTTAACCAAGTGAATATACCCCTGCCCATTGTTTTCAGTCCCTTTACACACAACTTGATGTAAAGTAGGCGAACAACATCAATTACCTCCGTAATGGTATACATACTTCTGGAGCGGCAAAATTACAATATTAATACTTACATGGTATAGTGTATCCTCTGTCCAATGTGATTTCTTTGTAATTACCTGAGTATGCTCTTATCATTTCAACACTCCGTGTATCAGGATTCACAAAGTTGATTATTTCGTCATTATTAAACTTGACGTCATAACCTCTTTCAGTTACTGAAATAAAAGGCTTGATTAAGTAAAGTGTCTTTATCGCAATGAATAGTGGCAATTGCAAAAATTGTTGCATTCTGAAGGGCTCTCCAGAAGTGTGTATACCAATATGGAGGTAATTAATTTTGTTCGTTTACGTTACATCAAGTTGTGTAAAGGGACTGAAACCTATGGGCAGGGGGTATACTCACTTGGCTAACACAGACAGTCCCCAAACTCGTAATATAACTGAAATAGGGAAAATTGAAATAAACTTATGGCCTAACCCTGACCCTTTTAAAGTATGAATTTCAAAATCATATGCTCATTGCAACATCCGAAATGATGTCAAATTGAAATGTTAAGTCGAGGAATGCCCATATATTACAACAAAAAAAATCAGCTTTTAATTTAATTTTGATAAAGTCAAATTTTGTTTCTGATGCATCATGTTTTAATTGCAGAACCTAAATGTGTCGAATGTATAAAAAGTTTGGGAACTCAGATATCCTTTGGACTATTATTAAAGTTCCATTTTCAATACCCATATCCGAACTGAATTACTTACTATGTCCAACTAGAGACATTTCTGCATTTTCTTAAAATAGTCTAAATAGTTAGTTAAACGTACATATATAGGCTTTGACTGGACATTGGGTTGAGTGCTGTGACTGGGCCGCACACTTACGTGACTTACTAAGGAAGTGTGAGTCTCAAATAATCAACTCATATATTCCAGTAAGAAGGGCGAGCATATACCAAATATTTACAACATATCACTGGAATACTTCCATACGCACCAGTAATATTCAATATGTACGGGAGACCATTCCGAAGTTCTGAATGTAATTTGGAAAAAATATGAACGTCTCTATTTCCCGAGAACATCCCTTTCTTCTGATAATGTATCTAGAAAGAAATCATTTTGCTTTAACTTTAGAAGCGATTACATTGAAAATTGAGATTTTGTACTTTAGGGATTTATTTCATTTATCAAATCCATAACTACCGTTGCTCGAAATTTAAAATAAGGGAAACTTAAATAAAAGAAAAGCAAAAAATCTGATGAACTGTTGATTTAATAAACAACTAAAGTTCATTAATCGGTTTTTAGACTTAATAGAAACCAAATTCTAGTTATTATAACTATACCTTTAAATCTGACACTATTCCTGGGAGTGGTAAATTGGTTAAGCAATAAAAATATCGCTCTAAAAATGTAGTCGCTCTAGTATGTCGGTATGTACTTGTTCGGAGTGAAGGTAAGTATCAAAAAGGTCAAATTTTACATGTTTGAAAATATGTAAAATGTACCTTTTGTTTTCTTGTCAGTAATTTCAGAACCAATGGGTTACAAGTCAATCCACGCTGTCCAGTACTTCGTCTATGAAAGTACTCTGTATCGCAGCTCCCCACCGGGCTGTGTAACCGGATGAAAGCGACTGACTTTGCTGACGCGATGCCTCGTATTGTAATGACGTCACCGACTTTCGGTGGCGGGTTGAATTGCCTGGTGATTGACCTCATTGCTGTAAAGAGAAATCACGGAGATGAGAGAGTTATTCTGATCTATGTGTATCGCCATACGTTAAAAACTATTTTATTGAACCCCGTGTACATCACTTCAAAAGGGATGTCATATATTTCGGCTATAGACAATAAAAGCTTAACAGCTTACTACGATTACAGCCTGATTGCCAATGTATGTGGGATACCTAACGGGATTAGTAATAAGCCAATTCGCATAGGTAAACAGAAAAATATCGTTTTCTATTAACTATTTAGACATGATACGCTCATAATAAACCCACTACTTAAATAAGTCTTCCTTTAATATCGTAGGCTATAACATAATATATCGTGATAGCTTACTACTTGTCAGTGGCTATAAATGGATATTGGTATTGAATACCTAGTGGGAATATTAAAAAGCAACATATTTGTAGATAAAATTTATCGTTTATATTAATAACAAATATCGTTTTCTAGCATGAATTGTGCACGAAATGCTACATTTTTATTCATTTATTGCTTTCTGCGTCACACATTGGTCATGAGTTTATGTAAATCAAGCCAGCACTTGAAGAAGCCATTATCTTCCATCTTGTACGGCAATGGCATTATACTATGTAATACATCTTACCTATCGCATCCTGTATGATATACATCATTGAAACAAATAAAATAACGTTTCGTGTTGCAAGATCCATCCTTGAAATTATGTTTTTTATTTAAATCTTAATAAAATACAAATACAGCTATCAGTTGAGATTACACGAGACTAGTTACGAAGCTTTCCTCCACGACTTTGCATTAGTGCAAAGTTTCCCAACTGCAGTATTACTAATAATTTTTTGTCATTTAATATTACTATAATACTTATCATAAACACATAATAAACTAACTAAACTGTACTAAAAAGAGATTGCTACTAGCGCTGACATGGGCAAACGAGGGCCCGCGGGGCAAATCCGTCCCATTGGATAATTCAATCTGGCCCGCCTGGTGCTGCACAACCGATATAAAACCAAATTTCGATATTTTGGACAAAAAATAGCCCAAGGAATTTGTTTAGATTGCGATTAAGTTTAGTAGAGGCTTAGGGTTTTCCGCGTTTGCTCTTGTTACATTGTAAATATTGTTCATAAAATGAAACTTTTTGATCCCCACTCACATGGCCCGCCAGTTTATGTAGGCAAAATATTTGGCCCGTGTTGAAAAAACCGTGCCCAATCCTGAACTATAGCGCATTACACCAGCAAAAATTAAACAAATACTGTTGTTTCATGCATAGCAAGGGAGGAAAGTAGAGTTCCGAAATAGGCGGAGTTGGCAAATTAACAAAAATGTTGTGAATCACTGCACTAATTGATCAATTTGCGCTATGTTCTATGTTATTCAACAGTCTTGCTCCACACTAACACAAAAGTATTTTTGCCAGTTCAAGGGAAACGTTGAAGAAATACGTTTGTGTTCGTGTGCAGCAAAAATCTTAAACCTCGTAGAATAAAAAGGCAAGAATTGTTTAGTTTCAAGTTAGTTTCAACTATCTACCAACAGTTTCGCAGTGGACAACATGTTATTTGATTTCAGTACTTAGTTTATTTCTTTAAAGTCGTGGTTCCCAAACCACAGCCCGTGGGCAAGTTACATCTCGCATAACGATTTATTATGGCCCGCCGAGCTTTTTAACACTCTATGTTTTTAATTTTGCGTCTTAGATACCGCCAATTGTTACTTCATTACCACAGTTTAGGCATCCGCAACATTTAAATTTTACAAGTATCTTAATTATACGTACCGGTATTAGGATTACATACGAGTCGCGCCCCTGCGTGCGCTTTCTCTCCCGGCCCGCAAATATCTTTCCGCTTCTAATTTTCACCCCTGGTCAATCAACTTTGGAAACCACTCCTTTAAAGCGTAAATACTTCACTGACCAATGTATTCTCCTCGTTTAAATAAACTTACTCTTTACTGAGAATACATGTGAATTTCACCACATGCTTGAGTAATTTTCAAGTACATATCTCATATGTAATTTGCATATCACTGTCAACACACGTCTTCTCTTGCTACGCTAAATTGATCGAAAAGGTCCTCTTTGAATGCCATTTAAATGGCTATTAGAGACTATATATCCATCTGTTTTGACGACTTCGCAAAACTAACAAACTACTAATTAAAAAAGAAGTCAACACGTTTCTTACTGTCCATTTCTCAACACCATTTTCTCAATATGTTAAGTATAGACTAATCTCTCGTTGACACTTTTGCGGCGACATAATTTTCGCAGATTGACGTCATGAAATAGGGAAGCACCCTGCTTTTTTACCAATTCATATCATTAAATAAAGTCACAAAGTATGCGAAACCACATAAATCATTAGGTATTTAGGATAATATCACTGACAAGCAAGGCATGCAGTTTAACTGCTCCCACTCTTAGTAACTGTTTCCTCGATTTATCATAATATGATGACATCAAACTCACCTAAGACTGGAAATAATAGTTTTACTTGGTAATAGGTATATTGGTAAATCATAGTAGCTTATTAAAGTATCTTATTTATCATGATCATCAAAAAGGTAAGTAATAAAATAAGAAAGCAGTCTCATATTGAAATATATCGAAATTTTTAGTCAAAAGTCATATTTTTACAAGGTTTTAAGAAAGACAAAAACGTGACAGTAAAAGAGAGTTTATTCTCTCACCAAACTGCAACTCAATAATCATATATACTTATACTCCAACGACACGCGAAAGTTCCAAGCAAACACAGTGTACAGAGTGTTTCGTGTGTATTACGTGAACGCTTCGACATTTTAAGTACCGGAAACAATACTTCTGAATGAATCCTACGTGTATATGATTGGTTCGACACGTCCTGAAATTAGATTTCACTTCAGTAAACATTATTTGGTTTTCAGTGATTGTAGATTCACGAAATTTTAAGTCCCGCATGTACAGATTTAAATCTGACGGCATATCGTGTTCAGTTTAAACCCGCAGCTTTAACTATCATCGAAAAACACCATTTTTGAATTGAAGCTATTTCCATATAACGCTTCTTCACACTTCATACGAGCATTTATTAATATTAGCAGTCATCCCGACTCGGTATTGCCCACCCAACTTATTTCACCCTGGGTAAGTTGGGGGCATACGATTGAACACGTGATGTGTAATAAGCGGGGCCAACACGACTGAGTCGTTTACCGGCAGGTACAGGTTTTTACACATTTTTTCAATCCAAAATATTCTAAATTACTCATGGAATTGAAAAAATAACCGCGCCATTCGAGGTTTCTAGGTTAGCTTTTGAGACAGCAGCCATATGCCACAAAAGAATATTAAAACTGCTTAAATAATTACGCTATATCATCTTTGGGCTCTTCAGAATCTCTAATGATTTAGCTTGCTTGTGTTTTGTTCGGACTGGTTGGGAAACTAAAAATTGCTAATAATTTTTGGGCGTAATCTATTTACTTTTTTGGTACTTCCGTAGTCTGTGTACCAGGTTAGGGTTAGGCCATAATTTTATTCCACTTTTCTTTATTTTAGTTCTATTACGAGTTCGGGGACAGTCTGTGTTAGCCAACTGGATATACCCCCGCCCATAGGTCCCACTCCATTTACAGTTTCCAACTCCATGTGAAGAAGGCGCACAAAATTAGTGGGGGCTCCCGAAGTATACGAACCAAGATGGTGGACATCGGAATGTAATATGTGTACTAGGTTAGGGTTAGTCAATAATTTTAAGTATAAATACTACGGGAGACTCTTGGCTAGTCTTCGAACTGATAATAGGACTAAAATAAGGAAAATTGGAAAAAAAAATTATGGCCTAACCTTAACCTGTTATCCATGTTACGTTCCGATGTCCGCCATTATGATTCGCATACTTCGGGAGCACCAATTATTGTTCTTCATATTGGTACACACACTTTTTGAGCGTCCCTTTTTTATATGTACTTTTCGAGTATCAGCGTAATTTCCTAATGAAATTCGCAATTCATTTCTGCAGGATTTTGTCTGTAATTTTAATTTCATCTATGACTGACGATTGATATTAATTAATATCTTTGCAGTTATATTTTTAGAAAATATGTGGTATGTTTCTGGTTTTAGTAACAAGTGAAATAACTTTAAAATGATCATGATTCCTGTTTGACCAGTAAAGCCTTTATTGCCTGAACATGATCATATTACATGGGTAGCGTATTGGTTGGGTTCATAGCAGGGCCCCGTACTTGCCAATACTTTGACCTACTCAGTAAAATAACTGGTATCAATTGGAATCCATTTCCAGCAAAATGATACGTTTTGGGGAATTCTATGTGTATTAGCTGCTATTATTATCATTTAGACTTGAGATGCTTCAAGACTGTCTTAAATATCGCTGTTGGACCTAATCAGTTGAAATAACTTTCATCAATCAGATAACAGTTCCTGCAAAATTATGCGTTGCGGGAAATTTCTTATGTACGTATTAGCTGCTATCATTATCATTTAAACTTGAGGTGCTTCAAGAAATAACTCTTATCAGTCAGAAGTAGACCCACTGCAAAAAACTGCGCTGCGGGAAATTTTCTGTGTATTAGCTTCTATCATTACCATTTAGATTTTAGACACGGGGTGCTTCAGGGCTGTCAGTAATCTCGCTGTATTCAGTTTACTATATTTTTGTATAGTCTCTTATAGTATTACTGTCAATAATTCTTTTTCTCTTAGAACTTTGCTACAAAATCTTCCCTCGAAAACTAAGTTCACGTGAAACTCAAGACAAATGAGCATTTATTGCTGTTAGTAGAATAATGTAAAAACTGAAAAACAAACAGACATAAATTCCCGATGTAGAGTAAAAGTGGAGTCTTAAAAGTTACTGGGCTCCGAGGAATTTTACTGCTGGGTAAATGCTGCGAGAAATAATTGTCCCTTCAATCCTTGAACTATAAGGGAATCGGTTCCTTTTGCAATCTCCCTGAATGAAAATGAATAGAGTTAAATCGCGTAATTGGAAAAATTAATGCGATACTGCGACAGTCTTTTGTTTCATCGACTATAATTATAAATGTTTTGCGGCAATTACTAAATTGCCATATCGCTCAGCAAATTTTATTTAAATGAACTTATAATCAGCAGATGCGCTATAATTAGAATATATTGTGCGAAATTGTGGAAAATTTGAGGTCCCAATCGAACAATGAAATAAAAGATGCGTGATACTGTATTAAAAAGTGAGGATGGTCGAATGGGAACCATTTGTGTACCTAGGACTCTTCCAAATGTACAAACTCAATTATATAATTGGATTGCGTAGTTGGACTGCCCTATAAGTACTTCAAATACTATCTACTTACCCCCTTAGCGCAATACAGTACAAGTCTGCTAATGTTTCGTGCAGTGCTTTGCTCAGCCAATGGTCCATTGCAATCTTGTCCAGAGGGTCTCTGATGTTCTTAGTGTCCAAATCCATACTCAGTTGATGGTATTGTGCTTTGCAATGAGTCATGACGATGGGAGATTTGTCACCGCCACCGAATTCTGTTTAAATAAGAGAATTATTTGCATTAGGAATTCGATATAAATGTTATGTACTGCTTATAATTTTCGACGAAAGTGGTTTTCAAACTTCCGTGGCCCTTCCAAAGACACTTGTGACTCCTTGCTCTTGTGGAAAATATCTTTTTTTTTTCAGTGAGTTATTATCAGTTATTTTATGCGCCACGTTTAATAATAAAACGCCAAGGAACAAAAGTGAAAAATAAATATGTTATAGACAGCAAATTATGCAATTTAATAATTATAGTTGATTTTCTTTCAAAAAATGTACTTTCGATGTGGATAAGGTATAAACATGTAACAGACCAGCGATTACAGAAACCACTTTTGGAAAAGTTAGGCTTTTAATTTCAACAGCATTACAGCAAGCACCCTGCGCCAGTCGCCCACTCAAACATATGTACGCACACTGCTAGTAACGATTTTTGTAACAAGTTACTCAGCAAGACGTGCATTACATATAGGCCCATGCATAGAATATATACCAGCCGCTCACTGGAACACGTTGTTAGTAACAAATTTTGTCAAGCTATTCAGCGAGACGTGTGTTACGAAAATGCCCATGCGTGGTTGTATATCAAAACCATCAAGCACTTGTACAAAGCATTGACACATACTTGGCAGAAGAACGGTCAAGTTCAGGGTAGAATTATATCCATGGAGCGTGAAATTCCCTTCCATACCATACCCGAACTCTGCATCGTCCCTGGCGAGAAAAAATATGGTTAAAACTTATTTATGACGAAGTAGAGAATAACTAAAGTAATTATAAACTTTATAAATAACTTACGCAAATGCTGTAATCTTAAATAACAACAATACAAATTTTCATCACGAGAATGATTTTTCAGTTCAAACCAGCAATTGAAAAATTCTTTATTTATAATTTAATATTAAATCGTATCGATTTTCAAGAAACCTCCAAGTTTAAATATAAACATTTAATCTTCATATAAGTCAATAATTAGGCTTGCACGTAATTGACAAAAATCAATTCCGTAATTACGGCAAAATCAATTACGTAATGACCCCGTAATTGCGATATTTTTCCACGCATTTAAACCTATCGTAACAACCCATTGAATCCACTTTTTTTCCGAATGGGACATTGAAATTGGGTTTTCCTATTTTTGGCAGTACTACACGCCGGCGGCAGATGATAAAGACAACTATCAAGGAGTGAATTCAAATTAATTTTATTCTGATTTTTATCTTTTGTGTTAGCTTTGGTTTTTCTTTATCACCTTCGCAAATTAACCGTCCCATTTTTATGCGATCAATTTGTTTTATTATTACCGACACTGGTATACGGATATTTATGGAAACGATAGTTTTTTAAAACCACCTTAGTACTGAATAAAAATTACGGGTTTCTAATTTATTAACCAACGACGAGCGTATTCTCTCATTTGATTATACTTGCGATTTCCTCGCGACGAAGACTTGTTTTTGCAGCGTTTTCTGCATTATCCGACATTACTGCCTTGTTAGCATTTTTATAATAATAATTATTGATGTCGACTTATTGACGATATTCCGATTACTATGCTTCATTTTACATTCAATCATTTCTCGGACTGAATGTTTATAACATTATTTGCGACAAATTTAGATCAAATATTATTTATTTGCGTATAATTTAAATACAGAACTTATATGACATGCCTTCTCCGAAAATACAAAGGTATATCGCAAAACAATGCATTTTGTGACATTTATTTTACACTTACAACATTTATTTGCTAACTCAAGTCGGCGATCCTATCGGCCAAGATTGACAAAAGTTTGGTCGAGTGCCGTGGTATACAAGTCGACGATAAGTCAAAATAAGTTGCCGCATTTGGTAAGACAGTTAATCATATATGGCCGAAATATTGAGAGGAATTGTGAAAAACATCATGAGCAAGGCCAAGTCCGGACTGATATATAACGATAAAACCGTTAACAGAACATCAAGATTTTGTAATAGAAAATGGATCTCGCACAGAATAAACACACAGGCTCATAATTGATTATATATGATAGCAGTTAAATTTTCAACGGTCCGCGAGGAATCCGTCGTTTTGGTTCATTACGCAATCTCTCTTTTGTCGTCATATTGCTATTTGATAAGCGTGACATTAATTATCACGGCGAGGTATTGGTGCGAGTGATCAATCGCTCTTTTCGCTTATTTGGTTCCAATTCGTCGCGAAAGCTCTTCGTTAAATTTCACAAGATCGTCGTGTTGAAAGGTTATGGATATTTTCCTGTTTATACCCCAAGTCTGAAATGAAACAGCTAAAAACAATATGATATTCCATGTTCATATATCAAGTGTTGATATTAACAATAAAGAATGGTTAGGCAATGCTAATCCACACTTGGTGGGGAATTCCCACTATTCAAACGCGTGACTATAAAATAGAAACGGAACATATATACCATAAGTAACGGAAAACTGGAACAAGTAAATAACAAATAAAAGTAAAATGGATACAAATGTTTAATAGACCATGCTTGATAGATTGATCTCCTGCGTTCATTAGTCATTTCACCCGAAGAAGTTGAAACCGGGCGTGTTAGCGTCCATCGGTCTCAACACAATTCTTCCCCCTATCTACGGTTATTATGTACATTGGCCATGGCCATGCTAGATAAGATGCGAGAGAAATTGAAACCAGGTGTGTTGGCGTCAATCGGTCTCAACGTTATTCTATCCCTTATCTATGGTTAAGTTGCGGGAGAAGTTAAAACCAGGTGTGTTGGCGTCAAACGGCCCTACTCAGTTCTTCCCCCATTAACTACGTTAATAATTTACATTGGCCACGCCAGATAAGTTGATAATAGGTTAGTAAATGGCAACACGTCATGCCTTCCTTCACCTACGTAACAAGAGAGAGAAAAACGGCTGCGAATACCGGAACTCTAACTTCTTCTACTTGTTGAGCTTTCATTTTTCGCAATCGACGAAATTGACTGCTTTGAAGAAAGCTCGTTTCAATGCAATAATTACGACTTTACGTAATTCGTAACTTCCCTTCCGTAACTCCAAATAATTACGTAATTCCGTAAATCCGTAAATTACGTGCAAGCCTATAAGTCATACATTCACATAGCTTGTAAAAATTTAGTTTTGTGAACTATGTTTAAATTTTTAGTTTTTTACCGCTACCCCGACAGCAATGGTGATCGTGATCGCAAATGATGTGATTGACATTTGCTTATTACTTTTTGTACATTCAATTGCTCTTAGTCTTGTAGCAGCACCTTCCATTTTATAACAAGTTTATTGAATCCAGTAAATTTTAATTTGACTCCAACTACAACCATATTCTATACTTACGTGTGAGAGAATTGTGCTTTCATGTCTCCAGTGATAAAGCCCTCGGACATGTATAGGTGCACATCCATGGCGTCTTCTCGCAGCACTACATCTCCTGAGTGATCGGTTCGTGATAATTTCTTAAGCACTGTGCTGAAATGAAAATAACAAGATTGATGAACAACACAAAGCTTAACAGCTAACACGAACTATAACTTTCGACTAGAGTTATCCCCGTTTTAAAAAAAGACGGAAAATCATTTTCTAAACGTAGAAACTTGAAGTGTTGGAAATGGTAAGAAAAAAATGACCAAAAAAATGAATACCTCAATATGAACTAAATTAGAGAAACATGTACTTGGTAGTCATTGAAAATACCAAAAGAATGATTAATTTATTGAGTAAATAGTCATCAGTAGCTCATCCATGATTTTTATTTGGCAAAGATTGGGAGAAACCTAAATTTGAATAAGAATGACCTCGTCGAACTTTAACGAGATATTATTTAAAACGCGAGATGGCGACAGAGGACAATGAACAATTTTCAATGTGCTGTTTTTAGCAAACGTTAAAGCTCATATCGACTGAACTTGTCGTTCCTTGTGGATTACGAGTTCTAAACCGTATACTGTCACTGCAAAGTTTAGACATAGGAATTTTTACGCCAGGAGTTCACTAAAAAAAACTTTTATTATGTGAAGTTCCCCCAATATTAATTGCTATCTCTGAAATTTAGAGTTGAATTCAAGTCTGTTATGATCGACGCTGTTCAATGTGTACGGTATTTAAAAAATAGCATCTCCTAACCTCCTGATATTTTACCAGATACTTGATGAATATGCTTTTAAAAGGTAGGTTTCCCTTATTACTGAAAGGGTAAGCGTGACGCTGCTTTGATCAATTTTCATATACAATTATAAAAGATGCACCGCTTTCTGGAATATATTCTCGAAAGCGTATTATCTTGTATCTGCTGACTTGTCCCTAGTAATACAAATTTTATATATACAAGTGGTTACTTGTAGCTCTACTAAGATTAATCATAATCACTCCTCTGTATGTCGGGAAACTGACCTTCCTTGGAATAGACTTGTATAAAATACAAACGCATGTACTTACTTATTGAATGAATAGTCCATCATCATGGGTCTGTGCAACGCAACTGCTTCAAAGTATGGAACTTTCATTCCCTCCAGGTAATTCAGTATTTGAATATTTGCTGAAAAAAGAGTTTTATGTTAATCCTACTTGACGTGAAAAAGGGCACTGTTTTGTGAAAAGGTATTCAATGGTACCTTTTCTATGAAGATGTAAAAAGTTTGTAGGCTTGGCCTAAGCGGAAAGATTGCGTTACACAAAACAGGTAATTCAGTATTTGAATATCCCTCTTAGCTTGGCACAATATGGTATTGTTTTGTGGTAAGTTAATCAAGATAATCAAGATGTAAGTTAATTCAGCTGTGAAAACTTCTTAGGCTTTGCTTAATTGGAAATATTGCATGTTGTACAAACTCAGTATTTCCATATATATTGGTGATTGCGTATATTTTCATATCTTCATATGAAGCAAAGCTCTGTACTAGCAGCCACAGGAGATACTACCATTTTTCAAAGCGAAAATGTTTAAGGCATTTTAAAAATAAGTAAAAGCACAAATATAACACCACTTTCCTAAACACTCTGTTGTTGAGTATTATTTTTGCTGAAAGTGCATTCAATTTAAATTTTGAAAACTTCTAAAATTATTCAGTTTATCAAAAAGAAAACTCATATCTGAAATCATTAGGATCTTGCCGAATCAAAAATCATGCAATACGAATTTTCCTTTAAAGATTGTTTCGATTGCCAAATACAGCTGTTACATGGTAAAACCGCTTTGGTTTTTTAGACTATGCATTAGGTTTATAGTGCGTCTATACAATCGATATTTAAAATACGTAAAGAAATTGCAGCCAAGGCAACATAATAAAACTTACATGGTATTAATCGTGCATTATTCACTGCTATGAATGCACAAATCACTAGAATCGACAACATCTTTGTGTCCATGTGGTATATTTCCCTTGATTCAGCACTAAATTGGTCTCTTCAGTTAGGTCAGTCTCACTGTAGCCTTGTTGTGCTATGTTCTATATTTATAACATTTTGATGTAATCGATCCCTCGGGCTATTTAGCGTGCCTTATCAGTATTATTATTATTCGATCTCCTATAATTATCATTAAAGTAGACCCTTTTTATGATCGGCGTTTTATGGCCCGGAGGTATGAAGATAAGGATGCGTTAAGCGAGGTTCAACATCAATTCTGTATCTTATGTTGTTATTATACTTGTTGGAAATATGAACCTTGGATGTGGAAAAAAAAATCACAAGAATTATATTCTCGCTTCTTCTAAATACTTTATGCAAAGTTTATTTTTGGTGCAGAGATGTGAAAGTAAAAACAAATTTGGTAAATCATGGAAAAAATCAAACTGTTCCCGCTGTTCTGATTATACCTGGGTCAACATGAACATGTGATAAGAATATTAATACATAAATCGAAATCTTATCAACAAATTGCTTTATACGATGTTAATTATCAGTGATGTAATGGACCAGGGCCTACAAAATGTTAGAACAAACTAGATAAGTGGTAATGTAATTGCTTTGTTTGCTTCTTATGCATGGCTTGAAGATACGGGCTAAAAATACGACCCGTAGGTGTAAGATCATCAAATTCTTTTTATAGATGTTAATCGATACTAAAATTACAAAGTATTAAGTTTCATAACATCATTTAATTGGATAAACACGTGCTGATGATAGCTTATATTGGGTCTTAGAGTTCCAAATTAGGGGTTTAGTACTTACATGATGGCGAAACAAATCTAATAATAAAAAGGTTAACTTATGCCAAAAAGCAGAGCGCAGTTTATATAGTGTACAAAAACTCATGGTTAAAAAAGATTAAAGTTGCTTTAATCCCAGTTTAATGAAACTGAGTCATTATCGCTTCGAAGCGGGCTAATTGAATGAGGCTTTATTGTACTGAACCACGACCTATAGGACCTCTTGAAATGTTAGCAATTGTCAAAAAGGAAAACGCATCACAAACGAGGTTAGTCAAGTTTAGGAGAGTTTTTACAGTCTGTTGGCTAAAAACAAGTCGAAACCTGTCACAACACCGGTTAAAAATCTACAACAGCGAGTGTTTTGCGTTGGCAATACGTTCGCCATTCGTGATTACCATTCTCAAATGTCATGAAACGTTCTATCTTATCTGAACCTTTTGCTTTACAACAAGTGAAGTTCCTTTTAAACATACGAACTTTGGTATTAAAATATTTTGCCAGTGTAAGGTAACGAGTGCCATAGCATATTAACGAAATATCAAAAATCTTAGTTTCTTGAAAAATGTCAGGAAAATGCGTTTTGCGAGAGCCTCTGATTTGGCACTGTAAATGCTTACTAATAGCCAAATGTCAGTGAATATTCTTGAATTCTATGGACCGATACCCGGATGAGATTCATGATTCCTTGTATGCCATCTTCCTTTCCCGGATGATTAGCCCATTCATCATCTTATATGTCGAACCAAATAAGCACTATTGGGCAACTAACGTGGTTCATTGTCCCATTATTATAAATCAGCGTTAAGTTAACCAGTGATATATTTGTGTATATTGACAAAAGGTTAACAATGCTATACACATAATTAGCGAGTGATAAAACGTAATTGAAAAGTTGTTATTGTGATCGTATTAGCATATTTATGGAAGATGTCTGAATCATAATGCCAAACTTGACTTACTCAATCACCAGTCCAGTTCGTGCACGGGAATGACCTACTAGTACCTTCTATCACAATTATTTCTACGTTGCTGGCTGGTGTATCAATTTTGAATCAAGAGTGAAGTGAGAGAGAGAGACGCCAAGGGATAACGCCACACACCACCTGCTAACAGCGGGGAGTCTCTCACTTTTTCGTATATAATTTTTTGAATTTTCAAACGGCGAACAAATCCACTTGTCCCCTTTTTGGACTTAGTCTTCAGAATTAATGTGAGAATTTTTATTTGTTTCAACTTTGTCCTTTAATTCAGCTGTCATAAGTCAATACTAATATGAAATATGTCAGCTGTTCGCTTCCTCTTAATAAAATACTAAAAATGCGCTTTTTTATTCACAATAATCTAATATTTGAAAGCATTCCGTTTCAACAAGTTGAAATCTGAGTAAAGCACGTTTGAAAGCAAAAATCACAAGAAATTATACGGCGGAAAACCGTATTATATACAATATGCAAAAAAAGACAATAAATTAAAAAAGTAAAATCAACCAAAGAAGCGTTTAAGATCGTTTAATATATATATAATACATGTATGTATTTCTTGCACTACTGAAAAATAATTTTAATTGGTTTGCAACGAGTCTTGAACAAAATGAAGGCAAGATCTTATGAAAGCAACTGAGTATAACCTCTTTCAACACACAACCAGCTTTGTCAAGATTTTACTAGAGCATAGTCCTATGGAATCGTGTACTAGTACGTGTTTTTGTTGAGATAAATTTTTTATCGGTTCATTTTCAATTGGCTGTGAATAGGAGCAACTTCATTTACGCTGACTATTGGTCGACATGGTTGACCATTGGTTGATTCGTCAATCCACTGATTCGAAAAATGGTGATTACATGTGATTTTGATAGAATGTTCAGGATTGAGATAGATATAAACTTTGAGTGAATGATCGGGGAAATACTATGAAATAAGATAAAAGTTGGTGAAAGTTTTCTCTTTGTTATTTCTTTGAATGATGGTATCAAAAAAATGCACCGGCGCATATGAACAGCTTCTGGAGAATGTATAGAATGACATCGTTTTTGAAATTGTGAACCATTGAAAGTTTCACTATACAAAAATCTTTCTTCCTACAAAGCTAGTCGATTTGCACGAAAATGAGCTTTCAATAAGAATTTTCAATTACGACCAAAAAAATCGAAAAGTTCGCCCTCTTCTTTCAACCTTGTATAAACGTTGACTGTATCATGGTACTGATGATGCCTCTTACAGCAGATGATAAAATTTCTTAGCAAATTAGTTACTTTAATTGAAGCTGTTTCAGCATTGTGCTCTTGTAAAGCCCTATCTGAATTTGAAATGCAATCGCTCTGCTATTTTTTTTTTTTATACAAATTTGGGTAAAAAAACTCACAATGCGAATCATGAGAAAACATTTTTGTGCCAAATTTATCACATATTAAATTTTGTACAAAGTAGAAATTTTCTATCAATCTAGCTCAATTATAAATTCGATAAGGATATATATATTCTCCACCACACCGGCCTTAAAACAGCAAGACAGTAAAGTTTTATATTCCTATTTAAAGCTGTGGAATGCGGACGGATTATTTTGTAACGGTCCAAAATTCATTTCTTGAACAAAAAGAGAATGAATCTGCAACCAACAATCATATATTATTCTTTGTGATTGCGGATGCGAACGTGCAATAAAAACAAGACTTACTCTCTAATAGCAATGCAGTACAATTCACATAGGGTCACGTGCATTGTCCTGCTTAGCCAGTGATTCATTGCTATCATATCCAACGAATCTTTGATGTTTTTCGCGTCTAAATCAATTGAAATTCTATCATATGAAGCAGAACACTCAGTCATAACGAGAGGCGATGTCTTGCTGTCAATTTCTGAAACAAAGTTTTAACCAGAATCGTTATATGATAATTTGATGGATGCAATGTTGCAAATGGGAAAACGGTTGATTATTATTTACAGATCCCCACAATTAATTTAAAAAATAAAAACAAAAAACACATTGTTACTTAGCGATTAATGTTCCCGAGTAAATTAACATTTTTTATTTACGACCCGGATGTATTTATTTGTATTTGAAATATATTTAAATTGCGGTCCAATTGGAGTCATTGTCAAATTTTATTAATGCCGTTATTACTTCTTTGGACAGTTACAAAATAATCAAGTCAGCATTTTAATAAGTAAACGAATAGCTCACGGAGCCTTTACATTTATCTCACAGAGCCCTGGTGCTACGTATGAAGCGCTTTGAGAACAATGAATCTAATTAACAAGCCATTATGTAATCAGCAATTAGAGCGTTGGGTCATTCTCAAAAACTGCAAGTCAATGGACTTTTTTTCACTGGACGCTGTGTCCTAAAATCAGTTCACAGTAATAAAAATGTATAATAATTAATATGGGAAAGGCTTTTTTTGTGAGATTCTCTCGATGTAAGGTCACTTACTCGCTCTCATTATGTCTCGTAATATTCAATCTATGACAACTATACGAATTCAAAATGTCTCTCTATTTTAATTTGTTTGTGTTCAGGTAACTCGCGGTTACGGCGACTCACGACAAAATCAACTCATTACCGATCTGAAATACCACTTCAATCTGCGGACATAATAATGTGTGATTGCCCGATTATATTTAGATTTGATATATGGTGCGCTCATGCAAATTCGTTTTCGTCGTTAGAAAGATCTGGTATAAAATCCCAAGAAGTATATTTAATTTAGTACAATGAAAATACATATAAAGTATATTAGTATATGAAAAATACATGTGCATCGACTCGCAACAATCCCCGCGTTACGGCTCCTGAGTCAGTGGTCGATATTATGCCACTCAAAAGAGCTGACTTTTTCAACGAATATGTAATGGTTTACCTGCACCATGACCTCAAAATACCACGTAAATCCGCGGACATAAAATGTGTGGCAAAATGCCCGATTACATTTTATTTTGATTTGTATTCTTGCAATTTACACCAATATGAGCTGTCCCTGCAACTCTTACTCCTCTTCATCGCAATGTTGCCACTCGATTATTTTTAGGATATCACCGTAAGAGAAATTCCTAAGTCTGAGATAAAATACCACGGAGTAAAATTTATTTCAAGTCGGTGGTTTTAGAACATTACAGGTGTGCCGCAGGCACAAGGAATTAATGAGATTTGCGATGTCTAATAAAGTGTTTTTAAATAGCGGTCCAACAAAATTCATGGTGTTTTCCGTTTTATTTTTAGTATTTTATAATGCCGCATTTTCAACCAAGAAAATTTTGGTTGTGGATTCACCTCCTTATTCTATCTTTAGATTCTCGTCGCTGATGATTGTATAATTCAAACTCGTTTACCTCACAGGTGCCATGTTTCCATGCAAGATTTAAAAAAAGTAATTATCATTATAGGCGTGTAATGTTTTTAAAGTTGCGCTGTAACAACCGATAAAGAATATAACGAAGATTAGTATATATATATATATATATATTTGTTCAAGGAAATTGAAATCACGCTTTTACACAAATTTTGATAGGCGATAGGTACATTACGTTGTATATGAGATTGTATCTATTATCGCCCATTACCAAAGTCTTCCTATTTATTTTATAATTCCATATCCCCACAATCTACTTCAAGCAATGTCTTATATTTTCTTCAAACCTGCTCGCGCTGGCAACACAGTCTAAGTAACGTCCTTTCACTACTACAACTAAGTGTTTTATAATCAACATCTAAAAACTTTCGAAGTAAAATCGAATATCTAATTTTGTGAGAACATTAAGGTTTCTATCGCACAGTCAGTTATTTTCATTCTTTTTTTTGTCGGTGAGTAAATAAGACTCTCCCGGTCTTATTACGAAACTATGATTAGATACCAGCTCGAAAAGCATTTCTTAATATTTTCAAATAAATGTTTTTTTTTTAAATTTCAACATTCGCCTCTTTGTCTCGAAATTATTGGAATATGATGTATATTAGCTTCACAGCTTTTTCCGCTGAATATTTCGACTATTTCGAAGCCTTTACATCCATATGCATTAAAAGCACTCTCGTATATTCAATCCTGAATAGTTCGTTATTATGTAGATTGGATAGTACGCTAAATTTGAAAGAAACTCAAGTCTGTGATAAAACATCATGGCACCAGAAAACCTGACGTCACAACACACGTTTCTAACTGCAAAATGTGGGGATGGCATGGTCAAATCACGTATGAACAAATAAATAGGTTAAACGTTAAATCATCATCCCATTCAATTAACATTACAAGACAAAGAATTCTAGGTTCTCGCGTTGAGGACGCCGAACAAGAAAACCAACATTTTGCAAAACAAAAACACTAAATCAGAAAAAAAACACTCCGGCAAACTCGAAGACGTGGGGCTCTTTGTAAATTTTTAAACACGAGAACAGGTAATAAGATATTATATGAAAATTTTATTATGTTTTTAGCGGAAAATATTATTTTGACCACGTTCAATTATATCATTGCCGATTTTGTCAATATTTCATTGGAGAATACAACACTAAGGATGTACAGTCAAAATATTCCTATACTGGTAGATGCAACGAGGGACTTTCCTGTAGAGATTTTCCTTGACGCTAAGATATTGCAAAGGTTACAGAGATAAGTATGAATGGTTATAAGGACGATCAGAGCCAACAATAAAGACACGAATTGAAACAAATTAATTCAATTACCTTCAATTACTTCTAACGTCTGACTAAACTCACTGTTCTGCGAAAAAAGGGCGCAAAAAACTTTAATGTACTACGCGGTCCATGAAGTAATACTGAAAAGAAGAATTGGCAAGATTTATTGTGTAATTATGTTGAGGTGTCTGCCGGGAAAATAATCATGCTGACAGAAAATTCGGCTATTATAACAAAACCAGTCGACCTTCTTCATCGATTCCCAAACGGAGTATCGATCATTAACGAGAACTATGTGGTAGTCGTAAAATAATTCGATTTTGCCAACTCCTGGATATTACGGTTGTATGTTAATATATCATTAGGATTATATAGCAAGTTGTTGCGATTTATCACCACGAAAAAGGTTTTCTCATTGAAAACAATTGCCGCGCGCCAAAAAATTGTGGAATCCTCCTTTTACCCCACCCCTGCTGTACACAATTTTATAACCATGCAAAACAATAGATTATTCCCAAAATAAGCATTGCAGTAATATTCAATTTGTCTGCATTACAGAATATGCTCGGTGAAAAATTTCCACGTTTTTGAGTTGATTTACATGGAAGTATAACTTTATGTCAACAACTTGGAATTCGGAAGGCTATAACTGTGTGAATGAAGTTCTGGCTCTTATTCAAAATAATATATCCTGCCGTAAGTTTTTGTTTGCTTCGTGATCGGCAAAAATTATATGCTGTTGAGTTCGTTCAAACCGAAAAATGGTGGAGGTTATTTTTCAAAAACATCGCACCTTAGTTCGAACATGTTTCTTATTCGTAACGATGTGCGAAATCATGTATAAAAGCGATCATGTTTACGGCCTTGTACAGAAAATCATATCTGGACCGAAATCTTATCATTATTAGCGTCAGTATCGTGGTGAGGGTAGATAATATTAGTATTTTGTTCTGCATTGTATTTTTTTCTTTTCAGGAAATCAAGCGCATACAAAACGGTTGGAAATATGATTGGAATTCATATAGTATATAATGGTAGATTGAATAACATGATTTATACTATAAGTACTCAAATGAGAAGGAATTAACTCCAGTCGGAATATCCAGGAAGGCTTTACTCAACATGCCCCAATACCAGACTGCAGGGTATGAATACTATAGTATTCCTACTTGTAGTAATGATACCTTGCAACATTAGCCGTCTGGTCAAAAACGGTAGAGATTGAGGCAGACAATGTACTTATCAGGCAAGGTAGGCTGTAGCTTGGGCCCGGCTCCTGTATATTGAAATTTTAACTATTAATCTTTTTTCAAAAATGACTTTAAATTATTAAAGCTTGTTTTAATTGGTTTAAAATTTTGTAAAACTGATATTAGTTTAGTTTTTCAATCTAGTTGTTGTCCGAGATATTTTTAGTTAAAAAAATTGAATAAGGTCAAGTGAATAAATTGAAATTTAATCTTGGAAAGCTCTTGCCGCCTCTTTAACCGCGAGAACAAAATATGCCTATTTGGAATAATTGAACAGTTTTTACCTTAATATTGCGTCTATTTTTTGGAAATGACAAGAAAATATCGATATAAAGCTATAGTACTTTATCTAAACGAGAACGAATCGAAAAATTATCATATTTTCCACTATTTCGGATCATTTTTTTTATCGGGGACAAGTTTTTCAATTTTTTTTTATTTATTTATCAGTAAATAGGCCATGCCCGTCCGCCTTTCGGGTATTATGAAGTATGGATAACTATTGCCATGACATTTTATTACAGTTTAATTTCAATTGTTTCAAATTCAACTTGCAGTCTAATATACTTGGGTGATCAGCGTACGTACCTGATGTAACTAGTGTAATAGTGTCTGTAACTGGAATTTACAGATATTTTAAACTATTTAAAACTAATTTATGACGCCGTAATACATTTTTACGTCTGACTAAACTCACTGTTCTGCGAAAAAAGGGCGCAAAAAACTTTAATGTCCAACGCGGAGATATTACAAACATACACGATTCCACACCGGGGAAAACCATTTACTTGTAAACATTGCGGGAAATGTTTCCAACAAATGGTAGTTGTAGTTTAAATCAACACAATTATATTCACACTGGTGAGAAAATCTTACGCTTGTAAACAATGTGGAAAGCAATGGAAAACAATGTGTAGTTGAATATACATGTATCTAACCACACCAGCAAAAGATACGTGCCGATATCGTGACATGCGTTTTTAAGAAAAATAACTTGTAAGAGGCGTTCGTAAAAATGGCATACTTATTTCCACACCTAAGAAAAAAAACGAACATCTTCAATTTAAAAAAATATATTAGAATTCACAAATAAAAAATTTAAATTAACATCAAGAATGTTTTGAAATCAAACACCTAAATATCTCTGAGTGTTACACCGAAGAAAATATCGGTGCGATTCATACTCAAAACTAGAAGATAAAACTTATGATCAATAACACGGAGGGTAAATAATATCTGACCTCATATCCGACAGTTTTTTTATCATAATTGCAAATGAGAGTGTATATGACTTGAACGAGATGAACGGTGAACATGGAAACTAGAAGCCCATGCACTATTGTATCTTCAGTATGTTTTTCGGCAAAATTCGTATTTTTGCTGTTAGGCAACTCGTTTTGATGATTTCAAATATTCAGAATTTAGATATTATATTTATTCGGAACCTCAAATTGTGTCACTCATAACAGTACTTGTTTGCTAACTTGGAAGTACGTTATCACATCGAATATTAATTGATAGCTTATGAATCGCTTTTGGGGAAGCATCTGGCAGAGCGCAATCTTAATGGCAGAGCATGGAATCCACAATATACAAAAATGATAGTTTTGATTCGTCATTTCTCGTCCTCATTCTTGAATTTATATAATTGAAATACCATGATTTCATAAAGGTAATTTTGACATTTTCAAAAGGTTTCTCGCTTGTAATGCCGATTACGGACAAGTCAAATTAAGTTTTTCAAGAATAAATACTGTACTGATAACTTATTGAACCATTTCCATATATATACATGATGCAGTTTCCTATTTCACTTAACTGTGTGCTTTCGCTATCTTTAATTTTTTGTTTGTGCGGGTCCCTATTATCTGGGAAAAATCTCACTGCACACCTACACAAGGAAAACATGAAGACTTAAAGACTAGAGGCAAAATATTAACGCTTCTTTCTCATATTTGCCCGATTTTCCTTTAAAATACTAAATACATCACTCATGTTCCGCGTCTCCTTCAAGACTGAGATGCATTTGTTTTACTTCATTTCATATGAACAGTGTATATTATTTTCATAATGGTGACAAGATAAATTACGGATCACTGTTCGCTAAACTCAGTCCAGATAAATTTGCATCAAGTAGATTACACAACAGTTACATAACAATAGAGGCCGACACTACGTAACAGAAATCAAACGACTTAGAAAGTTAAAATTTTTTTATTGATTCATAAAAACAGCATTTAAAATAGAAAAAAACAATTAAATATTTATAGTAAAATTTTAAATGATATATGGGTATTTTTAACACAATTCTGTTAATTTTCGTGGCGCACTTAGCAAATTGACGCCCCCTTTGGGAACCGCCTCTTTAGCAAAACACTCAAACACAATAGCACACGGAAGAACCATAAATATTTTTCGATGAGAACAAATATACTATTCCAATATATATTTTTGGCTATAAATGTTATTGGCCTAAAATAGCTTCGTTCAAACATGTTTCTTATTCGTAACGGTGTTCAATCTTATTTACGGCTTTGTATGGGAAATCGTGTAAACATTCAAACGTTAGTATTATTGTCTTTACCGAGGTAGTATTATGGTGAGGGTAAATATTATTAGTACTTTTCCGAATAGCTGTTTCTATTTCATTCTTATTTGAGATATCGAGCGCATCTAAACAGTTTTATAATCAATGAAATCTGGTGTATAATATAATGTAATTCCAATATAATATAATATAATTCCAACCCTTTTCGTTGAATTTGTTTTAAAAACGTCTGCTTTATTTTGAATTGTATGAAATTCATCAGAGGGTAAAAAAGCCTGTGGAACGATGGTCCGGTCCTCAGCTGCACAAAATAATTTCATCTATTTTATCATGCATTGAACTATGTTGAAATTGCATTTACGCATGACATATGCTACCCATACCAGTACAGTCCAAATATGACACAGGAAATAATACTACATACGTCAATAATGAACTTCTTGTGGTTCCAATTTTCAAACGGTCGAGTGAGTAATGATACCTTGCAACATTAGCCGTCTGGTCAAAAACGGTAGAGATTGAGGCAGACAATGTACTTATCAGGCAAGGTAGGCTGTAGCTTGGGCCCGGCTCCTGTATATTGAAATTTGAACTATTAATCTTTTTTCAAAAATGACTTTAAATTATTAAGGCTTGTTTTAATTGGTTTAAAATTTTATAAAACTGATATTAGTTTAGTTTTTCAATCTAGTTGTTGTCCGAGATATTTTTAGTTAAAAAAATTGAATAAGGTCGAGTGAATGAATTGAAATTTAATCTTGGAAAGCTCTTGCCGCCCCTTTAACCGCGAGAACAAAATATGCCTATTTGGAATAATTGAACAGTTTGTACCTTAATAGTGCGTCTATTTTTTAGAAATGACAAGAAAATATCGATATACAGCTATAGTACTTTATCTAAACGAGAACGAATCGAAAAATTATCATATTTTCCACTATTTTGGATCATTTTTTTTTATCGGGGACAAGTTTTTCAAAATATTTTTTTTTTATTTATTAGTAAATGGGCCATGCCCGTCCGCCTTTCGGGTATTATGAAGTATGGATATCTAGTACCATGACATTTCATTACAGTTTCGTTTCAATTGTTTCAAATTCAACTTGCGGTCCAATATACTTGGGTGATCTGCGTACGTACCTGATGTAACTAGTGTAATAGTGTCTGTAACTGTAATTTACAGATAATTTAAACTATTCAAAACTAATTTATGACGCCGTAATTCATTTTTACATAACTTCGAGAGGTATATTATCACGTCATTATGGATTCTTCATGATGTCATTTAAAAAAAAGAGACCCTCATAATGGCATAACCTAGGTCAGGGGTGTACAAAGTGCGGCCCATGGGCCAAATGCGGCCCACAGGGGAAAATTGTGCGGCCCGCGGAGAAGTGCCAATTTTGAATGGTGCACGGCCAGCTAAACTAGTTTTAAATTTTTTTTGAATCTGATTCTCTTTGCATTGCAAACTTATATCCGAATCCAATTTTTTTTTATCTATGCCTATGACGTTACAAATGTTGTATGTCTGCTGAAGATATTACAAACATACACGATTCCACACCGGGGAAAACCATTTACTTGTGAACATTGCGGGAAATGTTTTCCAACAAATGGTAGTTGTAGTTTAAATCAACACATCTATATTCACACTGGTGAAAAAACCTTATGCTTGTAAACAATGTGGAAAGCAATGGAAAACAATGTGTAGTTGAATATACATGTATCTAACCACACCAGCGAATGATACGTGCCGATATCGTGACATGCGTTTTTAAGAAAAATAACTTGTAAGAGGCGTTCGTAAAAATGGCATACTTATTTCCACACCTAAGAAAAAGAACGAACATCTTCAATTTAAAAAAATATATTAGAATTCACAAATAAAAAGTTTGAATTAACATCAAGAATGTTTTGAAATCAAACACTTAAATATCTCTGAGTGTTACACTGAAGAAAATATCGGTGCGATCTATACTCAAAACTAGAAGATAAAACTTATGATCAATAGCACGGAGTGTAAATAATATCTGACATCATATCCGACAGTTTTAATTCTAAATTGAAAATGAGAGTGTATATGACTTGAACGAGATGAACGGTGAACATGGAAACTAGTAGCCCATAAACATTAAATTCGAAGCACTCACTGAAAATAATAATATATATTTGTCAATATTCTGTGGAAACCATTGTAATACTAGAGTAGTGCACCATTGTATCTTTAGAATGTTTTCGCCAAAATTCGTATTTTGTGCTCTCAGGCAACTAGTTTTGATGATTTCAAATATTCAGAATTTAGATATTATATTTATTCGGAACCTCAAATTGTGTCACTCATAACAGTACTTGTTTGCTAACTTGGAAGTACGTTATCACATCGAATATTAATTGATAGCTTATGAATCGCTTTTGGGGAAGCATCTGGCAGAGCGCAATCTTAATGGCAGAGCATGGAATCCACAATATACAAAAATGATAGTTTTGATTCGTCATTTCTCGTCCTCATTCTTGAATTTATATAATTGAAATACCATGATTTCATAAAGGTAATTTTGACATTTTCAAAAGGTTTCTCGCTTGTAATGCCGATTACGGACAAGTCAAATTAAGTTTTTCAAGAATAAATACTGTACTGATAACTTATTGAACCATTTCCATATATATACATGATGCAGTTTCCTATTTCACTTAACTGTGTGCTTTCGCTATCTTTAATTTTTTGTTTGTGCGGGTCCCTATTATCTGGGAAAAATCTCACTGCACACCTACACAAGGAAAACATGAAGACTTAAAGACTAGAGGCAAAATATTAACGCTTCTTTCTCATATTTGCCCGATTTTCCTTTAAAATACTAAATACTTCACTCATGTTCCGCGTCTCCTTCAAGACTGAGATGCATTTGTTTTACTTCATTTCATATGAACAGTGTATATTATTTTCATTATGGTGACAAGATAAATTACGGATCACTGTTCGCTAAACTCAGTCCAGATAAATTTGCATCAAGTAGATTACACAACAGTTACATAACAATAGAGGCCGACACTACGTAACAGAAATCAAACGACTTAGGAAGTTAAAATTTTTTTATTGATTCATAAAAACAGCATTTAAAATAGAAAAAAACAATTAAATAGTTATAGTAAAATTTTAAATGATATATTGGGTATTTTTAACACAATTCTGTTAATTTTCGTGGCGCACTTAGCAAATTGACGCCCCCTTTGGGAACCGCCTCTTTAGCAAAACACTCAAACACAATAGCACACGGAAGAACCATAAATATTTTTCGATGAGAACAAATATACTATTCCAATATATATTTATGGCTATAGATGTTATTGGCCTAAAATAGCTTCGTTCAAACATGTTTCTTATTCGTAACGGTGTTCAATCTTATTTACGGCTTTGTATGGAAAATCGTGTAAACATTCAAACGTTGGTATTATTGTCTTTACCGAGGTAGTATTATGGTGAGGGTAAATATTATTAGTACTTTTCCGAATAGCTGTTTCTATTTCATTCTTATTTGAGATATCGAGCGCATCTAAAACAGTTTTATAATCAATGAAATCTGGTGTATAATATAATGTAATTCCAATATAATATAATATAATTCCAACCCTTTTCGTTGAATTTATTTTAAAAACGTATGCTTTATTTTGAATTGTATGAAATTCATCAGAGGGTAAAAAAGCCTGTGGAACGATGGTCCGGTCCTCAGCTGCACAAAATAATTTCATCTCTTTTATCATGCATTGAACTATGTTGAAATTGCATTTACGCATGACATATGCTACCCATACCAGTACAGTCCAAATATGACACAGGAAATAATACTACATACGTCAATAATGAACTTCTTGTGGTTCCAATTTTCAAACGGTCGAGTGAAGCGAACGTTTTATTTTTGTGTTCATGCAGTATCGCTAAGTAAGCAAGTCGGTGCGTTGAATGTGTATAAAGATATTAAAGTATAATTGACGGCGATAGAAACTTAGTTTTGTTAATGGCGAGAAAAGCCGGCAAACTATACATTGGTATATATATCGGCCAATGAGCAGTGATCTCAATTTAATAGAAGCGTACTGCAATAAAAAAGGGTAATATATCGGGCTCGTACAGCGCATTGGCACTCGTTCGCTAATTGTGTGGAATAACTAGGCCTGTTAATCATAATAAATGAAAACCTTCACTACGCGTTATTTACCTATAGGTTGGCGCTCCCGTTGCATGTGCACCAAGATGGCGCACAACGTGAACTCTAACCTGGTATACATACTATGTACAGGTTGTAAGCCATCTTTGTGTACATACTACGGGTGCACCCTCAAATTGAGGTGGGAACGAAAGTGACAGTGGCATTAGGAATATTTGAATTTGAAGTAGGATAAATTCTACAAGTTTATTTGGCACAAATGAAGAGTACAGTCTAATTGCCCAACCTCGGACAAAGTTAATGCACTTATTTTTAGCAATGACCCAACTATTTATTGTCCAAACGGTGCAAAAATTGCGCAGTAAAACATTCATGTGATACTTGACATTTTCTGCAAATTTCTCTTCAATCAGAACTTTATAGTAATACCTTTTCACTCAAATTCCTTACTAATGAAATAATTTATTTTTCTGGACGTTATCCTTCACGTTGAGATTGCGTGAAGTTCATACGTTCAATCCGCGTCGTAACGTAACATCTCAACGTCATGGTGAAAATGCATTATTCTAAACTTTCACGACCTATCCTATGTTTACATCGTTCAATTTCTACTTTTTTTCATAACGTCAGATCAGTTATAAGACGTCAGTCTTTTAAATAAAGAAATATACAAAATATAGTGATGGAAGCCGTTTTATTATACAATGAAATATTTTAACGATGGGCTTGCAAGTCTTTGAAAGAATAATATACGAATAGCTTTGTTGATGTAATGCTGGTATATTTATAAGTAGTAAATTTATATCAAACACTCGGCGAACTCTAATTTGAGCTAAACAAATTATTGCGACACAAAGAAAAAATTTTGACACTAAATTGGAATGAAAAAAAAAAAAAAAAAAAATTTGATAGCATATGACGATTTAAAAAAAAATAATCAGAATAGAAGGAGGTTACTAGCTTTATCAAATATGCCTCAGGTATCACACTGGAGTTTATGTATACTATATGCGTCACGCTTTTTAGTTTCAAATGTAGACGTGAACTTGTGTAGTATCGCTATCACGCCCATGAACTCTTTTCAAAGCAGGCTCTTAAACAATTGTTGAAAAACGTAGATTCAGGCAGTAAACTATACGTGGCGATGAATAAAAATATTTCGTTGTATCCATTTTTAATCAAAAGCACCAAATTATGAAACGGATTTAAAAAAAAAGGTAAATCGTTGATAAATATTTTTAGCTGAATTTGATGGTCTGTGAATTTTACTTGTTTGATATTATACGCTATCGCGGCTATAGAGTCCGCAGTCTTGGTGATATTTCGATGTCTATTGGAGATAAATATGGCTGGTATGGACAGTAAATCAAAAATATCACAATGCATTACCTACTTTAGAACTACATTGTTTTTGCGTAAATAAAATGTACGCCTTTGCGAGTTGTGACCCACTAAACTACGTTGTATGAATTTAACTTATTTATGCTTCTTGTTAAAAGGTGACAGTTTGTAATTTATTTCAAATTTAATATCAAAGAAAAAATTCTTTCAATTCGACTATCAATAAAATGAAAACCTTGTAGATGATTGTATTTTCGGCGAATATTCTTAATTTCACTTAAATTAGTATTTCGTTATTAGGTCGGCTTCATCGTATTCGTTCAAGATTTATTTTTTTGATAAAAGTTTCGATTTGTTCCTTTATTGATTTTAAATCTTATCTGGGCTGATGATTTTGATGACCTTTTGCAATAATTTCATAGTTCAAACATACAAATGCCTTTATTGGACACGAAGTGGACATAACGATCGTTTCAATATTATGTTGTTGTTGTTGTTCTTGTTCTTGTTCTTTGACACGTTTTTAAAAAGTCGCTTTTCTCTTCGAATACTGGACCAATTGCCTTGATTTTCAGTGGTTGAAGATAAAATTTTTCTCCAGAAGGCTATTACTTTTATTTATTTTAAAATTTCCTGTGGACTTCGAGAGATTCGTTTTTTGTGTTCAAAGAAGTGATCAGAATAAAAAATAGTGACACCTTGTGGCGATTGCGCGAAGGCATATCAACTGAGAAGCGATCGTAATTCTTTCTCCGCTAAGAGTTGTTTATGGGGAATCGAGATGTTTGGGGTTACCTGTACCCGCAATGCAGCAATGCAACGGTTTGCGATTTCAATAAACTCGAAAGGTTTTTGAGGTTAAGTTAAACTACCGGTACTGTTTCGCTCGGTGTTCAATCAATCAATGTTCACTTTCCATATATTTCAGTATTTGTAGACTGTGGTTCCCGTGTTAAGCGAAAGTGATACCGGTACCGGTACGATAGCTGGGGAAGCTATGACAGTCCCTGTGGCCTGTACGGCACGTACCGGTACCGTTTACAGATTTACGTACCGTCTTACCGATACCGGTACCGTAGTCCGTTACGGTACGTACCGGTACAGCTGTACAGGTACGATATCGGTAGACTAGTACAGTATTACTGTACTAGTTGCATTAATTATATTTGTTTAGAGTGTGTGCCTGCATTGAAATTAAGTTTTTGTAATGAGCCAGCATGTCTGCACAGCTGCTATGCCTTTCTAGTTTTTCGCTGTTTCGTTACATTTTTTTGGAAACAACATTTGCATAAATACGTATGGTACCGTATGCAGAGGAAGAAACTTCACAAAAATTTCAACATGTGCAGCAGGTTAGTGTACATAAATCAGTAAATACAGAAATATGCAGAGGAAGAGACTTTACAAAAAAGATAAGATTTACATAATTATCCCGATGGAGAGGAAAGCCTATAGAACGGCTTAACCATATTGCGAACCACTGCCTCTTGTCTGGTTACCGGTAAGGTACCATTCCAAGTCTGGTATGGCTGTATGGGAGAAGCATTACAATCTTTCCAATAGTGTTCAACATGTTATGAAATATGGTGGTCGCGGTTTCATCATTGCAAAAAATATTTGCCGGTTTAACAGCGTGATGCAATTATTGCAAATAGTTTTCGTGTCCATATATTTGAGCATTGCTCTCTTGTTATTCTATGTCGTTATTTTTGCATAAGTTCAGTTGTTTTGCGGCAAAACCAGGCGAAGGTGTGTCTTGTCATTGCGTTAAGATATTGAAGGTTGATTGACTGCATAAGCAGAATTAGGCAAGATGAAATCACGCATTAAGAAATAATTGCGCGGTATGGTGTCGCAACGAAGATTAATTTAGAGCTTTATAAACAAACCGTAGAGATGAAAAAAAAATGAAATTACGGGACTCAAGGAAAAAAGCATTGAATTCGAGACTATATAGCAATCGGCGACCGCCGACTTATCGATCTTCCGCATGTAAAATATTTTACTCGACCAGCCCCAAAAAGTGTAGCAAAGTGTAGCGGCGTGTAACCAAAACACCTAAGCGTACCACATCGCAGACAGGGCATTGTTACGCACTCAATCGGTTGCAAAAATTTCTGATTGGCATAGATAGGGAAAAATTAAAAAAAAAGCGACGAAAGTTAGGAGATCCCAAAAATAGAAACTGCATTTTCGATTTCTTTGCTCTGACTCAATAGCAACACTGCGTGTTCTATCACTAACCAATTCATAACTTGCTAATTATACGTCATAATTCATCCAATTCATCAATAGTCTTTTGGTCCAAGATATAATGAATGTACATGTAAACTTTGATGCAGATATCGCGCGAGATCAATAAGTTATTACCAAAAACCAAGTATTGCCCGTCATAAGCTCCACAGCAATCGTGTGACCCGCTCTTACTTCTTTAAAATATGAAACATTTTTTTGATGTTTCGTCGCTATCTGGCCTTAGGGGTTCTAAATACTCACTTGACAACACCAAAATATATTACCAATAAACATAGGAAACACTTCGCACAATAGAACAGATACATCAAAAATACTCAGGACATCTAAGCACATTAAACTAAGGAAGCGCTATGGTGTTTATTACTTCAAATTATAGTAGTTGTGAGGAAAACATATATGTTCCGAGACCCAACACGTGATTTATGTAATCTGAAGCATACCAATATAGTTCACTATTGCTGATAATACTTGGCACTCTCAGGGGCGGATCATGCCCATTTGGTGTTCTAAGCACTTAAAACTATATTGTCCCAAATGTGTCATTCAAAAAAATATTTTTCAGTTTCTGACAATGACGAATTATCAATCAAACGTAGTATGCCTCTGATATGCAAGTTATGTAATCTTTGTTAGCCGGGTTCGACACTGCACGTGGGCGGCTTTCCTCTGTTTATTTTGTACAAATTATGTCTTATACGGTGCATTTATGAATTGGCAATGTTTGATACGTTTTTTCATCCCTCGCAGCAAAACGTCCGTTAGTGGTAACCCCATCTTGGTGTACTTATTTATGCTTGGTATTCTTTTTTCGCAGTGATTTATTTTACGTTGTTTTTACTTTGTACAAATCAAATGAATAAAACGTTTATTATTGTATAGTTATTGCGGTATCCCGTTGCTCATTTTGAATATATTTTTGTTTTGCATGATTGAGTCTAATTAGGTAATTGTTCAGACAATAATCCATAATTATTGCAGCATTCATAGTTTATCTTATTGCGTCTCCCCATCTCACTTCCATTCTTAACTCCTTCTCTTTACACTCTCTCACCCCCAACACTCCCTTCCTCCCACTTCAATTCTTACTTCATCCCGTTACTAACCCACCCAAACACTCTCCCACACTCTATTCTTACCACCTCCCGATGCTCTTGTACCCCAACACTCGCTCTCCTTCCCACTTAACTTCTCCAATCACCAACCCTTACAGTCAACAACCAACCTACCACACACACCTTTTTACCCCACTTCCATTCTGACCTCACCCTAATACCCCAACACTTTCATTCTTACCTCCCCCTAAAACCCCAACACTTCCATTCTTAACCCCCCCCCCTTTTTCTCTCTCACCGAACACTGAACCCCACCCACCTCCGCATTTTCCACGCTGGACTAAAGCCTAATGGAGAAGAGAAGATTGGATAAAAGAATGGAGAGATAATGAATTTTAACAAAAAATATTTTCAATTCAATGGATATATTGGGGGTAAATTTTGTAATCTTGTAATGTAATGTATTGTAATGTAAATGACGTAAAAAGGGCACGAGCAGTAAAGTCCAAGAGTTCAATAAGCATATCACCGTAAGCAAATCCTTGGTATTTCCCTGTAAATATCAGTCGTGATGTCTTGAAATATAATATTATGAAATAAAACTTGGGTTAACGCAACAACATTACAATAAAAAAGCGTCCGCCTTTAAATGTCATTTTACCGCATCTTAATACACTTAACAATCTGGTCGATACTATACATGTGCAGTAAATGTTCTGGATGCGCATGTCGGGGCGCAAAGATAAGACTCCCAATGCCCATGTATGCACAACAGAGCAAACAATCATTGGTATATTGATATAATATTAAAAAGCAAGATTTTAGGTGCTTGTAGGGTCCCCTAACAATCAAAAGTATCGACCGCCATGGTTCAAGCGGTTAATTAACGCATCATAGCCGTTGAAAATTTTACAGAAAAAATAAATAAATACTCTGCACACCTGGAAGTACAACTAATTTGTTGATAACCCCAATTTATCATTTCGATACAAATTAGACTTGCATTATAAATGAAATAAAATTGAATAACACAACGCCACAACAAAACATATTGCAAAAAATGTAATAATCCATTGCACACCAAAACTTAAGTTTGAATACGAATTTTTGTCTAATATATCACCGAGCTTCCATGTGGACCCAGGGGGTGTCGGTTTACCCACTCGTTAGACTTGTCAATGGGGTCCTATCGCGCTCCAGAAATTCTCTGGAACGCCCTATGGCCCATATTACAAATAGGACTAAAAATAAATACTACGACCAAACTGGGGATTGTGAAACACACCCTACAAATTCTGATACCTTTACAAAAATAAAATAAAATGAAAAAAAAAATAAAATGAAAAAAAAATAAAAAAAAAAAAAAATAAAAAATAAAAAAATAAAAAAAAAAAAAAAAAAAAATTAAAAAAAAAAAATAAAAAAAAATAAAAAATAAAAATAAAAAATAAAATTACAAAAAAAAAAAATAAAAAAAAAAAACCTTACAAAATAAAATAAAATAAAACAAAAATACAAAAAAATTAAACAAAAATAAAGAAAAAATAAAAAATTACAAAAATACAAAAAAAAAAAAAGATAAAATACATCAGAAAAATGTAACATTTCATACAATATCAGTAAAACATAAAACAGTGAGCATTATATATATATATATATATATATATATATTAGTAATTCAATTTATAAAACGTTTAATTCCTAACTTATAAAAGAAGGCACCGACATTCAATAGTAATTTCAAAAAGTTGATGAAAAAAAATGGAGATTACTTCAATTGACTACCTCATTACCGGATTCTGCAAACAATTTTGTACGATATAGGCCAAATAAATATTGTCTAATTATGATCTTGATGCTGCTGTGTTTTTCCCTCCCGTCCAGGTGCCCACCAATCCCCAGAACCCCCCAACCCCCTCCCAACAGTTATATATTTTGTGTATCTTGTTTATTTTTTGTTTTTATTTTTATTTTGTTTTTTGTTAAGAAAGTTGTAACAGACAAGTATGAAGATTCTTTTGCAGAAGAGAAGACAAAACCATGCCGGCCTGGTTTGTCATATGATGATTTCATGATGATGAGAAGATGATGATATCGAAGATGATGATATCATAAGATAATGCGTGCTGATAATAAGGTATGAAGTCATAAATTAGGTTTGTAATATGGCAGCATCAACAACCACGAAAAGACTGGTTTTCACTAATATATCTAAATAATGATTTCTATTTCTTGTCGGCAGAATCCTTAATTTAAAAGAAATGGTATCAAAAATGAGTAAATAAGACAATAATGAGGTATTTTATTATGTCTTAAGTGACCATTTGTCATGTTCGGCAGTATTCCCATTATATGACAAATAAGTTGATTAGATTGGGGTTGCCTCCATACCAAATTATTATATAAATACAGAAATAAATGTTAAAAAAAGAAAAATGGGAATAGGAATTTAAAATACAAATAAATACAAAACAATACTTTGATAAACATCCATATAACGAAAGAAATATAATTTCAGACATCAAATATACAATTTTAGCGTAGTAGGAATACAAATAAGAATGATAATTTATGCGTTCTTATATTGTTTGCATTCATAATATTAGCAAATAATTGATAATGTCATACATACAAATCATATTACATTCAGTCTCTTTTTATATTAATGACTTTGGTCTCAAAGGTGCCAGATTCCAATGCATTTCTTCGTAATCACATAGTTACTTTCATAGTTGCATACTTGAGGTGGATAAATATATGTGGTGGATGAGTTCGATTCCATAATTGAGAAAACCTATAAACATTGAGAAAATTAGTCACGGCGCAGATAATACGTTATTTAGCTTTAATATATAATAGAATATAGGTATAAGATGGATGAGTAATTTCCATTCAATTCCCAATAGTGTTAACAGTGCCCACACTACATAAGATTAGTTAGCAAGAACGAACCACAAATAATATGCTTTATTCCATTAAATAAAAGTTGTAAATACCCTATTATAGCAAATCCATTACATGGCTATGCAATTATAAACGTATGTTGTTCAACCTTGCCATTCAAAATATATTACACTCTACAAACTTCTGTCAGTTTTTTGAATTTCATTGATTAAAACACTCAATTTGAATAAATTCATTTTTTATTT